>CM042431.1:1950000-2137500 GCA_023631565.1 Gymnocephalus cernua
AAAATCCTCACATTTTAGAAACTGGAAACGATCGGCTAACCATTGCAGCGTCCCACGATCTCTACAAAGCTAACGCTAGCTTACATTAGCTGCTGGCTAACGTTTTACAGGGACAACAAATCGTCTGTGATGTTCACGGACGTTTAGTATCTAAATCTATCCATGGAAACAATATTTTTTTCAGCAGATATCTTAGTTATAACTAGCTAGCACAGCAGTTTGGTGTTTGAGAAATCCCACGATCTCTTCAAAGCTAACGAAGCACGCAGTGCAGCCTGCTCTCATATATTTATGGTAATTATCCCAAGCCATCACAGTTAATTTGACAGTGATACATCGATGTTTAGAAATGCTATACGCAGCACCTTTATTGTCGAGCGATATTATATGAATAACCTCTAAATCAAACGCAACAACTACTGTCCATCTTTAAGGAATGTCTTTTATTGGAGTGCAGTAAGTGGATTTAATTAGAAGAAGTGCAAAGTTGTATAACGGGCAGCGGTGTGTGTGTGTGTGCGCGTGTGTGTGTGTGTGCGTGTGTGTGCGCGTGTGTGTGTGTGCGCGTGTGTGTGTGTGCGTGTGCGCGCGTGTGTGTGTGCGGGTGTGTGTGTGTGCGTGTGCGAGTGTGTGTGTGTGCGTGTGTGTGTGTGTGCATGCGTGTGTGTGTCACCTTTTGTGGTAGATGCAGAGGCAAGGCAGTCTGGCTATGGTGTCCCCTTGCTGCAGTTCCTCTAGACAGATCACACACTCACCGGCATCCCTCGCCAACACATCATCTAAAGTGGCAGACACACACACACACACACGCACACGCACGCACACACACACACACGCACACACACACACACACACACAGCATAACGCGTTTTAGTATGCACCAAAGAAAGCGACAATTTCAGACTCCGGCAGCATATCAAACACAGCAGAGAGCAGGTTGGTGCATTACATTACACACAGTACATATAGTGGTTAGTTTCTGCATGCACCAATGAAAATGCACAGGCTGGAGTTTCAAGACGAATTAGGAGAGGAGCCTCGAATCTGTTTCCACTGTAGAAAAATAGCGTCAATCATCATATGGAAATTCACCACTGAATGTTCTTATTTCCACCCATTTACTTACTGTAATGAAGGCAGGCTCTTAAAGAGTATTGGATGGTCTATATACAAGATGGATACATCTCAAATGTAGTTTATAAAGTTACAATTTTCACAAGAGAGATATTATTCAGTCAGATGAAGTCAAGGCTGAGCTCTGGGAAGAAAGAAGAACTAAATGAATAAAGCAATATGGCAAATACAGCTGCAGCTGTCTGCAGACAGGCGCCCCGAGAAGTTGTGGGTTCGATGCCTTGCTCAAGAGCACCTTGGCAGTGCCCAGGAGGTGAACTGGCACCTCTCCTCCAGCTACCAGTCCACCTCCAAGAGCACACATACACTGTAAACCTTTGATGTACATTTACAGCTTAAATCTCACTGTATCTTACAGTTTTAATGCCATACAGGATCATACTGTAAATAGCAATGCATTCTGGGAGAAAATAATAATATCACAGCTATCTATCCGCGAATTACAGGTATTTACTGTTAATACCAATGCATCTTGGGAAAATAAAGGAAAAGTATATAACTAAATTCAAATAATACAGTAAGAAACTGTATGTATATTTACAGTAAAATACCTTAGAATGTACAGTATGCGTACTGTAAATAAAGTAGTTTAATGGTGAAGCTGCTGCCAGTATATTACCACATGTATACTGTAACATGGTATATAAACAGTACAGAGTGTAGTTGAAGAAAGCATGCACTTTATGCATAGGGTGTGATTTTACAGTATCGCACACTGTGAATAAATTAACTATGCAACAAATAAAGCTTTGAAATATGGCAGAATAGCAGAACACAGTACGGCATGTTATTTCACAACATCTGTCAGTGTGGGGCTCTTGTATCTAATAATGTTGTTGTTATCACTAACAACAGCTGTCAAATAAATTACTGTCAAAATTACTCATGAAGTGGCCGGGTAGCTCAGTTGGTAGAGCGGGTGCACATATGCAGAAGTGCGTTCCTCGACGCAGAAGGTCCAGGGTTCAAGTCCGACCTGTGATGGTTTTCCTTCATGTCTTCCTCCCCTTTCATATCTCAGCTTTCCTATCCAATAAAGGCAGAAATGCCCCAAATTTAAAAAAAAAAGTCTTATGAAATAGTAATACTAAGTACTATACGTACAGCACCTCTACAAAGGTCCAATCACTGTTGCACTACGCCAACCGCATTACTGCAACGTTTGCTCGTGTGGAAATGTCACACATTATTGCCTTGATACTAAAGAAAACATTCAGTTGAGAGGATGTGCCGGAATGATAGTGGACAATTTTCTCTCAAATGAAATATGAATGCAAAAAGAAACTGCAGTTACAGAGAAATGTTCATTGAATAGGAATATTTAATATAGATGGACGGACGGACAGACAGACAGACAGACAGACGGATGGATGGATGGACAGATAGACAGACAGACAGATGGATGGATGGATGGATGATGGACAGATAGACGGACAGACAGACGGATGGATGGATGGATGATGGACAGATAGACAGACAGACGGACGGACGGATGGATGGATGATGGACAGATAGACAGACAGACAGATGGATGGATGGATGATGGACAGATAGACAGACAGACAGACGGATGGATGGATGGATGGATGATGGACAGATAGACAGACAGACAGACGGATGGATGGATGGATGATGGACAGATAGACAGACAGACAGATGGATGATGGACAGATAGACAGACAGACAGATGGATGGATGGATGGATGATGGACAGATAGACAGACAGACAGACAGACAGACGGATGGATGGATGGACAGATAGACAGACAGACAGACGGATGGATGGATGGATGATGGACAGATAGACAGACAGACAGATGGATGATGGACAGATAGACAGACAGACAGATGGATGGATGGATGGATGATGGACAGATAGACAGACAGACAGACGGACGGATGGATGGATGATGGACAGATAGACAGACAGACAGATGGATGATGGACAGATAGACAGACAGACAGATGGATGGATGGATGGATGATGGACAGATAGACGGACAGACAGACAGATGGATGGATGGACAGATAGACAGACAGACAGATGGATGGATGGACAGATAGACAGACAGACAGATGGATGGATGGATGATGGACAGATAGACGGACAGACAGACAGATGGATGGATGGACAGATAGACAGACAGACAGATGGATGGATGGACAGGTAGACGGACAGACAGACAGATGGATGGATGATGGACAGATAGACAGACAGACGGACGGACGGATGGACACACAGTCAGACACACAGACAAACAGATGGATGGACAGATAGACAGACAGACGGATGGATGGATGGATGATGGACAGATAGACGGACAGACAGACAGACAGACAGACAGACAGACGGATGGATGATGGACAGATAGACAGACAGACGGACGGACGGATGGATGGATGGATGATGGACAGATAGACGGACAGACAGACAGATGGATGGATGGACAGATAGACAGACAGACAGATGGATGGATGGATGGATGATGGACAGATAGACGGACAGACAGACGGATGGATGGATGGATGATGGACAGATAGACAGACAGACAGATGGATGGATGGACAGATAGACAGACAGACAGATGGATGGATGGATGATGGACAGATAGACGGACAGACAGACAGATGGATGGATGATGGACAGATAGACAGACAGACAGACGGATGGATGGATGGATGATGGACAGATAGACAGACAGACGGAGGGACGGATGGACACACAGTCAGACACACAGACAAACAGATGGATGGACAGATAGACAGACAGACGGATGGATGAATGGACGGACGGACGGATGAATGGGCTGTGAGACGGTGAGACGGCATAAGACAGAAGACATGCTCTGACTGCAAATCAGCTTAGTTCCTCAACAAACTCCCATAACCCCACTCTCCTCCTCCCTCTCTCCATCTCTCTCCTCTTCTGACCCCCTATCCCTTCTTCCATTGTTAACATTGGCACGACTCTCCATCCTCTTTCACCCCCCTAAAAAACACTCAGCATCTCTCCGACAGAGATTAACTCACAGGAATCTACATGCGCTGCCTGATAACAATACAGCAGCTCTCCTCCTCCTCCTCCCCAAAGTTCCTGAGCATATAAATTCAAGCAGGAAACGCTCGGAGATTAATCAACTCCCCAAAAGTCTGCATTTGACTTTGACTGCAGAGAGTATTAAAACCAAAGGCAACATCTAACCCAAGCTCTTATAATCAAGTGAAGAGCGTTGTTCAATCTTTCACCTGTGAAATGTTTTTAAAAAATGAGGTCATCCGGAGTTAGAGCCTGAACTCATCATAGTCCTGCCTCAGCCCAAACTCTCCACGTCGACCGTAATAAATGCAGCAACGAGGCTGTTAACTGGAGCACATCACCGCCTCTCCGCTGGACTCCCAGCGAATTTTAGCTGATTATATTTTATACATTAAGCCTTTCTATTCTATTTAAAGCTGCATTTGTGAGCTTTTAACCCCTCGTGTGCCTACATCTGACCCAATATCCGGTTTCCTGGAGCTGAAACTAGGTCATTGCAGTACAACATACTGTACTACACTAAAGAACTCACACAGCACAAAGCAGTAGTTGCCAAGTTGTGGCAATGTTGGAGCGAAATGAACAGATAGATGGATTGACATCTACATCCTCAGGCAATGTTCACACTTGACGTCTTTTTTGAAGCTGCCAGCGTCTGGTTTATACACTAAGTGAAGCTCAGCGTAATTTCATGCAGGAAGACTTCTCAATTTATTCCTAGTTTTCCTCGCCTTATCTAATCAGTTGCCGGAACACCCACTTTCTTTTAGTCAATCAAAAGCGGCCACCGTTTTCTCCGAGCCAATCACAGCATGTCTTCCCTGTTTTAAACCATTCTCTCTCTCCCGTCAGCTGTCATTCTAGACGAGTTCGACCCTCCTCCTCCCCTCCACCTCCGGTCACCAGCTCTCGTGGCTCCCTTGGCTTCCTTCCTGCTCTCTTCTTTGGCTGGCTCCTCGTTCGGGCTTCCTCACACCACCGCCAGTGTCTAGACTCCATCGGGGGAGGTCTTCGGCTTCCTACCCCTTCTAATATATTATTGTATTAATATATTTGTGATGGAGTCTAATCTCCAAACATCATTCATGTCAAGTTATACTTGTGAATAAATTTTGCGTTTCTGCAATGAAGTCTCTCCTGATTGAATATCCTATGGAGTAAACTGTTTTCAAAAAATACCCTTTTTTTTTATTTTACGCCACCGGTGACTTTGTTTTTCAGCAGCCCAGGGCGTCTTTATAAAGTTGAAAAAATGTAAACTTTTCTGAAAAATAAACGCACCTACATCAAGCGCTTTTTTGACAGCTGACCAATGGAAAGCAGAGTAGCGAGACCTGTCTTTTCCATAACAACAAGAAAACATGGAGAAGGTGCCCATAGATAGACGTGTGCTAGTGCGATGCACAGCGAGTTATATGAGCAGGTGCTCCCTGTTTTATCTAAAGTTAGCATTAGCACTGCTCCTTTCTCTGTTCATTCTCTACATCACTTTGTTTTATCTAGCGCAGCTCCACATGGCTCTTTTGATAGCTGTCATAGCAACAAAAGACGCTCTCGGCTGCTTTTTGGAACCAAAACGCTGCCAGGTTTTTTAACCTTCAGAAGCGCCTTAGTCAACGGTCTTTTTCTTGTCAAAAAAGACGCCAAGTGTGATCATGGCCTTAGGCTGAATAAACAAACACAGACTGAACACTGAATATTTTATATAAATAAACACTATGCATATACAGTATAGGAGTTGCTACGTAACTAGATGGCTCACAGGTTCACTGTCTCCGCCTACGAGCCTCTGTACAGCAGCAGGGCCGAGTTCAATAAAGCGACTAGCGACAAATCTTTCTGTAGAAGAGCGACGGCAGTATTGTCCGGTGAGCGCGCATTCTTTCTCTCTTGCGGCCGCCATGGTCACCTTTCTCTGTCACTTCTGACTGAGGAGCAGCAGCGAGCCTACGGGCGCGACATGTAGAGGGCCAACGCCCCGCACGGCGGCTCCGCCACCATCGGTGTATGTGAATGGGTAGTCTATATCGACGACGTTTCATTTACGGGATTGTTCCGGATGTCCCTTGTTTTCAGCCAGATGTCCGTCCCCTCCCTCTGTCTCTGTGTTGGCGTTCTAACCTGCGGCTGATTTGTGAGGACTCTGGTTAACTGCTCCTCAGATCTCTGCAGGGTAAATCCAGACAGCTAGCTAGACTATCTGTCCAATCAGAGTTTTCTGTTGCACGACTAAAACTACTTTTGAACGTACACATGTTCCACCAAAACAAGTTCCTTCCTGAGACTATTTAGCAGAGGCACCGTGGCTCCGTCCGGCGATTGTGATTGCTTTAAAGAAATAGCAATAAAAGTTTGATTTTAGACTTTTTAAGACTGTGCAAAGCTCTGCATGTGTCATTTCAGGTGGTGCAGACTTTGCCGGGTCTCTCACTCATCGGCTCCCTCCTCACCTGCCCCCGTTTCCCTCTTGACTTTCAGCTTGCCAACAGACACTTGGCATCCAACGCCTCCGCGTCAATTTGAGTTAGAGGAGTCGCTCTTTGATTCTCTGATTCGCAGCACTCAGTCCTTCTTTCTTGTCTCTCTTTCTGTGTCCTCCGGTGACCTGAGAGGCAAAGTACATCTCTCTCTCTCTCTCTCTCTCTCTCACTCTCTCTCTCTCTCACACATGCTCCTGCTTCCTGGGTCTCCATACCACCCTTCTGACTTCTATGTGTGTATGTGCCTCCCCCCTCTCTGTGCAAGGGGCTATATTTAGTGTGAGGACATTAAAATATCATCATGCAAAGTCAAAGCCCAGAAAAGATCCAGTGGTCAGCTCATATGGGCTCATAGAGTATACCTAGTGCAGACAAGTAGTTCAACATGTGTGCTTTTAGTTGGTTTTATACATTTAAAGAACTCAAGCTGCAACCTGTGAGTTTCTGCTCATTCCGAGCGGCAGAGATGAGGCATTTAGCGTCACATTGGTGCCATTATTTCACCTAATTGTTATTGGTGTGCTGTGAAAATGTCTTTCACAGTGTCCAACCTTGGTAAATGTGCTGTTTTTGGTGTTTAACCACACCTGAAAGCAACGTTATGTAGCTATGGTACCTTAAAACAACAGATTCAAAGTCATGTTGATGCTACGCTGACTTGACATGTCGTCGTCCTCGTCATCTCCCAGGCTGCCATGTCCCCTGGTTTCAACTAGTTCTTTGGTTGTCAAGGACAGAGAAACGAGACCACATCACTCTTGTCCTTGAATGCTTTCACTGGCTCCCTGTTCATTTCAAAACCCTCTACATTGTTTACAAATCTCTCCATGGTCTCACCACTACATATCTATTTATATATCAGAACTTCTCACCCCTTACAGGACCAACACACCCCTCAGATCAGCCCACTGTAGCATGTGTGTCATGGCATATGCCATAATATATATATATATATATATATATATATATATATATATATATTCACACACATCTGAGCTGAATTTGAAGTCACAGAAAGAAAAAGCACGAGAAATCTGAACTTGTAAGTTGAAATTTTTACTCATAGAAAATATTCACATACTTGTGTTACATATTTACCTTCATGCACGTGTCCCTGGTTACCAGAAGCGGAGCGTACAGAGCAAACATTTCTTAAGCTTCTTCTGTAACAAGGTCCGAATGTTTTTTCTCCAATTAGTTGCCTCGGCCGAAACTGGCTTGTAGCGTGCACATGCTGAACACAGCTCTGGGAGATATTTTACGGGATCTTGGGTTTTGGGAGCAGCAGAGCGCACACTGGCTCCTGCTGGTCTGGTGTGCGGGATTTGGTGACGGCTAATGTGCTCCGGCCTTGCACTTCACACCGGATCACAGCTCTGCCCCTGTGTCAGGCAGTGGCACAGTATATATATATATATATATATATATATATATATATATATATATATATATATATATATATATATATATATGCATGCATGCATGCATGCCCGAGTGCTAATGTCATGCCCTGAGTGTAACTATACAACTTACTTTTAAAAGTTACTTTTTGACTGAAAATCACCTTTTTAAGCATGTTGTAATGATCGGATTTCTACAATGTAGATATTTAACGCGTCCAAAAGCAAAAAGTGTAATTAATCAAATCGCCCAGCACTAGCATGAACGCAACAACAAGAAGGATTGTCAAAAAACGCCCTGCTAGCAACTGCATAAGCATGTGATAAATCAAATTAAACTCAAAGATAAAGTTACTTATTCACTGTCTTGGATTACCCTTCTCAGGCAAGTTTTCCATCTTTGCAGCTAATAATTACATATTCCACAAAGTCAGAGTAGTCCTTTAATAGTCTGATTGGATTCCTGGAGTCTGTTGTACAGCAAACGTGTGATGACCTTGCTCAGAAATATGCTGATGTGCGTTAGCTAGTGGGCCCAGGTGATTGACAATACCCCTGAGCATGCTGGGAAACGAGATAAGCTGCAGTTCGGCATGTTTTATGGGTCTCAAAAACCCCAGAAAGAGAGGGAGAGGGAGGGAAAAAAAACGGAGAGATTACACAGAGGGAACAGAGCCTGGCAGACAGATGGACTCACAGAGGAGAGAGAGAGAGAGAGAGAGAGAGAGAGAGAGAGAGAGAGAGAGAGTCATTTGCTGGAAATAAAGAGTGACAGGACAGACAGAGCTGTAGAAAAAAGAGGAATGATGGGAGTCTTTCTCCTTTTACCCTCTCTCCTCTCATCCGTTATCAGCCATCAAGGTACTCCATCACTCTGGATCTCATCTTCCCTGAGACAGATTCACTCTCCTCTCTCTGTCTCTGTCACTCAATCTTCTCTGCCCTACAGTCTGAATCCAGCTGCAGCCTTCAAACTTACGTTATTATTTTTCTGCACTGGTCTTTGGGTCCAGCTGAATGCTGTTTGTGGAGCTGTAAAGTGACTTATTCATTTATTAGAGGATTTAGTGTGTGGTTCCATCATCATTATCATGAGAAACACAGCAACACTGCATGCACACACACACACACACACACACACACACACACACACACACACACACACACACACACACACACACACACACACACACACACACACACACACACACACACACACACACACACACACACACACACAGACTTCTACAAGGTGACATTCAGGCTCCAGATCAGACAAACACATCCTTGAGTCAAACAAGTGAATGTCAATTAAATGTCAAAAAGTTGCCAGGGGCAATAAACAGGGATGGCTGCTGTCAATCATGTGTCTCCAAGCAACCAGGAGTGGCAGCCCAGCCCATAATTAAACAGCAGCCTACTCAGGGAAATAAACAGTAGAGTGGAAGGTAGCCGGTGTGTCTGCTGCGGTATTACTGACTCGTTTGGTAACAATAAACATGAATGATGTTAGAACGAGCGATGGCCCGCCTGGTTTTATTGGTGGTGTTTAACCCTTTGGATCTTATCGCCGTGATGTCACACTAACACAAAAATCACATCCAGGGGAGACGGCTGGCTGTTAAAGCTATAGTGCGTAGTTTCTGTCACCCCATTAGGAATTCTAAGTAATGAAAACAGAACTGTCGGAGCATCCACATTATACCAGCCTTCCAGCAGTTAATATTGATACTACCTGGGACACTTGGATCATTTTGGCATCTCATCATGCATTGGCTGGTTTCCCAATGGGACAAATTCCCGAAAGTAATCCTTTACAGTTCACTAAAACTAATTGCTGGCATCATTCCCTCTAAACATGAAATACACCAAGGAGTAATAGATCCGTGGTCACGAAATCGAATCGGCCAACTGGTGGTTGAATAAGTGGGAGAAAGGAGAGAGGGACAGCATGGAGAGACAGTGAGGGATGAGCTAACAGAGTAACATCGGGCAGCTCTGCCTCTACACAGACGATCAATAAAAATAAAAAAAGACACGACATGGCTGGCTCCCACAGCAGACGTTACGTGGAAACCCCGTGAGACCAAGCTGAGAATTAATCTTCACGGTTATTGATGGTTACCTCTCTTTGTTTGATGACACACTAAACTACATTTCAATATTATGCTCCAAAATTATACCACAAGCATCTGAGTTCAGCCTTTTGACAAGTAATATGTATTAAAAGCAGAGGGGTCAGCATATTAAAGTTAGTTTTTTTGGCAGTCCATCTCATCTGATCCATTTGACAAATTATACTGAATAAAATGTTAAAGGTTAGAAAGATGCAAGTGCCATAAATTTTCATGCAATATGCAATGACTTGATTAGTTGCACTCCTTGCACTATTCGTTGGCTCATTCTTCTGTTTGTCCTTCTCATCTGCCCGGCCTGAAAACTAGCAGCTGAGTGTATTTTGTTGATTGTCTCTATATTTGCACTAATTGCCGTGGTTTTATGGAGGCAAACGTCTGGCTGAACTAGCAGTTTGAGTTTCTTTAGGTGGTATTCATCTGTGATGTCTGTCACTACCAGTGTTGGGAACGTTACTTTAAAAAAGTAATTAGTTATAGTTACTCACTACTTGTTCCAAAAAGTAACTGAGTTAGTAACTGAATTACTCTATAATAAAAGTAACTCGTTACCAGGGAAAGTAACTATTTGCGTTACTGTTAAAAAAAAGTTGCTTACATGTAAAAGAATTTTTTTTTTTTTGCAGTTTTCACAACTAAAATGAGTAGAACAGACCGGTGTTTGTACATAATTTTCAATATTTATTGCACGTCAATAGACAGCCAGAGGTTTATCCTGCACTTCAAATTATCTTCGTAAGAAAAGTAAACAGTTACACAATATAGAGTGCATCAAACTCTCTCAACCTGAGACGACTGGTCGAGTAAGCAACCTGTACTTCCAAGTGTTTTGTAATGTTCACAACAATAGAAAACCTTTAAACAACAAAAAAGTGTGTTTAGTTCAAACCTCTACCTTGAAAATGCTCCTCCTGACTAGCCATCTCTGTTGCTCCGTTGAATCTCCGTTTAGCTGTTGTGTGTGTGTGGTGCGTGTGCTGGGCTGCTGGCGTGTGTGTAACACTGTCTCTGATTGGCTACTACCATGAAACTTGACTCTGCCTTAGCCAATCATAATCGCTTACTTCGTTATTAACCCGCCTCCTCAATATCTGTGAGCCCGGCCCGGGGTGCATTCAAATTATTACAGTTTATTCAATCCATGCATAGTAACGCACCGCGTTTTACGTCTAGTAACGTTAACGGCGTTGTAACAACGGGAAAAGTAATTAGTTAGATTACCCCGTTATTGAAAAAATATCGTCGTTACCTAACGCCGTTCTTTTAAACGGCGTTATTCCAAACACTGGTCACTACTAATGCCATCAAT
This sequence comes from Gymnocephalus cernua, assembly GCA_023631565.1. Classification (NCBI taxonomy): domain Eukaryota; kingdom Metazoa; phylum Chordata; class Actinopteri; order Perciformes; family Percidae; genus Gymnocephalus; species Gymnocephalus cernua. Next base: position 1,961,496 of record CM042431.1, read on the forward strand.
CCAGTGATTGTATTTGTTCCTACAAATTGGTAACATAGACCTTACAGGATTAATCTTTCACTTGTATTAAAGAAATGGAGTTATTAGGAGTGCAAGAAAAAATCGATACACTTGAGTATCGCAATATTTTATTTAGCAATACTGTATAGATTTTCAAAAACGCAATATTGATATATTTTTTTAACAGTGCCTAGCAGTGCCTAACAGTGTCTAGCAGTGGTTAACAGTGCCTAACAGTGCCTAGCAGTGCCTAACAGTGCCTAACAGTGCCTAACAGTGCCTAACAGTGCCTAGCAGTGCCTAACAGTGCCTAACAGTGCCTAACAGTGTCTAGCAGTGCCTAACAGTGCATAACAGTGTCTAGCAGTGGTTAACAGTGCCTAGCAGTGCCTAGCAGTGCCTAACAGTGCCTAACAGTGCCTAGCAGTGCCTAACAGTGCTTAGCAGTGCCTAACAGTGCCTAACAGTGCCTAACAGTGTCTAGCAGTGCCAAACAGTGCCTAACAGTGTCTAGCAGTGCCTAACAGTGCCTAACAGTGTCTAGCAGTGCCTAACAGTGCCTAACAGTGCCTAGCAGTGCCTAACAGTGCCTAGCAGTGCCTAACAGTGCCTAACAGTGCCTAGCAGTGCCTAACAGTGCCTAACAGTGTCTAGCAGTGCCTAACAGTGCCTAGTAGTGTCTAGCAGTGGTTAACAGTGCCTAACAGTGTTTAGCAGTGCCTAGCAGTGCCTAACAGTGCCTAGCCTAACAGTGCCTAACAGTGTTTAGCAGTGCCTAGCAGTGCCTAACAGTGCCTAGCAGTGCCTAACAGTGCCTAACAGCGCCTAACAGTGTCTAGCAGTGCCTAACAGTGCCTAGCAGTGCCTAGCAGTGCCTAACAGTGCCTAGCAGTGCCTAACAGTGCCTAGCAGTGCCTAGCAGTGCCTAACAGTGTCTAGCAGTGCCTAGCAGTGCCTAACAGTGTCTAGCAGTGCCTAGCAGTGCCTAGCAGTGCCTAGCAGTGCCTAACAGTGTCTAGCAGTGCCTAGCAGTGCCTAGCAGTGCCTAACAGTGTCTAGCAGTGCCTAGCAGTGTCTAGCAGTGCCTAACAGTGCCTAGCAGTGTCTAGCAGTGCCTAGCAGTGCCTAGCAGTGTCTAGCAGTGCCTAGCAGTGTCTAGCAGTGCCTAACAGTGTCTAGCAGTGCCTAGCAGTGTCTAGCAGTGCCTAGCAGTGCCTAGCAGTGCCTAACAGTGTCTAGCAGTGCCTAGCAGTGTCTAGCAGTGCCTAACAGTGCCTAGCAGTGTCTAGCAGTGCCTAGCAGTGCCTAGCAGTGCCTAACAGTGTCTAGCAGTGCCTAACAGTGCCTAACAGTGTCTAGCAGTGTCTAGCAGTGCCTAGCAGTGCCTAGCAGTGTCTAGCAGTGCCTAGCAGTGTCTAGCAGTGTCTAGCAGTGCCTAGCAGTGTCTAGCAGTGCCTAGCAGTGCCTAGCAGTGCCTAACAGTGCCTAGCAGTGTCTAGCAGTGCCTAGCAGTGTCTAGCAGTGCCTAGCAGTGCCTAGCAGTGCCTAGCAGTGCCTAACAGTGCCTAACAGTGTCTAGCAGTGCCTAGCAGTGCCTAGCAGTGCCTAACAGTGCCTAGCAGTGTCTAGCAGTGCCTAGCAGTGCCTAGCAGTGTCTAGCAGTGTCTAGCAGTGTCTAGCAGTGCCTAGCAGTGCCTAGCAGTGCCTAGCAGTGCCTAACAGTGTCTAACGTAGCTATGTCTGAACTTTGGCCTACTTTACCATATAAACATTAGCTCACCAAGAACCTGTGAACTATAATCCTGTGTACTGCATTGTTTACCTAAAGTAAACTTCTTTGACTTTTATGCACATCGTGTCTTTTTTTAAATATTAGTTTTTGTAAAAGTATACTTAAAAGAAATCTCAATATATCGCCTTACGCACAGTATCGAAAAATATAGCAATATATTGAATCGTGACCCACGTATCGTGATACGAATCGTATTGCCAGAGTCTTGCCAATACACAGCCCTAGGAGTTCTCAACCTCTTCTCCAATCTAGTCTGTTCCACTAGTCTCAGCCCCACAGCCTCCAAAGAGAAGATACATATTAAACAAATACACTATATTTCTGTAGAGTACGCCATTGGAAAATGTAATAAATAAGCGATAAAAACACAATAATCATCTGAAGCTAGACAATGCATTTTAAACACCTAGCCTAATCATTTCAACCAGATTACCACCAGTGCTCAAATGTTATAACTAGGGCTGGGACTCGATTAAAAAAATTAATCTAATTAAGTAGAGGCTTTGTAATTAATTAATCGAAATGAATCGCATTTTAATTGCATATAAATATTTGCATTAAGTAATTAAGTAATTTTTTTCACATGGATTTCTCTCTACACTCCAAGTGGTCTACAGTCGAGTGCAATCCAGTGAGCCAGGCCGTTGGTTATTATTTCAGACGTGGACTTAGTTACCCTGTTCCTGAAACCAGTCATCTGGTGGAGTGTGGGTTGGGTGTGAGTCCTTTACTCGGAGTTGGGCTAACGTCCACGCTAACTCTTGCATTCAGGTGATATTTGAGGCTCGATGTGCTGCGGTGATACGCAAATTCCTTGTTGCATAGCTTGCACACAACCATGCTCTTGTCGACGCTTCCATCCTTTCGTTTTTTTAAATAAAATTTCCCGTCCACGGAGCCAAGCAAAGCGGTCTCGTCAGCTTCTTCATTCATGTTCACTGGTTTGTTGTTGTCGGAAGTCAAGAACGCTAGTTGGTGCTCCAGTATAATCGGTCTGTCCAAACTCATTCATTGAAAAACGTTCCGCGGTGCAAAAATAAGTGTGGTTAAAATTATGTTATTTATTTTTTGTGTAATTAATCTTAATTAACGCGTTAAAGTCCCGTAATTAATTAATCTTAATTAACGCGTTAAAGTCCCGTAATTAATTAATCTTAATTAACGCGTTAAAGTCCCGGCCCTAGTTATAACAAGACAATTGAAGACTTTACAAGAACTGGTGATATCCAATTTATAATTATATAAAGGCTGTACGATAAAAGCAAGGAAAACAGCAACGTGAAAAATAAAGTGCTAAACTGCATGAGGAACCGAGAGGCTGTTTATAATGTATTAGACATTAAGGGTTTTCATGGTTGTGCGGAGGCTCCACACAGAGCTTTCGCCGTAGCCTACTTAAGTGGCCTGATGTTTATACTTGTGCGCTGGTGTGTGTGCCCAGCCGGCGTGTGTGTGTGTGTGTGTGTGTGTGTGGGGAGTGTGTGGTAGAGTGTGTGTGTGGGGAGTGTGTGGTAGAGATTAGCTTCGGCGTGAGTAGCGACTCTAGAGTCATAGTGAGAGAAACAAAGTGTCTCCTCTGTTCTCTCTGACCACGGTGAGGAACCTGGAGCAGGAGAAGTTAACCCTCTCCTTGATTTCATGTTGTTTATGGTGAAGGAGAACCAGGAAATGAGTCGGGGGAAATGCAACGCTACCAAGCCACGGCCGAGCGACGTGCATTGCTGTGACGCGTAGTTACATTTTTCGAGAGGTGCCCGTCAGGCTATGGTGTAGGGTCCGGCGTAGACGCAGAGGGGTCTGTGTCTACGCCGGACCCTACACCGTCGATTCTACGCACGAGTATAAATTAGGCTTTAGAGCACTTTGCAATTAAGAGCAACCGTTTGTAGGCTGGCTCAGGTTTGCCTTGACTGCCGGGGGACTTCCTTTGACACTCAGAGCTCCTCTCTCCACTCTTTCCACCTGTGTGCATTCATGTCCCAGTAATGTTACTAACTTTGCTCCGGGGAGACCTTGGATTGGGGTGGCACCTAAATCATGGTTGCAGCTGCTGTCGTGGTCCTGCTCAACGCCGTGCTACGCCCTGCAACGCCCTTCTATGCCCTTCTATGCCCTTCTATGCCCTTCTATGCCCTTCTATGCCCTTCTATGCCCTTCTATGCCCTGCTATTTCCTGCTATTTCCTGCTACGCCCTGCACTGCTTCTACTATTATTTCAAGTCATAGTTCTATCTTTATCTTTTCTTTTATCTTCATTGTTATAACTGCCACTGTTCATCATAATTATTATGAATCATATTTCTGTATATCTGTGTCTCTGTGTCCCAACCGGCAGCGTCAGACGCCCACCCACCAAGAGTCAGGGTCTGTCCAAGGTTTCTGGGGGGGGGGGGCCTTTGTAAATTATAGTGTGGTCTTGACCTACTCTATCTGTAAAGTGTCGTGAGATAACTCCTGTTATGATTTGACACTGTAGATAAAATTTAATTGAAATGAGCAGTTATTAAAGTGGAGCTGCGTTTTGACTCTCTATAACGTCCCAAAATAGATATTTATTGATAATAAAATGTGACAAAAACCCCAAGAGTTGTAGACTTTAGTGATGTGCCGCGTGGACCCACGGTGACTAACAGCCTTAAGTTCATTTATCTTCACAAGTGTTATAGACTGCAGCAGCAGAGTTAAGACATTATCAATATTATTAGTCGGGATTGAAACAAGACCACTTTTTCCCGAGCTCTCGGTCCAGTTGTTTGGTCGGCACCACAGCTTGATTGACAACTTTTCACACCAGTTCAAACAAACCGGGGCGACCTCTAGCTCACCCAGTAAGAGCGTTCGCCCCATGTTGGCTGAGTCCTGCAGCGGCGCAGTTGGATGTCCGACCTGCTGCCCTTTGCTGCGTGTCGTCCCCCATTTCTCTCCCCCTTTCCAGTCTATCCACGGTCACTATTCAATAAAGGGAAAAGCCCCCCAAAAATTAGAGTTAATTTGAACCATACCAAACAGGTCACCCTAAGAATATGGTATTTATTGCTACCTCTGGCACTACTGGACTCACTGTACTGCACGCTGTAGTGTTGGCTTCTTGCACAGTTAGTTAGTTTTAAAGAAACACAGACAGAGCGGCCTCAGACGGGAACAGTAGCATAGTGTTACATGTTACAGCAATGGTTGATTGCCATTAGGGGTCTTCGCAGCCTCAGTCGTGTTGGTATTTTCAAGAGTGCATGACTGAATATGTCAGGTTGTGTAAACTCAAAAACCAGTTATGAGTTCATTATCTTCTGTACCAGATTTGGCCTCCTGTCCTGTCATATAAAGACAAAGTAAAAAGAGAAAGAGAGAAAGAGACAAATGCGTTCATTACCATTGTAGGAGAGGCGAGGCTTGCTTAGACACATGATGAAGTGAACTTCCATTTCATTGGACGCCACAGACTTGGAGCAGACAGGACACTTGAATCCTAGGAAGAACAGCAGAGAACAGATGAGTGAAAAAAATCAAATACATACAATGTACATCTGAAATAAATAAGTATCAGCTTCATCATCATCATCTGTACCAGTTGACAGCCTATCACATCATTACAAAGCATATTCCAAGGAAGGGAGTAAAAGGCATTTTCTTTCATGTTTTTTCATAAACAAAAAAAGGTCAAAAAAATGTGTTTCAGATTTATATGATGTCCTACATTAATCTTCTCAAGTGTTGATTTAAAGTCTAGGAGCCCCGGTGATGAATGACCCGTCAGCAGACAACTTAACGGGTTGGGGTTTTTCATCAGGGCCCCTGGATCCCGTCTAATGACGTGACAATGACCCTGACAAACTGCAGCCTGGACGAAACAAAGACATGTTCATGTGGTCTTAGTGATGTTCTACATTTCTTCATTGTGACTTTAAAGACAGCTCCACCCTAACAGGCCCTGGCCCTAACAAATAATAAACTGTTGAACTAGTAATGATTCTAGCTGCTGCACTTCATACGACCACAAAGTCAAGTGAAGCAAGATCTAAAGGGCAGCACAATGATTTGAGACACAGGCAATACGACATAGTGAAATGAAACAAGCCACTGTTACAGCAAACTGTGTTTGAATGGAAACCATTGCCCTTCAATGTGGTGTGTGTGTGTGTGTGCGTGTGTGTGTGTGTGTGTGTGTGTGTGTGTGTGTGTCTGTGTGCTTGAAGGCCTGTGTGTTTTGCATTTAGCTTTTCACAGCTACTTTTTTAGGTTGTACAAGGCATCGTACCTGTCAATTTATCAGTCCCTCCAGAAAAACGTGATTATGTGATCGCATAATTAAATGCATAATCAGCCAAAGTCCGGGGGATGCATTTTTTAAAATACACCGCACTTTCGCCACATAAATTGCCGATTTCCACACAAAATGTGCGGGTCTTGCATGATTTCATAATCCCCGCATTTTCGTTGCAAAAAAGTCACATATATCTCAGCAGAAAGATGAAAAATGTTGCGTTTACTTCACACAAGAGCAGCCATTTTCCCCTGTTGCCATGGGAACGTTATGAAGTGACGTCATTTCGCATAGTGAGAACACGGTGTTGGGGAATCACTTTTTTTTTCTTTTTCATCAAACCGCAATTTTTGCAAGTTCCCACAATTTTTGCAAGTTCCTGCAATTTCATCACATAAAATTGCATAAATATCCCGCATATTCCATCACATTTTTTAAGAAAACGTGCCGCATAATCAAGGATTTTTGCCCGCAACAATCATAAACAAAACTTTTTCTGGAGGGAAAAACAATAAAAACTGGGACTGGATCGGGTGAGTTGGTATTTTCTTTTTTTTTTTAAGATTACTTTTTTGGGGCTTTTCCGCCTTTAATAGACAGGACAGGTGAGAAAGGGAGAGAGAGAGGGGGAAGACAGGAAATCGTCACAGGTCGGATTTGAACCCTGGACCTCTGCATCGTGGCATAAACCTCTAAATACATGTATGTGCGCCTGCTCTACCCACAGATCCAACCCGGTCACCAATTTGGTATTTTCGCTATAAAATCGCATGTACGTAGGTTGGTTGCCCGGACACAACACCAGCATTAAACCTACACGCTACCATCAGTATGAAGATACCCACTTAACCGCTAACTTAGACTACTGACGCCTCATATTAGCTTAGGTTCAACTTGGCAAGGAGTGTTCAGTAGTGATGCCCAAATAAAGCTCCGTCGTTATTTTCCTGAGCCCAATAGATGGCGCTCTCTGTTCAACAAAGGGTTGAACGTACACTGAATTGCCATTCCTTCAACCTTTTCTTTATCCATCCAGTGGGGTCAACAAATACATACATGACGCTTCATTTGGACATCAGTAATGTTGAGCATATTTTAGAGATGGCGTGTTTGTATATAAAGTCAACGCAAAGACACAAGTGGACACAAATTAACACAAGTTAACACGACAGTTTTTTGAGAATGTTCTTCCAAGAAGAAAGGCAGCATCAGTCGTTTCAGCAAGTGCCCCAAACATCTGTTTATGTTGAAGTGACAAAGTAATTAAGACGGGAGCAATGGAGAAAGTACGGTGACGTTATGATAGAGCGACAAACTCTGTGTTGGGAGAAGGTCGGGGTGGATGGACATTAGACTTTAACCTTCCTCTCATAGACTGTAAAAATAATGGACGTAGCAGCTGTGACGTCACCAACTGGTTAGTAAACTGACAATATGAAGCCTCAAGTTTAGCAATTTGGCCGTCGCCATCTTGGTTTTTTGAAAAACCGTCCGTGACGATTTTAGGACGAGACACGGCGAGCCAGTGTTCTTTATGGTTGCAATGGTGCTGCGCTTAGCTAAATGCTTAAAGGTGCCGTAGGTAGGATTGTGAAGATCCAGGACTTAGCCAAACAACTTCTCAGTCCCTCCCCCCTTTCTGCTAAAGCCCAAAACGGTCTCCTAAGCCCCTCCCCCCACAAGGGAGAATGAATGTCTGTGCATGAGCAGTGATTGACACGCAGTTAGACAGAGGTGGCACTAATGAGGAAAGGCTACCAACGTTGCTCTTTCTACAGACTAGAAGAAGAAGAAAAAAGTAAACAAGTTCAGAACTGACAGCAGCGTTGACGTCAATGCTTTGATTTGATTGGATGATCTACTTGGTGGGATCAAGCCTTTCATTCACCATAAAAGAACTCATCTTAACCCAGTAAGTTTACCAGAGAGACCTGCAGTCACTGAGAGTCCTGGCATCACGTTGCCCTCGAACTCGTCCATGCTTCCTGTTTCTGCTTTGTCGCGCGCCTCTGGTCGCACACTTTAAATCCTGCCGCGCCAGCGAGATCTACGTCATGTTGACATCACATTGTCGTGCGACAGGTCGGGAACGGCGACTGTAAAGAGGCCTCAAGCCTCTGTCCTGATTATCAGGTTGTCGTTTAGCCACGCCCTAATGCATCCCCTGCTTTATCATCTATTTTAAAATACTTGGGGACATAATTTCCACAATTAACATCATGATGTACTGAAGAACTCCTTTTTGCAACCAGTAGAGTCGCCCCCTGCTGGAAATTAGACAGAATGCAGGTTTAAGACACTTCCGCATTGGCTTCACTTTCCAGTCTCGGCAGCTTGGTCCATTATTTTTAGCCTATGGTTCCTCTACGGCTGTTGTTTGGACCCCAGGAAGACTAGCTGGTCGTCTAGGCGCCAGCTAATGGGGATCCTTATAATAAATACAAATACTCTCCCATTTCAACAGACAGCCAACGTTCGTTCCATAACCTTAACCCTGTGGTTATTATTATTTCGACCATGACAAGGAACCTCACCTAACTTTAACGTAGTAGTCATTGTAACCCAAAGTACTTCAACCTCACCAAGTTGTTTTTGTGCCTAAACCAAACGTTAACCATAGCGTTGTCACATCACATGTATGGGAAGCCACAGAGACGTGATGTTGACCTGCCGATAGTGGCGTTCTGATCAGAAAACACTTCAATGTGTCATTCTAGACAGACGACATATTTGTTTGTCCACTTTGCTCCTCTCTCACACATTTCACACGCTAAACCTGGGTTGTTTCACAATGTTGGAGCGTGTCAGTAGCCCTCTCCTGTGCTGTTTGGATGGGACCCATTAGGCCTAACTACATTAGTGTAACACATAACAGATAATTAGATCAACCACTGGGCCTCAGGAGCTGCTCTGTGATAAAGGAGACCTGTGATCAAAACAGCAGCAGTCCTTGACTCTGAGGTCCAGGAGGCCTCAGACCGGGATAGTTTTTGAACTGTGGCTTTTAATCAGTCCCTCCAGAAAAACACAGAGTTTTTCTGTGATTGTTGCGGGCAAAAATCCTTGATTATGCGGCACGTTTTCTTAAAAAAATGTGATGGAATATGCGGGATATTTATGTAATTTTATGCGATGAAATTGTGGGAACTTGCAAAAATTGCGGTTTGATGAAAAAGAGTAAACAAAGTGATTTCCCCAACACCGTGTTCTCGCTAGGCGAAATTACCTCACTTCATAACGTTCCCATGGCAACAGGGGAAAATGGCTGCTCTCGTGTGAAGTAAACGCAACATTTTTCATCTTTCTGCTGAGATATATGTGACTTTTTTGCAACGAAAATGCGGGGATTATGAAATCATGCAAGCCCCGCATATTTTGCGAGGAAATCGGCAATTTATGCGGCAGAAGTGCGGCGTATGCAGACTTTGACTGATTATGCATTGAATTCTGCGATCACATAATCGCGTTTTATGCCCCGATTACCTAAGCTTGAGTCCTAATGTATGTCTACTGTACTTACTTGCAAAGTAATAGTACCAACACGCTCTCAAAAAGCTCTGAATTTAGTTTCTGACCTTGTTCCACTGATGCCCTAATACACATAAGTGTCTTACATCACAACTTTTTGAATTTATCTGATTAGATTAAAGATTTTAGAGGAGGCAAATGGGATTATAGCATCTATTCTGAAGGGCCAGTGATCTTACATGTGCTACAATCATGTGGTGGTATAATGAGATTTACATGTATATAACTACCAGCATTGCCAGAGGATTTTCCTTTGGGGTTTTCTTTGAGAACAGTTATGTTTTGGGAGTCTTTTTTCTTGTGGGTATGTATTTTTGGAGTTTTTCCATGCACACTTGGCAGTTCTCAGGTTGGTGGTGCTAAGTAGGCTAATCCTATAAGACTATGTCTATTAGTGTGTTATGTCCTGTTGTTTTTCTCCCTCTGTTACGTCTCCTTCACTTTGATGATTGTTTGTAATAAAGGAGCTATACAAATAAACTTACTTGAACTGAAGGGACATTACAGTGATTTAGTATTGTACTTCCATAAAGTTGGGAAAACACGCAAAAGTAGCTAAAATAAGTCAAGTAGGCAGAGGCCGTAGTTAGGGCTGCACGATATGAGGAACATATCTAATTGTGATTATTTTGAGTGATATTGCAATTGCGATATGATTCACGATATTGGAGGGAATGATCATTGTTGTATAATTATTCTCATTTTCATTGAAATATATATATATATATAAAAACAATTACAATACAATTTGTAGGCCGGGACGTCTCTGCAGCACCACAATACCTTATTTTAGAACGGTTTGACACAAATATTGTACACCCCCCTGCGATGTGGATATTGCACTATAGTTCATATTGCGATTTCGATAAAATTGCGATTAATTGTGCAGCCCTAGCCGTAGTAACATCTACGCTCCAAAAATCTATCAACCACCTTATTAGAAGACTCAAGAGTCTGCAGCCAGAGATGGGCTCTGATAGGTGCATACCGCCACACTTTGACGGCGCATCAGCTAAACTTGATTAGTTGTTTCGGGTGCAACGGTCGATTGCATTCTGTTCGAGTGAGTCAGCCCTGTCTTTTATTTAACCTTTATTTATCCAGGTAAGTCAATTGAGTACAAATTGTCATTTGCAATGACGAGCTGTCACATTCACACGTTACACATTTTTTGGGGGTTAAGTGCCTTGCTCAAGGGCACCTCAGAGAGGTGGTAATGAGGGAGGGACAAGCGTCGGTCTGGGTATGGAACCGACCACCTTCCGGTCAAAAGCCTGCTTCTCTAACATCTAGGCCACCACCGGCCCGCTGTCTTGGCGATCTCGGCCAACTTGTTGTTTCATTCAAGTGTGATCGCTGTGTTCACGAACCGAACCGAAGGGTGAAACGCTCCAGGTTTTTAAAGAACTGGTCCGAACCAGCTAGGTGTGAATACACCCGTAGAATGGAGAAAGCTCTCTGCAGGGCCACTGAAGACATGACACACCAGTCACAGCCGTCTTTTAACCGGAACACACCAGTCCTGGCCTCGCTACACTGGCTCCCGGTCCATTTTAGAATACATTTTAAGATATTATTGTTTGTTTTTAAATCACTGAATGGGTCCAGAGTCCAGGACTCGAGTACTCCATCAGTACCTATTGCACATAAAAGTAGTCAGAAAATTCATCCAACTTCTGAGTCCTATTTCCAGTACCTCCAAAAAACGCAGTTTCTTTGTGATTGTTGCGGGCAGAAATCCTTGATTTTCTTAAAAAATGTGATGGAATATGCAAGATATTTATGCAGTTTTATGTGATGAAATTGCGGGAACTCGCAAAAACTGCGGTTTGATGAAAAAGAGAAAAAAAGTGATTCCCCCAACACTGTGTTCTCACTAGGCAAAATGACGTCACTTCATAACGTTCCCATGGCAACAGGGGAAAATGGCTGCTCAACATTTTTTATCTTTCTGCTGAGATATATGTGACTTTTTTGCAAGAAAAATGCGGGAATTATGAAATCATGCAAGCCCCGCATATTTATGCGGTGAAAGTGCGCCGTATTTGAAAAAATGCGGCCCCCCGCATAAATATGCGGACATTGGCTGATTATGCGTTGAATTCTGCGATCGCATAATCACGTTTTTCTGGAGGGACTGAATTTCATGAATGCTCGAGTCCGATTCCATAAATCCTCAAGTCTGTGTCCAAGTCCAAGTCGTCAGTGTGCGAGTCCAAGTCAAGTCACAGAGAGTCCAGAGAATAGCGACTCGAGTCCAGGACTCCATCACTGGTCTGACTTACAGTAGCTTTGACTTACTTGAGTTTTCTTTTTTTTTTTATAGATATTTTGTAGACTAAAGGATTCCGTAATAAATTAGTAGGTGTTTGTCATTTGTCTGTTGTTTTTATTGTTTATTTTAATGAGAAAAGGAAAAAATGTCCGACTGAAAAACTTTGCTGCAAACCTGTAGCGTGTCAGATATGTGGGGCTTATTTCACGATCCAAGCACTCTGACAACGGCTGTCTGCAAACACATCAGCTGTTTGTCTCAGAAATGTTGAACATGCACAGCAGCACTTTGACAATTTGTTAGGTTACACACACAGACCAATTCACCCCCCCGCCCCGTCCCCCGTCCCTTTCACATGGAACCTGACCCACTTTTCCCTTGGCTGCTATTTTCAGATGCTCCATAGGGACAAGCGGAGAGAGAGATGGAGGAAATGAGTGAAAAAGAAGTGCAGAAGGAAGGTGAGAGAGTTCAGGCATTTGAGGAGAAATGAAGGGTTATGATACACGGTCCAGCAGGACTCTAGCTGCGCAGTCAGGGAGGTGTGTGTGTGTGTGTGTGTGTGTGTGTGTGTGTGTGCATTCGACTCAGCCAAGCACCACCGATCCTTGAGGACTTTTCATTTGCCATATAAAGAAGTGCATAAGGTCAGATAGGGACAAAAATAAATCATAGGACTGGATCATAAGTTAATTATAGTGGTGCCTATATGTGGATGAGTGTGTGTTGTGCGAGTGCACAAGTGTGCGTGTATTTAAGCAGCTTGGGCCAGTATAATAATAACTAATAATAACAACTCTATTTGTATAGCATCTTTAAATATAGTTTACAAAGTACACACATATATACACATCCGTTTGCAGCTGTTGAGACTGAAACACAACCCCGCAGATTCCAAACAAAAACGGGTCAGAAGTGTTTCCTAATGTCTCCGGTTTAGGGGCTCGGAGATGCCAGAGCAGGGGGAATGAGAGGCGGAAACACCAGAGCAGGGGGAATGAGAGGCGGAAACACCAGAGCAGGGGGAATGAGAGGCGGAAACACCAGAGCAGGGGGAATGAGAGGCGGAAACACCAGAGCAGGGGGAATGAGAGGCGGAAACACCAGAGCAGGGGGAATGAGAGGAGGAAACGCCAGAGCAGGGGGAATGAGAGGGGGAAACACCAGAGCAGGGGGAATGAGAGGCGGAAACACCAGAGCAGGGGGAATGAGAGGGGGAAACGTCAGAGCAGGGGGAATGAGAGGGGGAAACACCAGAGCAGGGGGAATGAGAGGGGGAACACCAGAGCAGGGGGAATGAGAGGCGGAAACACCAGAGCAGGGGGAATGAGAGGCGGAAACACCAGAGCAGGGGGAATGAGAGGAGGAAACGCCAGAGCAGGGGGAATGAGAGGCGGAAACACCAGAGCAGGGGGAATGAGAGGGGGAAACGTCAGAGCAGGGGGAATGAGAGGGGGAAACGTCAGAGCAGGGGGAATGAGAGGGGGAAACACCAGAGCAGGGGGAATGAGAGGGGGAAACACCAGAGCAGGGGGAATGAGAGGCGGAAACACCAGAGCAGGGGGAATGAGAGGGGGGGGAAACACCAGAGCAGGGGGAATGAGAGGGGGAAACGCCAGAGCAGGGGGAATGAGAGGGGGAAACACCAGAGCAGGGGGAATGAGAGGGGGAAACACCAGAGCAGGGGGAATGAGAGGGGGAACACCAGAGCAGGGGGAATGAGAGGGGGAAACGCCAGAGCAGGGGGAATGAGAGGAGGAAACACCAGAGCAGGGGGAATGAGAGGGGGAAACACCAGAGCAGGGGGAATGAGAGGGAGGAACACCAGAGCAGGGGGAATGAGAGGGGGAAACGCCAGAGCAGGGGGAATGAGAGGGGGAACACCAGAGCAGGGGGAATGAGAGGGAGAAACGCCAGAGCAGGGGGAATGAGAGGGGGAAACGCCAGAGCAGGGGGAATGAGAGGGGGAAACACCAGAGCAGGGTGTAAATGTAGCAAAAAAGATATTTGTTTTTGAACCAAAACATAGAAATATAAATTTTTTTAAGGCTTGAAACACAACATTAGTAACGGATTAATGAATAACCAACCCAATCATCATGTCTCCTGGCTAAAGTTAAGCCCTTCCTTAACAGGCGTGATCTCGAGCTGGCGATTCATGCTTTTATTAGTTCACGCTTGGATTACTGTAATACTCTTTATATTGGTCTGAATCAAACCTCCATCTCACGTCTTCAACTTGTGCAAAATGCTGCTGCTCGCTTTTTAACAACTCCGTCTAGACCACATCACTCCCGTACGTTGGCTCCCTGTGTGTTTTAGAATAGATTTTAAAGATGCCATATTCTGCTCATTTTCAGGTCCATAATTGTATTTTAAGGTTGTACCAGAATATGTTTACATGGTTTAATATATTGTTGTTGTACAGCACATCTCTCTCTCACTGCAGCAGCTCCTCTTTTCACCTTGTGTTCAGGTCTCTGTTTTAGCTACAGAGTGAATCATCTTTCCTTCTGTACTATCTTTGATTCCACTCTGCACATGCTCAGTAGCTCAGATGGTAGATCATGTCAGTTAGCTCCACAGACAGTAAAAGAAAGGTTGTTTCTCCAACTTTGGTCAGTTACAAGGCAGGATTAGCCGGGAGACTTCTTCTAAAAGAGGGCGCACATGGAAGTACTTCTTTTGGAGGTTATGGTGAACTTGTGTGTGTTGTAGCAGTGCTTTACGGTTGTGTTTAGCCCGTCGTTTCGGCTAGTTACGTAACAAGTCCTGCAGATTGTGACCAGCTCACCCAGAGACTGAAGGCAGGAATCATTCAGAAACCGTATCTCACTCAGAACAACATGGATAGATGTTTTCTCCAAGTTTGTATGTGTGTGGAAGCACCAGAGACACAAAATAACACCCCAAATCTCAGAAAAAGTGATTTTTTTCATAATATTTAAGATGTCATTGTTTGTTTTCAAGGCCTTAAACGGCCTTGCCCAGAGTATTTGTCTGAGATTTTAACGCTGCATGAGAACAACCTGTCATTGCGGTCTTCAAATCAGCTGGTTTTAGAAGTCCCAAAGTCACGCTATAAACAGTGTGTGTGTGTGTGTGTGTGTGTGTGTGTGTGTGTGTGGGGGGGGGGGGGGGGGGTCAGGCTTTTGCAGTTGCTGCCCCGAGACCCTGGAACAAGTCCCCCCCCCCCCCCCCCCCCCACTGATATTCGCACTATTACAGATGGATCTCTTTTTAGATCCAAACTCAAAAGCTATTTGTTTAGACTGGCTTTTAATACGTAGTCGTGGTCTACTCCTCCTGTTCCTTTGTAACCTTTTCCTGATTTTACTTTTTCATTATTTTTATTGTATGATATGTTGTTTTATTCTTGGCTTCTGATGTGAAGCACTTTGGATACCTGCTGGTTGCTGTAAAGTGCTATATAAATACATGTTGATTGATCGATTGATGATAGTAATCATTTGTTAAGTTGTTGGAAAAGTCTGGAGTTACCACCACACCCATTTAGCAGCTGGAATACTGTTACTGCATTTAGATAAAGAATCCATTTAAAAACAATAATTCTAATTATATAATGCATAAATTCAAAAGCCCAGCTCATTTCCACTGCTCTTTTGTAGTGGCGGCAGGTTCTGCATATATTTGCTTTTCAGCATTGAGAGCACACACACTTGAACTAAACATGTTGTGTTATCTGTGATGTTTCAGTGATGAAAAACATCAGTGAATCAAAGTTGCAGAGAAAAGCAGCGCCGCACTGTGATCCAATAGTTAACATTCAGCAAGCGGGGGGGGGGGGGGGGATATCTAAGCGGAACGATGACTCACTTCAGATGTTCGGCTTTCACTTTGGATTTTCCTGTAGCTGGCTCATCACAGCGAGGGTGGCGTCTCGCTAAATCATGATTTCTGTCAGGATCACAGCCACATGATCAGCAGCTACGTGCATGATTGGTCACATTTCATCAGACAGCACATGACTTTTCTTTTTTTTATTTGAGAGAATGAGTATTGGTCACAGATATTCAACATACATCATTTTTCTCCTATTTTCTTTCCCCCCACCCATCCCAACCATGCTGCCAAAAAAATTATGTTGTTAATTACGAGCATGAAAATATAAAAGATTGAAATATAATAAAATAATAATAACAAATAATTTAAAAAAAACACAGTATATGTGTATACATACATGTTCATGCATACACACACACACACACAACAAAATAATAAGTAAATAATTAACCCTCCTGTTGTCCTCGGGTCAAATTTGATCCATTTTCAAAATATTTTGGTTTCTTTCAACCTAATTGTCAAAGAAAATAACGTGGATGGTAAAATAAATCACTTCAGTACTTCCATTGAATTTGGGTGTTTTATTCCATTTTATAGCATTTGAAAAACAAAAAAAACGACAAAAGAACATTGAAAAAAATGACAAAAATGTCAGAAAAAGCGTTAAAAATGCAGAATAAAAAGAGGAAATCATTTAAAAAAATTGTCGAAAAAAAGTGACAAACGTCGGAAAAAAGTGACAAAAAACTTGACAAAGTGACAAGTGTTTGAAAGAGTAAAACTAAAAAAAGAAGTTTTAATTTAAGATTTTGACCCAGAAAACTTAAATATTGAATGGTCGACGGGAAGACAACACAAGGGTTAAGTAAATGAGAGAATAAGTGGATATTCGAGACAGTACAAGTAGGCCATATGCCTTCTGTGGTTATATCACTACACAGGTTTTCTGAGGTCCCTGAGTCTCCAAGGAGATACGAGCACTAACACAACAGGATGTACTCCTGCTTGATTTTCAGTTTTGTGGGAGGACTTCAAGATTCTCATGATATAATAGTAGAGGGGCCCATGTATCATGCAATCTTTGGGTCGACCCTCTAATGCAATATTTTATCTTTTCTAGCTTAAAGGTATAGAGGAGGATTTTCTTTTTCCGGGTGGATCATCAAGACTATTGGTCCTCCTAGTTGTCAATCATTCTGGGATATGTTTACGTGCCGTGACAGGTCAGCGAGCAGACGGCCACGGCCTCCGAACATAGACAGTATATAAAAGCCTCCGACCGCTGCCCCCCCGCTCTCGGCGATAGCTTGTTTGTTAGCCTGTAGCGTGCTAACGTTAGCTATAGAGATGCTTGTCCTAAATAGATTTCCACTTACCGGTGGCGAGTCTGACGTAGTGGAAAAAGTGCAAATCTTCTTTTGGAAAGTCGGCTTGTAGAGCCATGCCGACAGCAACTTGTAAACAGAGCGTGCACGAGGAGAACCAGGCTCGTGCACGCTCTCTCGTGCACACGTTTAATAGGCGTTCCCTCTCGGGAGCATTTTTTCAAAAAGTGGAGAGGGCGGTTCTTTTCTAAAATTCGGGAAAATCCTCCATTATACCTTTAAGGAATAGGAGACAGCGCGTGACATTTAATGTTTTACCCATACATGATCATTTAGACACAGTTTTTTTTGTGTCAAATGTCTACAGTCACTAAAGGAGATGAGCACAAATACTTGAAGAAAAGAAAACTAGCATTTATTTTGCCAGAACGTTGTCATAAATGTTTTTCCAACAGCAGATGGATCCCTGAGAACGTCTCTGTCATCTTGGCTCAAGTGGAACAAGCTTTGGGTTCCTCCACTCATCACAAACGGGTTACCTACAGTATGTCTATTCAAATTGGATATTAATTATATCAACAGGAACAGTCAATGATAGCAAAACTAATTAAAACTTGATGCACTTGTTATTAACAATGATGCATCCTCGTCATAAATCTGATATCAATTACAACACGGTTGAGTAATAATTGCCATATGTTGATAATAAGTCTCTGAAAATCTGCAGCTTTCCCTCTTTAGTGTTTAGCTTGGCTCAGCGACATTACAAACATAAACAACACTGGCTTGGCCTCCCCAGCTCCACCCAGCGGTGGAATGTAACTAAGTACATTTACTCCAGTACTGTCCTTAAGTCCAAATGTTGAGGTACTTGTACTTTACTTGAGTCTTTTCTTTTCATGCCACTTTCTACTTCTACTCCGCTACATTTCAGAGAGAAATATTGTACTTTTTACTCCACTACATTCATCTGTTACAGCTTTAGTTACTAGTTACTTTACACATTAAGATTCCTGCACACTAAACACACGTAGTTTATAAAATCTGATGTTTTATTCTAAAGTAAACTAGCCGACAATATAACGGCTACAAGTCCAGCTGAGATGATCAGACCATTAAACACACAGCTGGTTGAACCTTCACACACACTACAATGTTTTAATACTTTAACTACATTTTCCTGATCATATTTATATGCTTTTACTTAAGAAACATTTTCAATGCAGGACTGTTACTTGTACACAGAGAACTTTTACAGTGTGGTATTAGTACTTTTACAGTGTGGTATTAGTACTTTTACAGTGTGGTATTAGTACTTTTACTTAAGTCAATTCTTCCAACACTGGCACCACCGTCTCGGACAAAAAATGGTCATGTCCAGTTTCAAAAACCCAAGATGGCGACGGCCAAATTGCCGTCCAAACTCGAGGCTTCAAAGCCACAAAGCAAGGAGTGACATCACTGATGCCACGTCTATTATTTTTATTTTATTATTATTTTGACAGTCTACCCTTTGACCTAGGAAACCTGACTCGTTCTCTTACAGTCACATGTGGTGTTGCTACCCGACGTGACTAGATGCATATCTGAATTTGTCTGTACAACTCACACAATACACTTGCTCTAAAACTGAGAGGTCAGTATTGTTTGCCTGCGTGGATTCTAGAAAAACACATTCATGCATTTATTGAGAATAGATTTGTTTGTTAAAGTAATGCTTTTAATGATAATTTCTCTTTGAAACATACGTTATGTATGTATGTATGTGTACAGTATATTAAAGGTCCCATGACATGGTGCTCTTTGGATGCTTTTATATAGACCTTAGTGGTCCCCTAATACTGTATCTGAAGTCTCTTTTATATAGACCTTAGTGGTCCCCTAATACTGTATCTGAAGTCTCTTTTATATAGACCTTAGTGGTCCCCTAATACTGTATCTGAAGTCTCTTTTATATAGACCTTAGTGGTCCCCTAATACTGTATCTGAAGTCTCTTTTATATAGACCTTAGTGGTCCCCTAATACTGTATCTGAAGTCTCTTTTATATAGACCTCAGTGGTCCCCTAATACTGTATCTGAAGTCTCTTTTATATAGACCTTAGTGGTCCCCTAATACTGTATCTGAAGTCTCTTTTATATAGACCTCAGTGGTCCCCTAATACTGTATCTGAAGTCTCTTTTATATAGACCTCAGTGGTCCCCTAATACTGTATCTGAAGTCTCTTTATATAGACCTTAGTGGTCCCCTAATACTGTATCTGAAGTCTCTTTATATAGACCTTAGTGGTCCCCTAATACTGTATCTGAAGTCTCTTTTATATAGACCTCAGTGGTCCCCTAATACTGTATCTGAAGTCTCTTTTATATAGACCTCAGTGGTCCCCTAATACTGTATCTGAAGTCTCTTTCATATAGACCTCAGTGGTCCCCTAATACTGTATCTGAAGTCTCTTTTATATAGGCCTTAGTGGTCCCCTAATACTGTATCTGAAGTCTCTTTTATATAGACCTTAGTGGTCCCCTAATACTGTATCTGAAGTATCTTTTATATAGACCTCAGTGGTCCCCTAATACTGTATCTGAAGTCTCTTTTATATAGACCTTAGTGGTCCCCTAATACTGTATCTGAAGTCTCTTTTATATAGACCTTAGTGGTCCCCTAATACTGTATCTGAAGTCTCTTTTATATAGACCTCAGTGATCCCCTAATACTGTATCTGAAGTCTCTTTTATATAGACCTTAGTGGTCCCCTAATACTGTATCTGAAGTCTCTTTTATATAGACCTCAGTGGTCCCCTAATACTGTATCTGAAGTCTCTTTTATATAGACCTCAGTGGTCCCCTAATACTGTATCTGAAGTCTCTTTATATAGACCTTAGTGGTCCCCTAATACTGTATCTGAAGTCTCTTTTATATAGACCTCAGTGGTCCCCTAATACTGTATCTGAAGTCTCTTTTATATAGACCTTAGTGGTCCCCTAATACTGTATCTGAAGTCTCTTTTATATAGACCTCAGTGGTCCCCTAATACTGTATCTGAAGTCTCTTTATATAGACCTTAGTGGTCCCCTAATACTGTATCTGAAGTCTCTTTTATATAGACCTCAGTGGTCCCCTAATACTGTATCTGAAGTCTCTTTCATATAGACCTTTAGTGGTCCCCTAATACTGTATCTGAAGTCTCTTTTATATAGACCTCAGTGGTCCCCTAATACTGTATCTGAAGTCTCTTTTATATAGGCCTTAGTGGTCCCCTAATACTGTATCTGAAGTCTCTTTTATATAGACCTTAGTGGTCCCCTAATACTGTATCTGAAGTCTCTTTTATATAGACCTCAGTGGTCCCCTAATACTGTATCTGAAGTCTCTTTTATATAGACCTCAGTGGTCCCCTAATACTGTATCTGAAGTCTCTTTTATATAGACCTTAGTGGTCCCCTAATACTGTATCTGAAGTCTCTTTTATATAGACCTTAGTGGTCCCCTAATACTGTATCTGAAGTCTCTTTCATATAGACCTTAGTGGTCCCCTAATACTGTATCTGAAGTCTCTTTCCTGAAATTCAGCGTTGGTGCAGAATTCCAGCCACTAGAGCCAATCCCACAATGAGCTTTCCTCAGGATATACCATTTCTGTGTCTGTAGCTATTGAGGAGGAGAGAGGGGGCACCTATCACCATTTCAAGCCAATTGGGGACCATAGGCAGACTGGGGGAACTAATATTAATGTTAAAAAACCTCATAAAGTGACATTTTCATGCCATGGGACCTTTAAAGAATTTGTATCCTGTGCAGAGAAGCTCCCATTCAAACCTACAGGCAATCTGTTCTCCATTGTACCTGTCTGTGGGAGGAATACCCTGAAACATACACACTCACACATGCGCATCATGTACACACCCACGCACACCTTGCATGACTATGCAAAAACAACAGTGAGAGAATAGATGGAGCCGTCACACACTCTGAGCCGAAGTGCTATTAAACGGTCCTGTGGAGACTTATTCTTGTCAACCCCTGCACAGACGACACACACTTCTCAGGCGAGGTCAACTCAATCTCTGGCCAATGCATATTTCATCAACCGTTGGCAGCCTGAGACCCTGACGCAGCTCCCACATAACCCCCGTCCACTGATGAAGACTTGGAGACCAACAAAGATACTTGTGCCTATGGAAAAGTGGCTGTCAGCAGGAAGTGGAGCAACAGATAAACAGCACAGCTATACTGGGTATGCAATGTTTGCACAGATTGTTGCAGATTCTGTGACTTTGCAGGAAAAGTTGGACCCAGGCAAGTGCCTTACTAAAAATGTTATTAAAAATGGCGTTCTTTTCACTGTTAGTCTCGTCTGCTGTTACAGGTCATTTAAGACCATTATATGAAAAATGACAGAGCTTCAGAAACATTAAAAGTTACATATAGTCACTTTAAGTAAAAGTCTGTAAGTATCATCAGGGAAGTAAATACCTTACCCAGAGTTTATTTGCCACCATTATGACCCCCGACCTCGACCACATGTAGCTGCCATGCACAGTTAATGCCAGAATTTAAAACCATTTAATTTGATTTGGGGTGTTTGCAGAATCACTATCAGTAGCAGTGTTCTTGTCTAGGTGTGAATATGTTGAAATGTGAAGCATGGTCTTATACATAAAGTGTGGTCATCATTCGACCTTACTGTAATAGTTCAAGTGGAACCTGAACCCTGCAGCAACATGCTCCGTGTTTTTACAATCAGACTAACGATATGAGTCAGCAAACACTGACTCATTCATTCAGTCTCACACTAGCATTATTGCAGCAGACAATGTGAGTAAAACACGGATCAGCCCGTCTCATGATGATGAATAATGTCCAGGAGAGGACAGCTGGACTGGACGTAGCGACAGGCATCGAGAGAGTCTAAATCAAACCGGTGCCTGGGAGCGTAATGGCTGCACAAACAACTCTCTCGGATCAAATCAATAGCACTGTAAAATCCTGACTGTATTTAAATCCCACATAAAATATCTGCGGAAGAATAATTACAGGGCAGATGAAAGGCTCGGTTATTGTTTTCCAGTCCAGGCTGTTATCTGTATTAACAGTAGACGCTTGTGGTTGATAAGTGTCAATAGCTGCAGAGGACAGACAGACGTGAGAGGAGGAAGGGGGGTGGGAGTCTGCTTTAACTGTGCAGTAAAATAAGGATCACAACAGTCCGGGGGCAGAGAGAGAGAGAGATGAATCATCCAGCCGTCTACTTTATGGTGCAGGAGTGAGGAGGAGGAGGAGAGGACAGAGGGAGAGAAGTAGAGGGGACAGTGAAGCAGAGAAAAGACAAAATGGGAAGGCGAGACAGAAAGTTGAAGGGGGAATTGATGAAAAAGAGAATGCACGAGGGAGCAATAAAGCGAGAATACAGAGACTAAACAAAAGGAATGACGCTGAATCATGGAAGGTGAGCAGACGGAGCGGCGAGGTGAAAAAAGGAGGAGGGGAGTCAGGAGGACAGAACAAGGGCGGATCGGTACTAGAGAAAAGAAGCAGAGGACATGACATGTAGGAAGAGAGAAACAGCAGGTGTGGTCTAGATTTAAGATATAATGTCACACTCCCACGGCCGCACAATCCTACGTGAAATCGCCGGATGACTTTTATTGGTGTAAACGGAGCTTTACTGGCCTGTTGAAAAGCCAGCCTGCTCCTGAGCTCATCCGGCTTATTATCCAGTAGTCTACTGTATATCCACGACATTCCACTTCTGGGAATGGCGTAGGATGTCCCTCTTTTCGGCCGGATGTCCGTCTCCTTCCTGTTTCTTTGTGTTGGCGTTCGAACCTCCGGCTGATTTGTGAGGACTCTGGTTAACTGCTCCTCAGATCTCTGCAGGGTAAATCCAGACAGCTAGCTAGACTATCTGTCCAATCGGAGTTTTATGTTGCACGACTAAAACTACTTCTGAACGTACACATGTTCCACCAAAACAAGTTCCTTCCTGAGACTATTTAGCAGAGGCACCGTGGCTCCGTCCGGAGCTTAGCGCCGCCCAAGACGATTGTGATTGGTTTAAAGAAATGTCAATAAACTAGAGCACATTTTTCTCCCACCCAGGAATGCTCTGTAGACTTGCCAGACCCTCCTCCGCAGCGCTGTGGAGGAGGGTCTGGCAATGCGAGACAAATTATCCAGTGACTAGACATTGGCAAGAAGAATACTCGGTGGTGGAGGTCAGTTTTAACTCAGCCTGACAAGGACCGCTGCTCCCTTTGTCCAAAAATAGATTACATATTTATGGTACATACAGAATAAAGACTGTTGCCATATTGTACTGTGAATAAATCTCATGAATATTTCATGGACCTAATCATTTTATCAGCATAGGATACAATGCACGTATCCAATGAGCTCCAAAGGGGCTAAACTCACAACAACAGCTTCCTAGAGTCGTACTGTAAACTCATAGTCGATACTGCAGCAGAGTTCTGCAAACACACGTTGCTTATTTTGGCAAAACTCACAATAATTGCACTGATAAGTTAAATGGTAAGCACCACAGTAAGAAACTGTCTTTCTGGGGATGTAATGATGAAATCTAATTTTGCAAAGGACCCTCCTGAAGGCCCTCAAGGACCCATCGGGGTGCCTGGATGCTACTTTGATAATCACTACAGGAGCAGATGTTATAGCACTGCTAGAGATGGGTACTTTAAGATTATAAAACAGGTGATAGGAAGAGATGCTCAGTGTTAGGTAGCAGACTTAAACACAGTGACACAGCAAGATCGGCGACACAGTAAACTGCAAAGGTCACCCTGTAAAACTTACAAGTCATGTATAATCAATATCAATTTAACTGAAGATGGTGGCAAATGAAACAACGTCAATGTGGGTAAAGTCATGTAGGAGGGAACATTTAGCCAGAGAAATGCAGATACAAATGAAAGTTGCTGCTTCAAAGATTATGTTCTGATACAATGTCAAATGACACAACAGTTGTTTATTCAAATAAATGATAGTATACATATACATATTGGCTCCCTTTCCACTTCGTCACATGGTTTCCTGTGAACATTCAAAAGGCAGGCTGATGGATAGAGATGTAGTAGCATGAATGTGTAATAACAACTGGATGCACGAGAGTTGCTCAGATCATGGAGCCAAAAATGATCCAGATGATCAACACTGCTACCGCACTGTGTGGCCCATAGAGCGGGCGCACTGGAGACCACCACTGGCCGCGCCGGCTACTTCCAGTTTAGCGCACGGCTAACTTGAATGGGGATTAAATGAGTTAAATGTGCGGCTCTTCTAGAGTTTCCAATGATGCCGCTAAGCGTCCAGGAATGCTGTGTGGACTAGCCAGACCCTGGTCTGGCAATGCGAGACTATGTTGACTTTGACACGTGTATCGGGTGCGATCTAGCATCTACCAAATGCACAGTGCCAAATCACTCAAGTCAAGCCAAGCTAAGGGCATGATAGCTCAGCACAAGCTCAGAGGGCCTTTCTCAATTTTTCTTTTAATTCAGGGAAAGACAGAACCGGGGACACTGGAGATTTTTAGCTCTGTGGCAGGGAAGTTGGAAACCGATTGAGCTGCAGATACACACACACACACACACACGTAGAGCCATGCAGAGATTCTGCTCTACAGCAGACAGGCTGAAGGCAGAGATTCTACTGCAGATGCACAGCAAAGCCACTCTGGGGGTTTAGCTCTGTGGCATGGCAGACTGAAGGCGGAGATTTAACACACAGAGGCACTCCGGGCAGGCGGTGTCAGGCAGACAGATCAGAGAGGAGGAGAGAGAAGACACCATTAATACTACTGAGAGCAACTATCGTCTCAATACAGAGGCTGCAGAGCCAACCAGGCACAAGGAAGGATGGGAGGGGACACATATTTTGTAAAAATGACAAAATTTCAAATGTTGAGATAAAAGAAAAAAGTGTATGAATGGGACCGGTAAATAAGGACAAGCAATATCAGCACGAGATACAGTATAAAGGTGACAGAAATATAGTATATGTTCTGTCAGACTTGTTAACATCATTGGTCTGCTGCTCAGAACAAAGACTGCAAGATACTAAAATTACTAATATTGTTATATAGATGAAAGTCATTTTCAGTTGTGTGCTGTTCAATTCAGTGTGTGCTGGATATTTCTGAATTTGAATGAAGGGAAATAATGGTTGGTAATAGATAATAACCTGTCACTGGCTCAGTCTGTCATACCCACGCGCTTCAAGAAGTCCACCATCATAGACATGTTGACATGTCATAGTAGGAAAAGAGGTGTATTCATAACCATGAATGATGGCTGCATACCACTTAGGAGAGGCCCTGGTGTTGAGCATGCTGACTCACTGAAATATCTTACATGTGATGGAATTGAGCCATCGTTAAGATTATCAATTTCAGCTGAGCTTTTCCTACTATGACAAGTCAACATGTCTGCTGTGATTAAGGTCCATTCCTCCGAATGGTTGGTGAAGGATTACATCTGCTTCTCACTACCCAGCACAGAGGACCCATTACAGTTTGCCTACCATCCCAACCGATCGACGGAAGATAGCACACATCCATCACACCACCCTATCTTACCTGGAAAAGAAAGGAGGCTGTGAGATTGACTACAGTTCAGCGTGTAACAACATAGTACCCTCCAGGCTCGTCACAAAGCTCAAGGACCTGGGATTAACCAGCTCACTGTGCCTGTGGATCCTCGACTTCCTGACAGGCAGACCTCAGGTGGCAAGGGTCTTGAAAACTTACACAATCATATTTTCAAATCTCCAGTTAACTTTTAGCACCGACTTAATGTATGGCCATATGGAATCTGTCGTATAGCTTTTTTAAATTTGCAATTGGCAATTCTGTCCATGATTCTGTTCATAAAGAAACTATTGGTTGTTGACATCGGGCCAGTTTTGCTCACCGGGCAAATACCGATTTGATTTCCGATATATCGTGCATCCCTAATAACTGGATGAGACAGAAGTATTTGTAATATACATCTCACAAACACGCACACCCCCCACCTCCCAGAGGCTCTGTGTACCACAGTCAGACAGGAGGAAGCCTGATCGTAAGCAGCCTACCAGTGTCATGACCATAAACGGCAGCCCTGGAAACTGTTGGCTCGATTACATCACAACTTACAGCTAACGCAACTCTCTCCAACAAAGTCTCCTTACCTTCCCAGAAAGACCAGCAGTTTCCATGGGAACAGGACAGAACAAGAGAAGGAGAAAAATAGACAGAGAGGGAGAGAGATGGAAAGACAGAGGAGGGGATGGATGTTGGGGGTGCGGAGAGAAGGGAGCTTACAGAGACGGAGAAGTGAGAAACATGTCCTTTGTTTGTCTCACAGAGAGGTAATGTGACCTTAGATGGAGGTGAGACAGGGAGGGTGGAGAGAGGTGAGCTGGGAGTCAAAGAGAAACAGAAATCTATAATGATAATGCATGTAGCATCTGTGATGCCATCCGTTGGTTTGTGGTTTCTGGAGGCCGGGAGTTTGCATTTTGTCCATCGCCATCTTGGTATTTTGGAGCCAGAAGTGACCATATTTATACACGCTGTATTACAGAAGAATTAAAACTGACGATCAAGGCCATACACTCATTATGAAGATGTTTACTGAGTGAGAAGTAGGCTCATTTTCTCATAGAAACAGACTTGTTTTTGGAGCCAGTGGAGTCGCCCCCTGCTGGAAGTTAGAGATAACGCAGCTTTAAGAAGCATCAGAATTGGCTTCTCTTTTCAGGCCACAGCTTGAAGACAGCGCGGTCTGTGCTTTGGGTCTGTACGATCCAGCCACCAGGGGATTAATTAGGATGTTTGCTCCGAAGCGAGTCCCTGAATGCTCATCAGCCCCTCAGAGGCCGTCTCTCCAGAGAACACAGTGGGCTGACAGGGATCAGTAAACAGCATTGTGAACATAACTCAGTGTGAACAACAACCACAGTGCGGCTTCACACACACGCCATGTTCTTTCATCGGCAGTCATTCGTTAAAGATGAGCAATGCTTCAACTGGGGCTCCAACTACATAATCAATTCATCTGTGAATTATATTAGCAATTAATTGATAAATACAATGTTCTTCAGATTACCCAGAATCCAAGGTGTAGTCAAAACCATTAAAAGGAATAGAGCAACATTTTGGAAAACACACTTATGCCTACCGTACTCTAGAAGACTTTGAACAGACTTTGAAAAGACTGAAGTCGGACAGCATCTCACATCTCACGTTGAACACTGTCATATATGTAAAGACTGGGATCTCGCAGGGTCACACATTGCAAGACAACAGCTAGATTCATTTTGAAAAATGTAACCAAGCCAGCTAGCTACCGCTAGCGTTAGCTGGTAACTTAAGAGAAAGTCTGCAGAGTTTCAGTATTGCCGCATGCAGATGACTGTCTCCAGAACCCGGAGGTCTGTGTTTACCCGCCGGTAAAACTCCCGTTGGATGACTCGCTTCATGAGGGTTGAATATCAAGCAACTTTCCCTCTTTAGCGTTTAGCTTAGTGATAGCCACATGATTTAACGTCAGTACCAAGACTATCATTCCGATATTGGAAATTATTCTGCGACAGTGGAATCGCTTGAAAAGTCTTTTGGTGTTAGGTCGGCATTATTTGCCGTCTTGCTGGGAGTTAGATGAGAAGATCGATGCCACTCTCATGTCTGTATGCCAAACATGTCGCTGGAGCCAGCAGCCAATGAATAATAAGTGATATTCAGTAAAGATATACACCGGGGTCCTCCATATTTGCATATGCTTTTCATAGCCTATTGTTTTTTCTCGTCCATATAGCACAAAGACTGAGAGCAGGGGAAACAGCTCACCCGAAGCTGACTAATTAACACATTATGTGTTGTTTGTGTAATCAGTACAAAAGCCAAGAGATAACGTGTTAATCAGTGAGCTTTAGAGGTGGTGGTAGGTTGTTTTGAGAACTGCACGTGTATTGTATATGTAACATCTTAGCAAACATCTGATATAATGCACAATATGCACATGGTATCAAATTCCATTTTATGACGGTGTGGCATGGCTTCTGTTGCTCTGTCCATTTTATCTGACTGCTATAATATGTGTATCACAATATTACACGTATATATATATACATACATACATATATATATATATATATATATATATATATATATATATATATCCAAGGCAGCGACTAGTTGCTGAAACAAAGACGACCTTCCTAATAGGGCTGCACAATATATCGTTTTATCGTCATCGCCATATCAACTGTCGCAATAACCACATCGAAAGACTGCAACACATGGCGATAGAGATTTTTTGTGTTAGTTGAAAGAAAATATCAGCAGAAAACTGCACTTTAAAATGTAATTCGGTATATATACTGTATGATAAAAGAATGTCGGAAATGATTTCCTTTCATTTGTTTTAAGTTCAACAAGCAATTTGTTGCATTTTAGCAGAAAACTGAAAGCAGCAGAAATGCAGAACTGAGTACATAACTTAATAACTGTTTATTTATATCGTATTGTGATATTCAACAACATTATCGCATATTTTCCTCATATCATGCAGTCCCGCTTCCTAACATCTTAAAAATGAATGTACTTTTAGAGTGCTACTGTATGTACAGTAGTGTGTATATTAATAATTAATTCATTTTATTATGCACAAGTTTGTGCTTCTTCCCTTTTTGGGTTATTAAAGGCTATTCTGGGAAACAGGACATCTCTAACTTAAGTAGAAATAGCCAAAAAAAAGGGTGTGGGTAAAGCAAGACAACGGCAACACCTCATCAGAAAATAACTACAGTGAGTACGTTTACATGTACACTAATAGTCCACTATTATTCTGAATATGACAATATTCAGAATTTGATTCAGGTGTAAACAGTATATTCTGGTTGGATATTCACAATAAGGCCTTTTTTCGAATATAGCATTTTACGATTAAGACGTGATTTTCCCGGCTTTATAGGCATTCTTTGGACATGTATACGGCACATTCAGAATATGCGTCTCATTTGGGGTTTTTACCGCAGTCTAAAGCCAGTTTACGGCCTCTTGTCTGCTTACGGCTCACAGTCAGCTCTGTGTGTTGCTGTGGTTGCTGTACACAAACCAACCAGCCGACAGTTTGCAGGGCTGCAGACCCGATAAGAAGGAGAAACACGGCTACTATTAAACATCATCAAAGACTCGGATATCAACAGGTTTTTGGATATGAGCACACATCGCTATGCCGAAAATCGTATTTTGCACGGCTACATATAAACAGGAATATTAGTGGAATATTCACTTTCATTAGCCGTGTAAACAGCTTAGTCCGAATATCATTTAAAACTGGAATATGTGCATGTAAACGTAGTCACTGTGGGCTATTTTCCTGCAACTATCACTGTAACAATACATATAGATACATCAATCGTTTCCAGCCTGTTTGAATGCTGCTACCTGTCGCTGCTCCGCTCGCTGCCCAAGTCAGAGGTTTATCTTTGCTCTGCCGTGACGACATTTAGGCGCTGTTCATAGCAACAGTTGCCGTGCCCACCGACTGCCACAGCAACCGCAGGAGCCCTCGCTGCTCGTTATTGGTCAGCCCATCACAATTACGGTATATATGGAGCTGACATGCAGCCACACAATGACTCTCAGGACTGCTTGAAATAAGAGTCCAAAAAGTGAACGTATCAATAGGATTCTCTCTTCCAGCCTGTCTGTCTTCTTCTGTGGCGAAAGTCAGCCAATAGTGAAGTAAAGGTCACATTTGCAAAGGTGAAGTGTGTGTGTGTGTGTGTGTGTGTGTGTGTGTGTGTGTGTGTGTGTGTGTGTGTGTGTGTGTGTGTGTGTGTGTGTGTGTGTGTGTGTGTGTGTGTGAGAGAGAGACAGCGTAACAGAGTATGTCTAGAAAAACAACAGTGATAGGCTGCTACGTGGTTGTCACAGTAACAAAAACCCATCTCCAAACCTCGCTCGCAGTCTCGCCTTCATTCCCTGTCATCTCATTCTGCCCTTGTATGCATGCAGAATGTGTGTGTGTATGTGTGTGTGTGTGTGTGTCCTCATATGCCTCCTCTGTGAGGGCACTGCACTGAGTTGACAGGGAGGAAAGACGAGAGGGTGTGTGTGTGTGTGTGTGTGTGTGTGTGTGTGTGTGTGTGTGTGTGTGTGTGTGTGAGAGAGAGAGAAAGAGACACACACAGAGAGAGAGAGAGAGAGAGAGAGAGAGAGAGAGAGAGAGAGAGGAAACAGAAATAAATTGAAGTGCTGACCTATATTCTCGAATCCCACAACCAGTTCAGCGGCACAGATGTTCCCCTAATCCCTGTGTTTGGCCGTGAAATCCAGCGACAACACCCGACTGCATGGACAGCAGTGGCTCTAATTGTCCCTGTGTGTCCCACGTACGTTATGCATCAGCGACGTATTTATTTGCTTGTGTGTGTGTGTGTGTGCTGCTGCAGTGTATGTGTGGGAGGAACTGTGCTCAATTATTTCTATGCCTAAAGAAGCACTTAAGTGATTTTTTAGCCTCGACCCCCATGTACAGTGTATATGTTCAGTTAAGGTTAGCCGAGAAAAGGTGACTGAGAATCGGGTCAGAGCACCGTGAGGGCGTTAACTTTTGAAAAGTTAACAGTTAAAGTCTGTGTTAACTGTAGCCGACATCAGGTGGCCGACAGTTAAGTTTAGGCACCAAAACGACTAGTTAAGATTAGAAAAAAAGAGATTGTGGTTTGGTTAAAACACTGCTCCCCTTAAGTAGAACACCCGTTTTCTGGGTGAAAGGCTTGTGTTTTCCCGTTAACATCTTCCAGGATGTGTTTTAGGAGCCAATCAGAGGCCACCCAGACCTCCTCCCTACACGGATATTCACGCTCTTATACAGTCACTGTCAATCTGATGCACACAGTAATGAATACGTGGAATACATACGAATGACAGTGCATAACGTTTTCGTAGCTATATGTAGGAATGGTTCCTGAGAACAGCCTGATATGTTTGAGCAGTCTTTCACATCAAAGAGCCATAAACTGACACAAATTAGACCACGGAGCCCCATTTCTTACCACGGTCCCCCATCTGATAACATTTTGCTTTTAGATATTTTATTACAGAAAGTGACCAATATAGTCATACGCTGCCATTGTGTTACTTATGGATGGAATTATAGTGACAATAAATGATTTCCCTTTGTGCTAGGGACCCCCTTAAGGACTCCTGGAGGGCCCCGTGGCCCTACTTTGGGAACCACTGTGTATTAATAATCAATCATCCGTATCTGGTAGGAAGGCTCTTTTTATTTCATCGCTCCAAATCCTAAACGTGATGATGCCCGCACAGGCCGAGCAGCAAGGAGGAGCTATTTCAGGCCGCAGACCTCTCATCATTCTGGGAGATGTTTTTCTTTATGCCCGCTCACCGCATGGCTGCATCATTACAAGTAGGACATACAGCCACGTTTTGGAGATATCTGTCTGGATCAATCTATCTACCAAGTAGATCCAATTACCCAGCGTAATGGGTACATGGATTCAGACCATTACTGAATGGTTTTCTACATTTTTAGCACCACAAAATACATTTCAATGACCTGTTACAACGGGGGAACTAAAGCTGTTATGCTCTCTTCAAAGCCACCAGACTCCATTGACAAAAACAGTATTTTTACCTCGTAGAAAACGGGAGTTGCTGGTCTACCACTGCCTCTGTCAGCTAGTGAGTTTGTGTTATTGTGTGCCTTTCTTTAGTGTTAAGCAATAGTCTGTGCTAACTGCTTATGTAGGCTAACGTTACCTGCGCTGCGTTACATTGGAACCGCCTCCGTATGTGCAGGCAAGCAGCCCAGGAGGGCCTATTTCAATATGGACATGTGATTATTTAACTGCCTTTGTCCTGAGTACTTGCTTTATTGTTTGAAATGTGTTAAGTTGCAGTCCAACCATGGAGTATTATCTGATCTGAAAATCTGATTGAGGTCCAGCGATGAACTTATTCAACTCGTCCGCTTAAAAGTACTGCTAATTAACAATTGATCTGTGAATTGACCCATGACTACTGTTGAAGCACGTTGCAAATGGAGCTGCGAGATGGCACCAGTTGTGCTGCTGTGAGATGTGTGATTTTTCATCTGCAAAGGCCTCTATGTACAGTAGTTGCATCAAGTTCTATTCTTCTCTGCTCTATACTATTAAAATGTAACTTCACTACCTATAGAAGACAAGAGAGAGAGATACAATAGTATATATTTCATAAGATAATGCCTCCTTTGCATATTTAAACACATTTCAGAAAACGTGTAATACAACAAATAACTGCCTTAATGAAAGGAATCAAAGTAGGTTTCACAGTGATATATATTAGGTAAAATGTCAACCCTATTCACCTGCAGTGTCTACCCTTAATCGGCTTATTATGCTACTTAAATTGCCCAAAATGCAACTCTTAGCAACTAAGCTTACTCTCATCTGCTAGACCTATAGATGACATTTCAATCATAAAAGGTTATAAGAATCAGCATTGCTGGGATTCATATAGGCCATATTGGGGTTTCCAGTAGACTGCCTAACAGTGCCTAGCAGTGCCTAACATCACACTTTATATTTCTCCTAAACATCATGTGGATACATATTTTAAAATCAGATCATATCATCTGTAGTTGAGCTATTCCACAATCTTTTTTTCTCTCTCTCTCTCTCACTCTCTCTCTCTCTCTCTCTCTCTCTGTTTCTCTCTCAATTCAATTCAATGAGCTTTATTGGCATGAAAGTTTCAATAACAATGTTGCCAAGGCATCGAATTTGTCCAAAAATTCGGACAGAACACAATAATTCTCTCTCTATTCCTCTCTTTCTCTCTCTCTCTGCCTATTCATTCTGTCCCATCTGTCTGTTTTTTGACATATAAATTGCAGGGTCTCCAGGTTCAAACTGTTCAACTCTTCATACTTCTCTCCAACAGCAGATGTGAACAATTGGGACCAATCAAAGCAATTATGAATTACAAAAGACCAAAGAAGAGCAAAAAGATGATGTTACGAAACAAGGTCTTAATTTCTTTATAATTCTAGAAGTTGTGTATTAAAGGTGCTGTAGGTAGGATTGTGAAGATCCAGGATTTAGCCAAAGAAAACCTCTCAGTCTCCTAAGCCCCTCCCCCCACAAGGGAGAATGGATGCGTATGCATGAGCAGTGATTGACACACAGTTAGACGACCCCCCTGGCCCTGATTGGTGCATCTGAACAGGGAGCGGTGGATTTTTGTAAATCTCCCTCCAGGCTGTAGGTGGAGCCAGAGGAGCTGGATTTATTTTAAATGACCTGCTTCATGTAGTTCTACTGGAACATCAGGTCAGTTTCAGCAGATATGACAGAAAGGTAGTTTTATAAGTCTTACCTACTGCACCTTTAAGTATGAGTTGAACAGCCCTTCACATAGTTTCAACCAAGCACTGATTTGTCAAAGATCCACTCTGGTCAATCAATATAGTAGTTTAAGCCAACAAACATGTTGCTTTGCTCATACTGACGTGGCTCAATAGCTATTTGGCACGCACACTCACTGTTCACTCTGTTCTGGAAACATCAATTTCTCCTCAACTAACCTCCTAGGTTCTAAACAAAATTGAGGAAAATGGAAAATGGAAACCATTTCCTGACTGAAAGCTACACGCATCATTTATTTTATATTGTGTGCATACAGTTCATTCAGGCCTTCAATCTTCACTCTCATTAACCTCATCGATGTATTTTCGGAAACAGCGGTGGAAGAAGTATTCAGATCCTTTACTCAAGTAAAAGTACTAACACCACACTGTAAACATACAGTACTGTATACTGTTACAGGCACAAGTTACACATTACAAATGTTACTTACTGTGAGTAAAAGTATTTAATTGTAATCAGGAAAATGTAAAAGTTAAATCCTCACATTTCAGAAAATCGACGATCAAAAGTGTTTTGTCAATCTACTAAGTGTTAAATGGTCTAATAATTTCATGTAGAGCTTTTCTAGTCTTAACGACTACTCAAAGCGCTTTAATATTAGGGGTGTAAGAAAAAATCGATACACTTGAGTATCGCAATATTTTATTTAGCAATACTGTATGGATTTTCAAAAATGGAACGATTATTTAAAAAAAAAAATATTTTTGTTTACGTGCAAAAATATTCATGTAAGACAGTGGTTCACATTTATGTTGTGTTTAAACCCCCTACTGCTAGATAGCTACGCTGAGACGCAGTGCCTAGCAGTGCCTAGCAGTGCCTAGCAGTGCCTAACAGTGCCTAGCAGTGCCTAACAGTACCTAACAGTACCTAACAGTACCTAACAGTGCCTAGCAGTGCTTAACAGTACCTAACAGTACCTAGCAGTGCCTAACAGTGCCTAGCAGTGCCTAACAGTGCCTAGCAATGCCTAGCAGTGCCTAACAGTACCTAACAGTACCTAACAGTGCCTAGCAGTGCTAAACAGTACCTAACAGTACCTAGCAGTGCCTAACAGTGCCTAGCAGTGCCTAACAGTGCCTAGCAATGCCTAGCAGTGCCTAACAGTACCTAACAGTACCTAACAGTGCCTAGCAGTGCTTAACAGTGCCTTACAGTGCCTAACAGTGCTTAACAGTGCCTAGCAGTGCCTAACAGTGCCCAACAGTGCCTAGCAGTGCCTAACAGTGCCTAACAGTGCTGAACAGTGCCTAGCAGTGCCTAACAGTGCTTAACAGTGCCTAGCAGTGCCTAGCAGTGCCTAACAGTGACTAGCAATGCCTAGCAGTGCCTAACAGTGCCTAACAGTGCCTAGCACTGCCTAACAGTGCCTAACAGTGCCTAGCAGTGCCTATCAGTGCCTAACAGTGCCTAACAATGCCTATCAGTGCTTAAGAGTGCCTAACAGTGCCTAACAGTGCCTAGCAGTGCTTAACAGTGCCTTACAGTGCCTAACAGTGCCCAGCAGTGCCTAACAGTGCCTAACAGTGCCTAGCAGTGCCTAGCAATGCCTAGCAGTGCCTAGCAATGCCTAGCAGTGCCTAGCAGTGCCTTACAGTGCCTAGCAGTGCCTAACAGTGCCTAACAGTGCCTAGCAGTGCCTAGCAGTGCCTAACAGTGCCTAGCAGTGCCTAGCAGTGCCTAGCAGTACCTAACAGTGCCTAACAGTGCCTAGCCGTGCCTAGCAATGCCTAGCAGTGCCTAGCAGTGCCTAACAGTGCCTAACAGTGCCTAGCAGTACCTAACAGTGCCTAACAGTGCCTAGCGATGCCTAGCAGTGCCTAGCAGTGCCTAACAGTGCCTAACAGTGCCTAACAATGCCTGACTTTTTGCTAGAAGCTAACAACGTAGCTATGGCTGAACATATACATATTGTATCACCAGATTCTTGCCAATACACAGCCCTATTTAATATAGTACAGGAACCATTCAGCCAGTGGTGCAGGTATATGCAGTATACCCACTAAGAAAGCTCCAGGATTTCCATATACCCACTTAATAATGTGCAATGACACGTAACAACATACTTTCCATTATAGTTTTGATGTATTTTGAATTGTCGTGGTTTTTTTCTTCACATAGGCTAGGGCTGCAGCTATCAATTCTTTTTGTAATCGATTAATCTAGCACTTTATCGATCGATTAATCGATTAATTATTAATTTTTTTTGGACTTTTTAAACAACCAAAACAAATAATGTATAACGAAAATGATGTGGCTGTAAAATGATCAAGCATTTGGCTTTTATTTCTCAAAAGAACAGAGGTAATTTATTCCAACTCCAACATTTGGCAATTTCATTTAATTAAGTTTCATGCTGTAATCAAGCCCTGACATCAAAGTAAATATCTGTTTTATGTAGATTTCTACACCTGTAGCATTTACCATTAGGCTACTAACAAATAATATATAATTTCCGGGGTGAGCCTATTTGCTACGGTAACCTAGCAACCTGTGTGTGTGTGTGTGTGTGTGTGTGTGCATGCGTGCCGTGCATGATGAAGAGTGAGAGAGACGAGGGTGCATGCGTGTGTGTGTGTGTGTGTATGTGTGTGTGTGCATGCGTGCCGTGCGTGATGAAGAGTGAGAAAGACGAGGGTGCATGCGTGTGTGTGTGTGTGTGTATGTGTATGTGTGTGTGTGCATGCGTGCCGTGCGTGATGAAGAGTGAGAGAGACGAGGGTGCATGCGTGTGTGTGTGTGTGTGTGTATGTGTGTGTGTGTGTGTGTGAAGGGGTTCTTTTTTTAGGCTAAACTCTCTTGTAATTGACCTTTCGCCGGCCCCTCCCCCAAAATGGTCATTGTCCAATCACACATCATAGCAACCGTTACTATGTGAGCAGGTACGACAAACATTGACTCCAAGCAAGATGGTGAAGCGGTGCGCCCACGGCGTTTGTAAATCGGACACTAGTTCCCCCGAGAGATCGTCTGGAGGAGTTGTTGTTCTTTCCATTCCCAAAGCCGAAAAAAAAACGTGAGCGGTGCCTGCAATGGATAAAACAGCGTGGACGGCCCCACTCCCAGTTAAATGTGTCGAACGTTACGAAGCATAGCTAAATACGTCTGCTCAAAGGTAAGGCTACCAGCTAACTAGTTACCGTGTTGTCTAGATCTACTAACTAGAGGCAAGAACACAAGTTGGACCAAAGTTATGATTACCATGGATATCATTGCCAGAATGTTAAATATCATTGCCAGAATGTTAACCTACTCTCTAAGCTAAGTCTAGCGAGCCCTTTAGCTTTAACCAACATTAGTTAACATGTTAGCTAACGCTAGCTACATTAGCTGCTGTTGTGTTGGGTCTTTGAGCTCCCCAACTT
This sequence comes from Gymnocephalus cernua, assembly GCA_023631565.1. NCBI lineage: Eukaryota > Metazoa > Chordata > Actinopteri > Perciformes > Percidae > Gymnocephalus > Gymnocephalus cernua. The sequence continues at coordinate 1,998,287 of CM042431.1, forward strand.
TATTTTTCGTCAGTTTACAACAAAGTCGAACATATAGAGCATATAGAATATATTACAATGTTAAAGTAACTTGCTCAACACTGTGAACCAAACAATAGAACAAAATAAGAATCACTGGCACATAATATAGTAGTTAAAGAAGAATGCATCAAGTGACCGGTAAGCATTAGCCTCGATAGTAGTCGTGTCTCCTTCATTGCGTATTTTTATATTTTGAATATATCCCTCCACTGTATACTGTAACCCCTTTTGCCTCAATCTGGAGGATATAGCAGAAGGAATTGCTCCAAAAAAGGTCACTGACACGCACGGGTATACCTCTTCCTGTCATGGCAATCTGTTGCCTTGGTCGTGTTTGCGGAGCGGATGTTTTTGGTTCAGATGCTGAATCATTGAAGTCGTACTGCTGTGGTATGAAAGGTCTACTTGGCAGTAGTCACATTGCACCTTGTTCTCTTCATTTTTTAGTATGTAATGATCCCAAACTTTAGCCATTCTCTGCCGTTTCTGGACATCTTTACTCTCCGCCATCGCGCCAACTAAATTCAGAATGTATCGCGCGCTAGTGGTGTGCTTCCTGAACAACGGTCCGTGTGGAACAATCAGATCGCTGCGCGTATAGTGCACGTCATAGGAATTTAGCGAGGCTTCGAGGCAGAGTTTTTGCCTCGAGGAATTTTTGTAATCGAGTTATTCGAGTAACTCGATGAATCGTTTCAGCCCTAGGCTAAATAAAGGTATTTCCACCGCAAATTGGTGCATAAAAGTGTGTCAGGATACAGGAAATGAAGTCATTGATGCTCAACATTTTCCTGGGGGAGGACACCCAGACCCCCCCACTATGATATGCCCTCCCATATATATAGGCCCATACGTATACCCACTACAATACATTAGACTACACCACTGCATTCACCATTCACACACATTCATACACTGTGGCCGAGGCCGCTGTACAAGGTGCCACCTGCTTTTCAGATAAACAATCACACACATTTACACTCGCCGCAGTACTTACGTATAGTACTTGAGTATATGTACATAAGTTACACTTAGTTACATTCAACTACTGATCAGAACCCAATGTAACTGTAACACTGTACGCTACCTGCCCAGCAACTAACCGACTGACAAAGTTGGCAACTAGCCGGTAAACGCAGTTCACACAGTTCACACAGTGGAGCGTCTAGCAACTTGCCGAAAACACACCAAGCAGCAGTGTAGTAATTACCAGTACAGGCCAACATGTCACAGGAGTCACAGGACTCTGGCTGCAGGTATTCACTGGTTGCACTTCACCGCTAAAAGTTACATTATCCCCAACTTTTAGTTTTGCCGAATTGCACCACAAAATGTTTTTGAATCAGTTCATGAATCGCAGCTATGGTGCTTATTACTGGATATCAACTATCAATCACAGACACAACATTGAACTACACTTCCTCCCTGTGAGGACTGATTCACACAGATGCAAGCAGCCATATGTACTGTCAGCAGACGTATAGTGAGATGTTGTAAAAACATGAATGAACTCTTCAAACCCATTCATGTTCCTGAATCAGGCAGCAGCCATTTACTGTGACGCACCCCCTCTACCTGCAACAGACAAAAGATGGATGTGTGTGTGTGTGTGTGTGTGTGTGTGTGTGTGTGTGTGTGTGTGTGTGTGTGTGTGTGTGTGTGTGTGTGTGTGTGTGTGTGTGCAAGAGGATTCAAGGATGTAATCTCAAGGAGAGAGCGAATAAGGCAACATTACAAATGCAATTGCAAGGCTCTTACTGGTCTGTGCCGTGATTAATATTAGCCTGGTAAACACATGTCCTAACATCTGAATATATGTTAATCAACACACACACACACACACACACACACACACACACACACACACACACACACACACACACTCTTCTGCATCACCACCAACCTTTGTCTTGAATTTCAAAGTGACAATCTGTTCTCTCTTGTGACGATGATTTTCAGTCTTCTTTGTCCTTCCTCCCCCTCCCTCTTTGTCTGTATGTTGTTCATAAACACACACACACACACACACACACACACACACACACACACACACACACACACACACACACACCTCCCAAGGGCAAACATGGGGAGAGGCACCTGTGGCCTGACTGATTAACAGCCATTTTATAGAGCAGAGAGACAGAGGTGTTTTCAGTACAGCGATGAGTCTTCTGAGAAGAATGGCACGTGTGTGTGAGTGTGTGTGTATTGTGGTGGGTAACTATGTCAATAACAGTCCCTCCCTATAGCAACAGCAACTACTTTGTGAACGTGAGACTCTAAGGCTACATCCACACTACCAAGTTTTGTTTTGTTAGCTCCAGTAGCCGAACTAACCTCCGTCTGTCCGACAACACATATCACATATCACATGATCATACAAAGCAACCCCGCAGTTTTCAACCCACAACGGGGGCAAGGAGGATGAAACACAGTTTTTGTCCAAACCACAAATGATCTCATGTTGCTGTGGCTTACTGGTACCCAAAATGCTGGAAAGTACGGAAGCCGAGAACGGCCATGGATTCTTTTTATTTTTTTTATGCACTGTTATCTCGTAATAACGACTTATTAATTTGTTATCTCGAGATAACAAAGTTTGTTTTCTCGAGATAACAAATTAATTATTTCATTGTCTCGACATAACAAAGATCGTTTTATTGAGATAACGAATTCATTAATAATGTTCTCCCTCCCCTTCTTGGAAAATACTTGGAAAAAATCCCACTAAACCACCCTTGAATTTACCCCGGAGAAGGTGCTCTATCAGCGGATAGAGGTCTGCCGTTTCTCCCTCCTCTTCTCCGTTAAATTGAAGGCTGTTTTAATGGGATTTTTTTGCCCGTTTTGTTTAAAAGATCGCCAAAAAACGAAAAAACACTTACCCTAGAAAGAAGGTAAAAAAAACAAATTGGTTAATGCGTCTTGGTAAAACGTGCGGTCATTATATAAAAAGCTCCAACGTTAAGCCAAAAAAAACACTAAGTGAATACAGTGGTATATAGAGTGTGGTCTATCTACTCTATCTGTAAAGTGTCCTGACAACTCCTGTTATGATTTGATACTATAAATAAAATTGAATTGAAACTCACATAGAAGATGTCCAACTTCAAAAATTGTAAAAAAAAAAAAAAAAAAATCAACCATGTGCATGATCAAGAAGCTGTAAAATGCATAAAAGTAATCTTTTTCCTCTAAAAGACGGCAGCCATGACAGCTGACAGACTGTCATGCATAACCATGTGATGAATTCATCCAGTCTGCGACACACACACAGCGCAGCCTAGTGGTAAACAGTGATGGAAGTAAAAGTATTCAGATCATTTACTTCATTAAAAGTACTAATGCCACAATGTAAAAAATACTCTGTTTCAGTAAAGGTCCTGCATTTAAAATGTTACGTAAGTAAAAGTATTTAAGTATCATCAGGGACATGTAGTTAAAGTTAAACATTTGGACTTAAGTACTGGAGTAAGTTACATTCCACCACTGGTGTTAAGTTTGTACAAATGTAAATACATATTTGTGTGAATGATGTACAGCCAAAATTCATTTTTTCCTGTATTGTATATGCATGTGTCCCCTTAGGGAGATGGTTTATTATCTGATTCAATTATTTTTCTATTTTCTTTTTAAAATAATGTAAAATTATGTTTATCCTTTTTTATGTTTTATGCCAATATAACTTTGTTATACTGTTCAACAGACATTTAGGAGCTAATCCTACTTCTGGCCATGGTTGTGCTTGTTAATTTGAGATACAAGACTTGCAGATATAGTGAAAAATTAGCTCACAGTGGATAATAATGTGACATGAGCAAAAAACGCCCAAAAATGGCTTGGTTTGTAAAGAGAAAAAAAAAATTACGATTATGAATGTTGAATTGTTAATTGCTTGTAGAAATGCAATGAGATGAGAAGTTGTCTTGTCAATTACAAACGTTTGTATTTGTTTGTTATAAATTGTTGTTGAATAAAGCTTTAAAAAAAAAAAATCATTCACTTCATAACAAACTATGACATCATCGTTGGCTTTCATGTGACCTTCATGTGAAGGATGCTTTGATCTTTAACGGAACGTTGGACACAATTCTGAGAACTCCAGAACATAGAGATAGAATTATAGTGATTGCTCCAGACTGCTAAACTCTCAGCACAATTCCATTGTTTTCACTCAAGGAACACTATTTAACTGGTTAATTTGGAAGGACGAACAGGGACAGTGGAGGACCTAACTGAGAAGGCTACAACGGATACCAGAAGTGAACTTACAAAGTTGGAACCAAAACCCAATTGTGATTTCAGTTCGAAGAAACTTACAGACCTCCAGAAAATCCGCAGCAATCTGATGGTGCCGTCAACCAGGGAACTAAACCCACTTCAAAACAAGTACATTTCGCAACCATCTTAGAGACAATGCACCTCACAGAAAGTCAATTCAAGCCACACCCGCCCCTTAGCAGAGGTAGCAACCAAAGCTCTTCCCGGACTGCATATTGGGACCAGACTAGTTCCATATATGGCAGTGTGTTCAAGAGTCAGCAGAGAGACACCTTAAGAGGCAGTGTCCTTCCACTGTGTCAACCAAACACACTGCTAGCTATGAAGACCTCACCATACATGCAGCCGGACCAGACTATGTCCAAATATGGGCGTGTGCTCAAGACTCAGCAGAGAGACCTATTAAAGGTCAGTGCCCTTACTCCAGTTCTACCAAAGACCCTGCCAGGTTTGAAGGGGTCTAAGGAAACACCAGAGCATGTACACTTGCAACCTGTCCTTGATAAGGTGCAGCACACACATCATCAGACCCGGTCAAAGATGCAGCAGAGAGACACCTTAAGAGGCAGTGTCTTTCCAGTGTGCCAACCAAACACACTGCCAGCTATGAAGACCTCACCACACATGCAGCTGGACCAGACTAGGTCCAACTATGGGCATGTGCTCAAGACTCAGCAGAGAGACATATCAAAGGTCAGTGTCCTTGCTCCAATTCCATCAAAAACCCTGCCAGGCTTGAAGGGGTCTATGGAAACACCAGAGCATGTACACTTGCAACCTGTCCTTGATAAGGTGCAGCACACACATCATCAGACCCGGTCAAAGATGCAGCAGAGAGACACCTTAAGAGGCAGTGTCTTTCCAGTGTGCCAACCAAACACACTGCCAGCTATGAAGACCTCACCACACATGCAGCTGGACCAGACTAGGTCCAACTATGGGCATGTGCTCAAGACTCAGCAGAGAGACATATCAAAGGTCAGTGTCCTTGCTCCAATTCCATCAAAAACCCTGCCAGGCTTGAAGGGGTCTATGGAAACACCAGAGCATGTACACTTGCAACCTGTCCTTGATAAGGTGCAGCACACACATCATCAGACCCGGTCAAAGATGCAGCAGAGAGACACCTTAAGAGGCAGTGTCCTTCCACTGTGTCAACCAAACAGACTGCCAGCTATGAAGACCTCACCACACATGCAACTATCTGCTGGTACAGTCAAAACACATCAAGGCATGTACCACCCATCTCTGATGAGGTTCAGCTCACCATAGACTGCACTAACGCTACAAAAAGCTCATCAAAATTCTGCAGGAGAGACTTTAAAAGGTGAGGTTCTCTCACCATTTCCAACAACCGCAACCACCATTATTCCAGGTGATCTGGTTTCCTTAAACAATTGGGTAGGTTTACTCCGGATGAACTGGTTCCTCCCACAATTAAAATACATAAATGAATAATAGCAGTGAATGCTATTCGTACCCTGGTGCAATTAGAAGTGCTATTTGCATCCCTGGTACAATTAGCAGTGTATGCTATTCGTACCCTGGTGCAATTAGAAGTGCTATTTGCACTCCTGGTACGATATTGTTTGAATGAATATTCACAAGTCTTCCCCCACCACCCTGACTTGCGCAATCGCATGCAAATTATCCAATCCAAAATGAAAAAAACAAGATGTCCTCCCTGGGGAATCCAACCCAGGACTCCCAGACCACAGCTCAGTGCTCTAACCACTCACCTAGCAGTTCTTGTGGAGTGAAGGACGACTGTTTACTACAAACCAGAAAAAGTTGTGACAGTATGAAAAACAAATAAAAAAAGAAAGTTGTGATTTCTAAATGTACTTTGACTTGTATTTCATTGCAGACAATGTGAACACAAAATATTTCATGTTTTGTCTGGTCAACTTAATTTCATTTGTAAATATACATCCTTTCCTGTCATTCAGACCTGCAACACATTCCAAAAAACACTGTAGCTAATGTTTAGAACTACGGCGAATAACGTTAGCAACTGTAGCTAACGTTAATTAGTTTCTATAGCAACCACACCAGGCTGCATCTGATCACTAACGTTAGTTTAATAACGTAGCTGCTACATAAACTACGTATCGACTGACCCTCCGATAGATTTCTGACACATTTTAGAAACTTTTTTAAACGAGGTTTATTTTTACAATGGACCTCATGTTTGAAATTTCTGTGATAGAAAAAAATGCCCTCCTCCCAGCCAATCAGAATCAAGCATTCTTAAATGAAGTAGAATAAATATATATGTCCTTATATATATATATATCCCATTTTCATTAGCCATATTGACAGATGTTATACATCCATGGGCTAATGTGACTAGCATGGTTTAGCTAGTGGACAACAACTGACCCTCTATGAAAGGTTTACACTTTAAAGCTTGTGTTCCCTGTGTGCTAAGACATGAACCAAAGAAAGTTTGGTGCTAAAAAAATCGTCCAGTACCGAAGAGTTGGGGATGCGTACACGTAAACACTCCTATTGCACAGTGGATTTTGCACATTTCTGGAACATTGTCACAGCAGGAAGAATTTTCACTTTCTTTCGTATGCTTGCGAGGTAAACAGAATAATTAGCACAATGCTATACGCTACCTGCTACTAGTTATTTTGCCTTATATGTATACCTTAACTTACTGGATTGTCCAACACAATGCCTTCCCGGGTAACAACGCTCTGTGCGCCAGCTGGAGTTAAACCAGGATGAACTTTTTTGACATACTGCATGTGTTTTCTTGCTGGAGCCCTTTGCAGCGGCACCCCACTGGGGTCTCCCTGAAATAAAAGAGGATTTTTTACACTATTGTAGTTCTAAACGCAGCCTACAGCAGCCAGGTTTCCAGAGAGATCTCATTCACCACCAGAAACCCCTGAGAGAGGAACATTTCTGCTGGTGAAATAAAAGGTCAAGCCAAGTAGTCGGACCAGAGGTCGAAATGGATGAAAAGTGGCAGAACTCCCTTTAAGAGCAACCAATCTTTTAGTACACCATTCAAGATGTGATATTTTGGTCAGAGCGACCTTCATCAGAGACGTTAGACTAGGGATGCACCGATACTGATGCCAGTAGCAGGTATCGGTTCGATGCCATGCGCATGTACACTTGTAATAATAAAATGAGTCCGATACTACCACACCCAATACCACCTTATAGAAACATCAAAGATCCTCTAAACTAAAGATAGCGCATTTCAAGCAGCGGCAATGGTATGAAATGGTATGAGATTAGTTTTGTTGACGTTATCTTCTCTGTGTTGCCAGATCTCGCGAGAGTTCGGTCCTGAGACACAAACAGGTCTCAAACAAAGTTCATTTTCTCCTGATGTGTCTGAAAAATGCCATGTTAGTGTCAGAATGTTCTGGAGATATGTGGCTTGTGAAGAATGGCTCCAATATTTACTTTGGTGACTACGGGGCGAAAGAATCGCTCATAATCTGTGTTCACGTTCACTTCTCCATTGGAATCAATCCACTCAGGACGTCCAGCTAGTCTCCTAAAGAGGCGTGGCCGTGGCGCAGCCCACGTGACACAGATACAGGAAAATACTCTGAGTCGGGGCGTCTCGGTTCTAAACTGTCTAAGGCAACGTGACATTAAGTTTTTAGTCAAGTAAGAGGATCAATGCCAGTCGTTTGGAGATTTTTGGCTGTAAAAATAACAGAGGCTCTTACCCAATACATTGCACTTGAAGACCAGCCATCGACAGTCGTTGATAGTACTGTGTTTCAACGTCTTCTCAGTGTACTAGACCGTGTTACCAAAGCTGCATGACTTTGTGAAAAAGCACTTCAGCAGCCTGTTGCAGGATATTTCGGCCGTAAGCCTCCGCTGATATTTGAAATAGCAGTGTTAGCCCAATGTCTCTCATCATCTTAACAGGCATAAACATGAAGAAAGCGATGTTTCAATCTGCTGTCTGCATGCGCTCTCCACCGCACTGTTACACAACCACAGCGCTAAAACGAAAGTTGTCGGTTTGTAGTAGGGATGGGCATAATTAATCGACGATCGACGATTGATCATTAATAATTTCGTCGATCACGTTAATTTGTCATCGATTAAACTAATGCAGGTTGCGTTGTGTAGTGTGATTGCAGCAATGTAATGATTTCCAGTGTATCAGCAGCAATTAAACATTTTACCACCCGGGGGCGCCACAGGCTGCTCAGTTAGCTGCGAGTTACGTTTTGATTCAAAGTAAACATGAAGAGGTCACGGCGAAGTGTGGCGTGGGTCCATTTTGATTTAAAAAACGACTTAGTTCACTGCAAACACTGCGACGCCGTGTAGAAGTACAACACGGCCACGACTCAAATGATGTACCACTTAAACAAAGTGCATCCGACCCTGGTTAACGTCGGTGGCGGTGCGTCTTGCTCTCAGTCTCAACCTAGCATCAACTCGGCGTTAGCACGGAGGAGCTGCGATGCACAACGAGCAGAGGGAAATTACCGAAGGGATCTGCAAGTTCATTGAGATGGATATTGGAACCAGCATTTCACATTCCGTCACGACGTACCATCACCAGACTGGTAGAAACTCACTACGAAGAATGGAACGAGGTTCCCCGGGCCGGGCTGGCCAAGTTAGCGCGGAGGTAGCTACCTGCATCCCGTGCCAGCGGGTGTGTTCGGCGGCTGAACTGACGATCACCAGGTAGCGGTCGCGTCTGACCCATGGATGTATTAAGGGAACCTGAGATCCCAGATCATGTCAACCTGCTTATTTTTCTCAACAAAAACCAGTAGACTGGTGCAGAAGTTCTATGTGAGTAACTGGTTATTTTATATTAGGCGTTGTCCGTGCCTTGGATAGTTTTGAGTTACATTTTGACAAAACCTGTCAGATCTAAGTAGTATTATGTTTTTGGTTACGTTATGGTTAGGGATGGGGCCGATCCGATCCAGTATCGGCATCGGTAACCTGCGGAGATTTCCGATACCACGAGCCATGTCTGCACTTTAACGTTGTCTGCTGAAATGGCTCCAAAAGTGATTCCTGCCGGCTGGTCTGCTGGTTGGCTGCAAACTGTGGAATAGATTTCCTGAACGGAGGCGCGGCTCAATGAGACACAGAGTTATGAGACACGCCCCCGCTCAGGAAATCCATTCCGCAGTTTGCAGCCAGCTAGCAGGATAGTAGCATGAGCAGCAATTTGACTAGCTCAATGCTATCCTGTGTGTCCGCTGTTTGGAAATACTTCACAGTGGAAACACCGCAGAGCAAGACGGCAAAATGCAAAAACAAAACAGGACTTTCACAATCGTCTGTCCCGGTGTTGTCGCCGGCTTTTGGCGTTTCATTTCCCCGTTGTTGCGTCCCCCAGAGACCCCGGCGGCTGCTGCGCAGCCGTGAAAACAGAGGTGTGTGTGTATGTGTGTGTGTGTGTGTGTGTGTGTGTGTGTGTGTGTGTAACTAAGTGTGTGTGTAAGATGTTTACAGTTATTGCACTTTTCTTATATTTCAGATATTTGACATTTTAAAACGTTGATTTGTTGATGCTACAAGAGCCAGTGTGCTTGATTTGCGCTGTTCACACACTGTTTTATTGATAGTGTGTGTGTGTGTGTGTGTGTGTGTATGTGTGTGTGTGTGTGTGTGTGTGTGTGTGTGTGTGTGTGTGTGTGTGTGTGTGTGTGTGTGTGTGTGTGTGTGTGTGTGTGTGAGAGAGATTTTTACACTTGCACTTTTCTTATATTTCAAGACTCAAGTATTTGACATTTTGGGAATGTAATAAATATTGACATGATAATCAATTTAAAACCCTTACAGTTGCATATCTGTTTTCAGAATGAGATTTTTCCTGTTTTTCTGACTTCCTTTTCTGACCTTATACTTAGCTCAAGTTGCCTTTTGGGACATACATGCATACGTACGTCCATATCATACTTGCCCGTTGAGAGGAGTTTATTTCAGCATCATATAAAATCAACAATAATGATAATAATAATATTAAAGCAAACACAGCTCTGGTATCGGAATAGTATCGGTATCGGCCGATATCCAAATTCAGGTATTGGGATCGGATCGGAAGTGAAAAAATGTGGATCGGTGCATCCCTATGTATGGTTAAGTTATTATTGAACATGATTATTTTTATTTATTATTTTGGAACAAACAAGGGTCTCTGTTTAACAACGCCGGCTCGCAGCAACGGTTCCGCTGCTAAATTAAACACCGCAGCGCATATATATATATATATATATATATCTTTAAGTTTAGCCAAAACTCCAGTTTAACTGCCACACGTTGTTCTTCTTGTAATTAAGATCTCATCGAGGTAAAAACATGCTGTATTTTTGTATTTTCATTGCGTTTTTAATTTGTAAAAAGTTAAATAAATAATGAATTTTAATATAAAAATATTAATGATTAATCGATAATTGATCATTAATTCTCCCGACGATCGAATGCCCATCCCTAGTTTGTAGTCTAACTTATCTTAGTTTGCCATGAGTCTTGAAATTTGGACAAAATCTTGTGAATGTACGTATCTGCTGGCATAAACACACCATCCTCTCCTCTCCAACAGCGGTAAATCCATATGCACATGAATGACGTCATCGGACTTTGCATTCTCAAAATAGTTTTTATTAGACTATAAGAGCTAAGACAGCTTGTGGAGCGTAGTGAACTCGCATCGCTCACACGGGGTGAGTTAACAACCACACTGATGACAGCTTCTGGAGCCGTATACGTTGGAAGTAACATTTTGTTTTGTTTTTAGGACTTTTTTTTTTTTAACAGGACAGCTGTAGATAGGAAAAGGGGAGAGAGAGGGGAAATGAATGCAGTAAAGGGCCGCAGGTTGGAATCCAACCTGGGACGCAGGCTCAACCAGGTGAGCTACCCAGGTGCCCCAGTAACATTGTTTTTATACAGTAGGGGAGGGGTTCATGGATGCAAGATAAGAAATGGATACAGCGTTTTGAGGCGGAGCCCCGTTCATTCCTGATGTGGCGCATGAAGCCTTCATGGAGCCAAAAATGATCCGGATGATCGGCATATGCCCATAGAGCAGGCACACTAGAGATACCCACCAGCTGACCATGTCTGTGCCCTATGTATATGCTTGAGCCACTGTTGAATGCCATTTGCTTGAGGAAGACCCAGCAGGGTCCAAACATTGCAGCACAATAAACGTATGGGAGAATTAGCAGAGTGCGGGCATTTCATTCTTTTCAGTTGTATCCAGCTGATTCACCGTAACCCCGACAGTTAGTCAAGTCCATACATACCCTTCTCATCTCCGTGCGTGTCGTAACTCTGTCTGACGGCTCCACCGTTAGCTTAGCCTAGCACAGATCCTGGAGGTAACCGGCTCCATCTAGCCTACTGCTCCGAGTAAGTGACAAAATAACGCCAACATGTTCCTATTTACATGTTGTGATTTGTATAGTCACAGCGTGTACAAATAACAAGGTCACATGACACACAGCCATCTTCTAACTGTATATAAACTGGGAACTATATTCTCAGAAAGGGAAGCAGTGCTACTTGGGTGGAGTGATACGAAGGGTATGTAACGACTTGTCTAACTCTCGGGGTTACGGTGAATAAGCTAATGTCCCAATAAGTCGGCGTGTTCCTTTAAAACGTGTCATTTTGCGGGGGTTGATCCACTGTCATACAGACGTGTCTTATGCCGTGGAAGGGAAAACGTCATTTTGAGCCGGAGGGCATCACGTAACGGGCCGCGAGTTTGGCTGCTATGTTTAATTTGCTTCAAAGCCTGGACTACTTGGCACTGGTTGAGGATGAAACCAGTGATGATCTCAGACCGCCCAAACTACGCTGGACAGAGGAACTCAGTACTACACAGTGTACAGTCTTTTCACATGTTTTCTAATATGTATAATGTGTTTAAAAAAGCAATCACTGATATTGCTTTGCCCAGACTTTAACTTTGCTACAATGCTACTTTGACTCAAACAACGTGCTTTATTCATGAAAATTTGGTGTTTCCTGATTATTTACTATTTCCTGAAGGCCTCTCTTTCAACCCCCCGACTCTGTTATCTCCTCCCACGGGTATGAAAGCACATCAGAGTCGCCAGGCAATGTAGGCAGAGAAAAACAGCAGACATGTTGACGTCAAACTTCCAATTCTTCTTTGAGCCGGTCAGGGCTTTGGTAATGAGAGCCTGGGGACCCGGGTGTGTGTGTGTGTGTATGTGTGTGTGTGTGTGTGTGTGTGTGTGTGTGTGTGTGTGTGTGTGTGTGTGTGAGTGTGGGTGACAGAGATAGCGAATAAAGAGTGTCTATAATCTTCCTTGAGGACTTTATTGCTGTGTGTTTTTCTATGTGCATTTGGAAGGGAACCAGCTGTGGCCATGCATGTGGTTCAGTATGTGTGTGTGTGTGTTTGTGTGTGTGTGTGTGTGTGTGTGTGTGTGTGTGTGTGTGTGTGTGTGTGTGTGTGTGTGTGTGTGTGTGTGTGTGTGTGTGTGTGTGTGTGCAGGTGAAGGTGTATGTGCCTAACAGGTTCAGTCACACACAGAAACATTGTGGGGGCAGTGGTAAGCCGATGATAAGCATAAACGATCCCCCTGCAACCCTTCCCTCCATCCTCACCCTCCCTTCTTCTTTTTTACTCCCCTGCCTCACCCTCCATCTCTTTTCCTCCTTCCTTCTCCCCTCTCTCCCCCCTCCCTCCCTCCCTTCCTCCTCTCTAATCGCCGGGCTAATTGACTCAGCCAGATTTGGCAACAGGCGTATTAGTGTCATTTCACACAACAAGGAATGACCTATGCAGACAGACAAGACGGAGAGAACCCTGCAATGCTAGGTTCACCAAATCCAATTTCCCAGACACACACGCAAAGCAAAAATATTTTTTTCCTCAATTGATAAAATTACCTCTTAACAGCACCTTAATGTGAGTGTATTGACTTTTTTCCAGCTGAAGATTAAGAATTTAATTTCAGACAATTAACTGCAGAAAATATCAAATATGAAGTGTTAAAATTCTGTCTGATGTATAGACTACTGTGCAGCACACCCACCTCTGCCAACACAGTGGAAGAACCGGAGGGAAACATATGTTTTACACAGAGGTAAGCTTGTTCTTTTTAAGCCTAAAGATGCATTTTCAGCATCCTCTGGCAGAGCTGACTTTCCTTCATAGTAGGGCTGGGCGATAAAACGATAACGATATGTATCGCGATAGACATGTAATCAATTTCAATAAAAAATGCGCTCGATAAAAGTTCGATAATTTTTTATTTTTTTTTTTTCTTCGTCGGAAGAAACCAGAGGTTTCAAAGCAAGTTTGGTTGCATGAACAAAGGCACTCGCTCTCTGGTAGCCTAGCAACGTAGGGAGTGGCACGCTAACAGCCAATCATGTAACAGTATTGTGTTTGGTTGCGCCATATCGTTGTCTCGTGTTGGATTCTTCAATAACAGAAGCGGCGTGGAGTGATAAGTGGAAAATGCGTGAAGCAGCGAGCGCGGAAGTTCTTGATGAAACGGGAAACGTCAGCTCGCCAATATGGCAGTTTTTTGGATTTTATAAGTCTGACCGTAGTCAGACCAATGTCGTCTGCAAATTATGCAAGACCATCGTCCGCACCGCAAACCTGTTTTACCACTTTAGCCGCGCTCACCGTTTGGAGCACAGCCGTGTTCGCCAGCAACGTCCAACAACATCTGCAGCTGGAACCCCGCACAAGCAGCAGAGCACCACGGAGAGGTACTCTCAGCGCCTTATGACTGTAAACGCTAAACGGTACAAATAAATAACGGAGGCAGTGGCATATCATATAGGCAAAGACATGCTTCCGCTGAGCACCCCCCCACCATGTACGGTTTAGGCTGTACCGTGACTGTTAGACGGAGAAAAATAACTGTTACTGTGCTGTATCAGGTTTGTTTTTTATGTTACAGATGTAAAGTCTACCTCAGTTTTATTTCAATTTCTCCTACGTTTACAAAACACTGCACATATTTTAAAACACTTCATTCACCAGAAGTGTTCATTGTGATTTTAGACTTATGTTTACATTTTAATTATTTGAGTGTTTTCCATGGTTGTGTTGACATTTCTGCTTTTATAACTGAGAGGATTATAATCGGAGGAAGGTTAAGCTTAAAATAAAAACGATTAAATTGAATACATTTTTTTCTCCTGGTCCTTATTTTAAATAGGTCATAAAAAATATCAATAATTATCGATATCGACTGTTATGAAACACTTATATCGTGATACAGTTTTCAGCCATATCGCCCAGCCCTACTTCATAGCAATGAAATGTAATGGCACTGATCTGGTGTCATTCCTACCTGCAGGTAAACAAGGTGTGCAGGATTGTAGGTGTAGGAGTGGATGGAGGAATGCAGGCTTTATTTGATGGTTAATCCTTCAGTGTCACTCAAATTCTGGGTGTCAGTGTGTGTGTGTGTGTGTGTGTGTGTGTGTGTGTGTGTGTGTGTGTGTGTGTGTGTGTGTGTGTGTGTGTGTGTGTGTGTGTGTGTGCAGAGAGTAGAACGCCCTTACCGCTGTGCGCGCTGAACCAGCGGGGTGCAATGTGCAGGGGCAAGGTGTCAGCCAGCGACCCCCGAGATCCCAGATAGAGCACCCCGTCCGTGTGGTGCCCCCCGCCCCCAGTGTCCTGGTAGCCCGTACCGTGGGGGGCGGCGGTAGTGCCCCCTGACCCTCCTCCGGCTCGATCCGAGTCCGTCCCTCTGGGGGTGTAGAAGCCGAAGGGCACGGCGGGGCTGTGCTCGATGCCCATCCCAGCCACGGAGCTCACCGAGCGGCTCCGCAGGCCCATGGTGCCACTCGGCCGGTAGTGGCCGAAGTGGGCCGAGGGTGGCACCGCGCTGTCATCCGTAGAGACACCGGGAAAAGCACCCCGGGGCCGCCCCGCCGTGCTCTGCTTTCCCCCCATCCAAAGCGGGAGACAAATGGTTGGGGGTTCTGGGTGGAAACAGGAGGGGGCTCGGCTCGATCCGCAAAGGGTCGAGAGAGCCGAAACAGGCTGTCGCCCCCCTCCCCTCGCTCCTGTCTGTCTCTCGGCCTGCCTGCCTGCCTGCCTCTCCGTGCGCCTCGGCCGGCTCGTCAGCTCTGACTCTCCGCAGACGCAACAGCCCGTCTCGCTGATGAGCGGAACATGAGCGCGCCCTGACGTCTGGATTCACCTCACCCGCAGACACAACCTCGACACAACCGGGGGGGTGGCTGGCGAGCTGAATGACGCCGTAAACCCAGAATGACACACTGATATAGCCTACACCACACTCCCCTCTCGCTGTCCCAGGTGATTAACGCGGCTGTATCATCGCAGGCGGGACGCGGCAGCAACACGTTTATCGCGCCCCGGCCAGAATCACAGCAGCGCCGCAATGTGCACTCCGCTGCTCTCGGCTCATCCGATCTCAGACATCGTGACAACTGTTGCTGTCTGTCTGACCGCCAAAAACGACGGTCTGCCTTTGGGTAGGAAACAAATGACGTCGCCTTCCGCTCTGTCTGTCCGTTCCGGTGGACTCCAACCAGAGGTCTGTGTTATTTTCTCGGAGATCGGGGTCACAGTGAAGCCGCTCCCCTGTTCTCAGATCGGCGCTTCTGTAGCCTGCTCTCCGCCGCTGCCGCCGCCGCTGCTGCCGCTGCTGCTACTGCTGCTGCCGCTGCTACTGGCCAGACAATGGAGGCGCTCAGTGCGCAAGCCCGGATCATAAATACAGACAGGACATGAGACAGTAGCCTATTGGGAGACGGATAATACACTTTGCTTTAATTCCTAATCAAGAGGAATGGGCTTGACAAGTATCTGCAGTGTAGGCCTATACCTTAAAGCAGTTTATTTTTAAGCCAAGGACCCCTTAACTGAAAGAGAGATGGATCTCCTACTACATATATTTTAGGCTATAAAATGAAGTTGCATATTAAATTGGGCCTACAATAGCCTGACTTGTATGGCGGCCTAAAGCCTTTATACATTCCTTTTTTGCATAGAATACAAAGCTATTCAAATAGCCTAATAACTTGTTCGCATGATTTTATAAATCATGTTTTAATGTTAAACATACATGTGGCACACATCTGTGGATGGCTTCCTTGACTACCTCGACTATGGGCCAGTTAGCAATGGTGGTTTAGGATATATTTGCTAATAATATGTTGGATTCATGTTTAGACTTTTAAAATTGTGAAAAAAAAACTTTTGCATTGACTCTGAGGACCCCCTAGGGGTCCCGGAGCCCCTGTTGAAGATCCCTGCCTTAAAGCCTTTAGAATCAGGATGTGACGAGGAGTGGCAGGGGGCCCCAGGTATAGCCCACTTATAGCCCAAATTGATCTTAAATTGCATTTTTTTTTTACCATATTTTGTGATTAAGAGCAACGACAAGCAAACACATCAGGAGAAGTTGGGCTCGGCTATATCTAAAAATCCCAGGAGGATTACGAGCAAATGTAACACTCAGTCTGATTTTGTATTAGGCTACTTTTAAACACATGTCCACGTGCAGTTTACTATATCCTTAAGGTTTGGAAATGTGACATATCTAACAGGCAAGGGAATCCCCTCCATTGAGTTTATCGAGAATAATTCTGTTATTTGAGGAAATACAGCTAGCTACCTTGTCTTTTCCAATTTGCCATGATCCTCCTTTGCTCTCCCACACTGCCAGGCCTTCAGCCAGCATATTGTTGTCATTACCAAAATTATGCACAGATTTTTCCACCATATGCTAAATTATTGGGATTACTGGCTCACGTTTTGTTCAGGATTACTTCTAATCCTGAGTTTGTGAGTGAGTGAGTGTGTGTGTGTGTGTGAGTGAGTGTGTGTGTGTGTGTGTGTGTGTGTGTTTTTGGCTCTTTGTTTCTTCACAGTAACACACAGACAGTCTTGTATGGTCTTGGCCTCGTTACCCAAAAAGGTAAACTATGGTACTTAATGCAATAGGTGTTAATCTATCCTGCTATAAAGACAGCAGGCCTATAAATAGTCAGTCTCTGCTCAACAGGCATTTAAACACACACACACACACACACACACAAAATCAACTCAAATGGTTCTAATAATTTATAAATATGAGACCACAGGTATAAATACAGTAATTTTCCATAATTGAAATACAGTTTGTAGCTTTAATTGTACATGAAATGTTGTATATTGTTTGACTTTTTAATAATATTTACAAATTCATGTTCTCTATTCACTAATTTGATCTGATTTAAGAAATGTAGTCACCGTAATAAACTTGAATTAACAGTTTAAGCTATTAAAAATCATGAAATAAAAGAGAAATACTTGTGAAATTAAGATATATTTGCAAACACAGCAATTCATTTTGGTATATGCTAAATTAAGTAAAGTCTAATAAAAATAATTAAGTTTAATCATTGTCAAAATAGAGCATTTGAACCCCAAACACCTAATTAAATTAAGTTACATTTAAAAGAAACATTTAAAATTTGATTAATTATTTTAGAAAATCCCATTTTCATAAGAAAAAAGGCCAGGAAGCAAGCCAACGTTTCTGCACTTTATTAATGAATTTCAGCAATATAGCACCATTTTGATATAAAAAACTAAATGCCATTAAGATCTTTAAGTTATTACATGATTAATATATCATGCACATAACACTCTGACATCATAAAATGTAACTGCAAGTTTTGTTATGGTCTTGTCTCTTTGTTTGTACTCTCTACATTATATTTGTTTGTACCTGTGTATATGAACCAGTAAAGCAGAGCCATCGAGCTTTTCCTACAACAAAATGTCTTCTGTAAGAAACGTAGGACTCACAGGAGGCCCAGCGATACCACACCAGGCAACCTTTGTAACAACACTGTATTATTGCAATTTTAACCATATTTTTCAACTTCCAATTATGTCATCAAAGGAAAACGTTGTTGACATCTGTTTTATCTAAAAAGATAAACTTCTGAGTTGTTCATCTCACTCAATGTGTCCATCTAGTGGACACAAAAAGACTGATTTTATTTTTCTAGAACCAAAAAGTTAAATTGTCATGTGCAATTTATATAACAACAGATCGATACCTGGCGTCATGTATCAATAAAGTATTGGCATGGAAAATATTGCAATACTATGCTGTACAATATTTCCCCCCGCCGCTAGAGAAAAGCCTACTTATGTACAATGCCACATGTCCCACATTAAATAAGTGTCTTCCTACTGATATTGGGGCAAGGGTATCCTGAATCTATTCAATTCTGACTCACAAGGTGAGGAGCTGATTCAATTACATTTCTGATTAGAGATCAATAAGGTTGGGGACATTTCAGTTACAATACCAATTTTGCTCTAATATAAAAGATTCTCACAGGACTTATGATGTACATTGTACAAGCAAGAATCAACACTCAAATATATTTAATTATGCACCAGGTTATCGTTTACATTAGGAACTGGCCACCAAAACGTTTGATTTAATTACTGAAAGGCTGATTTCTGGATTTTATTAATCAATATCAGATCACTCGAACAAAGATTGCTTTTAATTGGAGAATAGATTATGTTAACACAGCCTTAACTGATATCCTATTGGTTTTTTACTTGAGTAATCCCTTCCTGTTATGTCTCATCCAGAAGTCCTGTTTTAACAGGAAATACTTCAAGTGCAATATGTTCGAAAAGTGCCAACTCATTGTGACATCAGCGCCATGATGAGAGTCTCTGTGTTAGTGACTTTCCCTCAGACTCCAATGCAGTTTATTGTTCCCTCGGCTGCAGAACTTTCCCAGGGTTCATCAGGTTCTTTGGGTCGAGCGTGTCCTTGAGACGCTGCATGACCTGGACAGCCATGGGTCCCATCTCTTCACACAGTAGCGCTCTCTTCCCTAAGCCCACTCCGTGCTCCCCCGTACACGTCCCGTCCATGGCCAGTGCTCGCCTGCAGGGGAAACAAACCACATATTTTAACTGCAAACTAGAGATGTGATTAATCGACGATCGATAATTGATAATTAAGAATTAAGAATTTCGTCGATCACGTTAATTTGTCATCGATTAAACTAATGCAGGTTGCGTTGCGTAGTGCGAGTGTTGAAGCAATGAAATTAATTGTCACTGTGTAGCAGCAATTAAACATTTTACCACCCGGGGGCGCCATAGGCTGCTCAGTTACCTGCGAGTTACGTTTTGATTCAAAGAAACATGAAGAGGTCACGGCGAAGTGTGGTGTGGGACCATTTTGATTTAAAAAAACGACTTAGTTCACTGCAAACACTGCGACGCCGTGTCAAATGATGTACCACAAAGTGCATCCGACCCTGGTTAACGTCGGTGGCGGTGCGTCCTGCTCTCAGTCTCAACCTAGCATCAACTCACCGTTAGCACGGAGGAGCTGCGATGCACAACGAGCAGAGGAAATGACCTGAGGGATCTGAAGTTCATTGAGATGGATATTGGAACCAGCATGTCACATTCTGTCACGACGTACCATCACCGGACTGGTAGAAACTCACTACGAACAACGGAACGAGGTTCCCCGGGCCGGGCTGGCCAAGTTAGCGCGGAGGTAGCTACCTGCATCCCGTGCCGGCGGGTGTGTTCGGCGGCTGGACTGACGGTCACCAGGTAGCGGTCGCGTCTGACCCATGGATGTCTTAAGGGAACCTCAGACCCCAGATCATGTCAACCTGCTTATTTTTCTCAACAAAAATCAGACTGGTCCCGAAGTTGTATGTGAGAAACTGGTTATTTTATATTAGACTTTGTCCGTGCCTTGGCTAGTTTTGAGTTACATTTTGACAAAACCTGTCAGATCCAAGTATTATTATGTTTTTGGTTAAGTTATTATTTAACATGATTGTATTTATTTATTATTTTGGAACAAACGAGGGTCTCTTTTTAAGAATGCCGGCTGGCAGCAGCAGGTTCCGCTGCTTCAGAACACCGCAGCGCATATATCTTTAAGTTCAGCCAAACCTCCAGTTTAACTGCCACAAGTTGTTCTTCTTGTAATTAAGATCTCATCGAGGAAAAACACGCTGTATTTTGTATTTTCATTGCATTTTTAATTTATGAAAAGTTAAATAATCAATTTAATATAAATATATTAATGATTAATTGATAGTCGATCGTTAATTCTCCCGACGATCGACTAAGAAAATTTAATCGAATGCCCATCCCTAGTGAAAACAAAACATTTTTGAGAAGCTTGCGTAGGCATTTTGCAAAATTCACTATTTGACCTTCCTCTGAAATCAATATCAGTAAAGAGAGATGGATGGCAAAGGGCAGGTGAATGTGTCTGAAAGTAGGCAAAGCGTGGGGAGGATTAGGGAGAATGGAAAACGGTTCAAGAGTGAATGACTGTTGCTCAACAGGAGCAGCGAGGCCTGTTGACCTGGCCGGCTTCAGGAGCTCGGAGCAAATGTCCTCTAACTAATAAAAAAACCTTCAGGTCTACAGGAAGAAACCTCGGCAGACCCAGGCTCTTGGTAGGCGGTGTCTGACGGTGCCGGTTGGGGGTGTTGTGAACAGTGGCAATAACAGTCACAGTAAAGATAATGAAACTATGACTAGAAATAGTTGCCGTTCAGGGCATAGCAGGGTGTAGTTGGAGCGTAGCAGGGCATAGTAGGGTGTTGCAGGGCATAGCAGGGTGTAGTAGGGTGTGGCAGGGCATAGTAGGGTGTAGTAGGGTGTAGCAGGGCATAGTAGGGTGTAGCAGGGCATAGCAGGGTGAAGTAGGGTGTAACAGAGCATAGCAGGGTGTAGTAGGGCATAGCAGGGTGTAGATGTGTAGCAGGGCATATTAGGGCATAGCAGGGCATAGCAGGGTGTAGTAGGGCAGAGTAGGGTGTAGTAGGGTGTAGCAGGGCATAGCAGGGTGTAGTAGGGCATAGCAGGGTGTAGTAGGGTGTAGCAGGGCATATTAGGGTGTAGCAGGGCATAGCAGGGTGTAGTAGGGTGTAGCAGGGCATAGCAGGGTGTAGTAGGGCAGAGTAGGGTGTAGTAGGGTGTAGCAGGGCATAGCAGGGTGTAGTAGGGCATAGCAGGGTGTAGTAGGGTGTAGCAGGGCATATTAGGGTGTAGCAGGGCATAGTGGGGTGTAGTAGGGTGTAGCAGGGCATAGTAGGGTGTAGGAGGGCATAGTAGGGTGTAGCAGGGAATAGCAGGGTGTAACAGAGCATAGCAGGGTGTAGTAGGGTGTAGCAGGGCATAGCAGGGTGTAGTAGGGTGTAGCAGGGCGTAGTAGGGTGTTGCAGAGCATAGCAGGATGTAATAGGGTGTAGCAGGGCATATTAGGGTGTAGCAGGGCATAGCAGGGTGTAGTAGGGCGTAGCAGGGCGTAGTAGGGTGTAGCAGGGCATAGCAGGGTGTAGCAGGGCATAGTAGGGTGTAGCAGGGCATAGTAGGGTGTAGCAGGGCATAGTAGGGTGTAGGAGGGCATAGTAGGGTGTAGCAGGGAATAGCAGGGCGTAGTAGGGCGTAGCAGAGCATAGCAGGGTGTAGTAGGGTGTAGCAGGGCATAGCAGGGTGTAGTAGGGTGTAGCAGGGCGTAGTAGGGCGTAGTAGGGTGTAACAGAGCATAGCAGGATGTAGTAGGGTGTAGCAGGGCATAGTAGGGTGTAGCAGGGCATAGCAGGGTGTAGTAGGGCATAGCAGGGCGTAGTAGGGTGTAGCAGGGCATAGCAGGGCGTAGCAGGGTGTAGCAGGGCATAGTAGGGTGTAGCAGGGCATAGCAGGGTGTAGCAGGGCATAGTAGGGTGTAGCAGGGCATAGCAGGGTGAAGTAGGGTGTAACAGAGCATAGCAGGGTGTAGTAGGGCATAGCAGGGTGTAGATGTGTAGCAGGGCATATTAGGGCATAGCAGGGCATAGCAGGGTGTAGTAGGGCAGAGTAGGGTGTAGTAGGGTGTAGTAGGGTGTAGCAGGGCATAGCAGGGTGTAGTAGGGCATAGCAGGGTGTAGTAGGGTGTAGCAGGGCATGTTAGGGTGTAGCAGGGCATAGTAGGGTGTAGTAGGGTGTAGCAGGGCATAGTAGGGTGTAGGAGGGCATCGTAGGGTGTAGCAGGGAATAGCAGGGTGTAACAGAGCATAGCAGGGTGTAGTAGGGTGTAGCAGGGCATAGCAGGGTGTAGTAGGGTGTAGCAGGGCATAGCAGGGTGTAGTAGGGTGTAGCAGGGCGTAGTAGGGTGTTGCAGAGCATAGCAGGATGTAGTAGGGTGTAGCAGGGCATAGTAGGGTGTAGCAGGGCATAGCAGGGTGTAGTAGGGCATAGCAGGGCGTAGTAGGGTGTAGCAGGGCATAGCAGGGTGTAGCAGGGCATAGTAGGGTGTAGCAGGGCATAGTAGGGTGTAGCAGGGCATAGTAGAGTGTAGCAGGGCGTAGCAGGGTGTAGCAGGGCATAGTAGGGTGTAGGAGGGCATAGTAGGGTGTAGCAGGGAATAGCAGGGCGTAGTAGGGCGTAGCAGAGCGTAGCAGGGTGTAGTAGGGTGTAGCAGGGCATAGCAGGGTGTAGTAGGGTGTAGCAGGGCGTAGTAGGGTGTAACAGAGCATAGCAGGATGTAGTAGGGTGAAGCAGGGCATAGTAGGGTGTAGCAGGGCATAGCAGGGTGTAGTAGGGCATAGCAGGGCGTAGTAGGGTGTAGCAGGGCATAGCAGGGCGTAGCAGGGTGTAGCAGGGCATAGTAGGGTGTAGCAGGGCGTAGTAGGGTGTAGCAGGGCGTAGTAGGGTGAAGCAGGGCATAGCAGGGTGTAACAGAGCATAGCAGGGTGTAGTAGGGTGTAGCAGGGCATAGTAGGGTGTAGCAGGGCATAGTAGGGTGTAGCAGGGCATAGCAGGGTGTAACAGAGCATAGCAGGGCATAGTAGGGTGTAGCAGGGCATAGTAGGGTGTAGTAGGTCATAGTAGGGTGTAGCAGGGCATAGTAGGGTGTAGTAGGGCCTGCCATTTAAGGTTTAAGGGTGCAAATGTTTCACCAAAACAAGTTCCTTTCCCGAGACTATTTAGCAGAGCCACCGTTGCTGTACACAGAACTAAAGCACTGGCTCATTAAGTGTCCCTGTGGTGTCTGGTGGAGGAGCTGTGAGAAAGTGACTAGAGAGGTGATGAGTTCAGGGACACATTACCTGGCCAGTCTCTCTGTGAAGAGGTGGACCCTGCGCTGCTCCTCTGGGTCGTTGGGGTCCACCACCATCAGACAGTGGAAGTTACCATCACCCACGTGACCCGCTATGGGACCTGTGGATAGCATTCACACTCATTAAGCTGGAAAACACACAATACCATTTATATTTAGTCTGTCCCTCTTTGCCACAATAGCCCGATACAACGCCAGCATCACTGCTAACGCCACGCCGTACCACACCGCCTGTCCATCTCACGCTCCATTTCTGAACAAGTAAAAGTAAGTAAGTGCACTTTATTTATAAAGCTCTTTTCACTGATAAAAAGTCAGCCTCAGTGGTGAGTAAAACCGAAGCAGAGGGACAGACACAGAGCTGTAGCCGAGCCAAAGTGTTGTTTAATTCATTAACTTTATCGGTTATCAGCTGTTTCTCGCTGCGTTGCCGGTCCCCAGGGCAGCATGCTCACTGGGAGAGTCCGGCACAGTCCCACTCTGGACGGTAACTGAGATCCCATTAGCGCTAGCCATACAGCGGAGCGTTTAGGCCCAGTCAGAACAATGCAGCCATTTGTGTCAAATGTAGCAGCTGTGGATGAGAGGGAGACTTTTGGAGACTTTTGGAGGCTTTGGCGTCCGTGATTTTCCTTTGGCGCTGGCCAAAACCTCTTTTGTGGGCGCCAAAACTTTCTCGATGCTAGAAGCTTTATACTCACAGCGAAACATATCAAGCATTATGAACATTAGTAACACTGAGGCTACTTCACATAAACAGTAACACCATTAATATTGTTCTCTGCGGTGCCCTTACCTGTGAGTCTGTTCTCAATCAGGTCCTCCTTTGTCTCCACTATGATCTGAGGCAGTCGAGACAGAGGGACGCACACATCTGTAGAGTAAGCCTGTGACACACACACACACACCCACACACCCACACACACACACACACACACAATTAAAGGACAGCTTGTTAGTTGCTAGGCCATATGGTCAAATTTAAATAATTTATTTAAAATGTAATAATATTATTCAATTGCTCTTAAACAACAAAATTGATAACCACTAGATGGCAGAAGGGCACTTTACAACAGCAGCTTGAGTTTCTTGAGTTGCACATGAATGCAACATGAGCTTACTAGGCGCAATTGAACGCACCATTAAGTCCCGTCGGTGTTGTTTTGTCCGACAGTGGCCATGGTGTTTTGGAAAGTGCAGCTAGTTGGGCTAGTAGTTGCAGCCAGGCGGGCAAAGCAGAGAAAGGGGAGGTAACCTTTCCCCTTATGACATCATAAAGGGAAGATTTCTGATTGGCTCATCTGAGCTTTCAATTTCTCAAAGGCAGAGCAGGATACCCAGGGCTCGGTTTACACCTATCACCATTTCAAGCCACTGGGGGGCCGTAGGCAGCCTAGGGGAACTCATATTAATGTTAATAAACCTCATAAAGTGACATTTTCATGCCATGGGACCTTTATTAAGTGGCACCGAAATCTGCGTTGTCCTCCGGTCCGGCAGATACTGGTCATTTAGGAATGATCGGTACCCAGCCCTAATTACGAGGAGACAGCAGTCATTTTAAGACTCCTATGTTTTTAGGGTAAGATTCATTGGGTATTTCTGTGATAAAACCAATTTCCAATTTGGAAAGGGGCAGGTGGCTTTCTTTACCTTGCAGCCAGGTCTGAGAGCCAGAGCAGCGTACCAGGCGTCATGGCGAGCTTTCCATAACCGGTTCCGAGTTTCTGCATCTCGAGCCCACTGAAAATCGGAACCACCATTACTCTGAGTGATGTCCTCTGTGGAAACACACAACAACAACAACAACATTTTAGTTTTTCAACTTCAAGAGGGTCCATTAGTGTTAGTTTAGAAAGGCCATTTTAAATGTGTGACAGTGTCTCTAAGTAAGGTTTATGGGATGGCAAGCAGATTTAGGGCGGGACAGGTCTTTGAACTGCTCCCATAACTGTCCCAACAAGACACACTTTATTCACTGCTGAGAAACATGTTATGTTTCAAATCAGGCCATGCAAGATTACACTTGAATATTTCCTAATTCTGTGACACAAAACTTCAGACCAAAGATTCCAGACAAGTTGAAACTTGCAACTACCGTATTTTCCGGACTATAAGTCGCACTTTTTTTTAATAGTTTGGCTGGTCCTGCGACTTATAGTCAGGTGCGACTTATTTATCAAAATTACTTTGACATGAACCGTGAGATATTAACCAAGAGAAAACATCACCGTCTACAGCCGCGAGAGGGCGCTCTATGCTGCTCAGTGCTCCTGTAGCCTAGCAACCCCTTTAAACATGAACTGAAAACGGCTGAAAAACTGAAATATTAACGGAGAACAGCGGACATGCATTCTCTTAATACATCCATGGGACATACTGGTAGCGCGCACGCGTGTCTTCTTGCGTGACACGCGTTTGTGGTTGCTTGTGGCAACAGCACAACTTCCTGTGTCGCCACAAGCAACCACTGTTTAGAGCTGCGAAGACACACGCGCACGCTACCAGTATGTCCGCTGTTCTCCGTTAATATTTCAGTTAACAGTTTTTCAGTTGTTTAATGTTTTCAGGGGTTGCTAGGCTACAGGAGCACTGAGCAGCATAGAGCGCCCTCGCGGCTGTAGACGGTCATGTTTTCTCTTGGTTCTAAACAAACGCGACTTATAGTCCAGTGCGACTTATATATGTGTTTTTCCTCGTCATGACGCAGTTTTGGACTGATGCGACTTATACTCAGGAGCGACTTATAGTCCGGAAAATACGGTACTTGCAACGCTTCGGTCTGCAGCGTTCTAAATCCTGCCAGTTTACACCAATGGGACGAGACGAGTATCATCTCTATAGCAACGACTCTTTGTACTTCTGTCCCAACTTCCAGGCTTTTTGTACATTGGTCTAAATATGAATGTGGACAACGTTAGTGATAGTGAGATGCTTGCTACAGTTACATGTCTAGTGATGAATAGGTGAAATACCCGTTTTATTACACACACACACACACACACACACACACACACACACACACACACACACACACACTTTGGTTGTAATCCAACAGCAATACTATTTGACTTTAGTTGTTAGAAAGCCACGATTACACTCACACACCGGCTGTGTGCACCTGTTCCTCGAGGCTTCGCTCGGAGCCGTGGAACTCCAGGAACAGAGTCGGGGTCGTGGGGTAGGACAGAGAGCTGAACCTGTTGCACGCATCGATCATCACATCATCCAGAAACTCTGGAAAACACACAGCACACAGACAACCGGGACAAATGTCAGCGTGATGCATCTAAATAGGTCATTCAACTTTTACTTCATGGTCAAAAACACATTTTCCAACTGCCACTAAATTGATATGGATTATATTTGCCCAGCTGGTGTTACGATCCATTTCTCACTCCTCTTACTGCAGATACCCATTCTCTGTAAGGGATCAATACGTTTTCATTAACCTCAGTTCTCCCTAACCCTGCTCATCTTTCCTCACATCTCTTGGTGGCTGCTGTTAAGGAAAAACAACAGGAGCAGCACAACTCATTTCATGTTCCGGAGACCTTGATGACTTACACAGGAGCATTGAATGAACACTCAGTTGAGGAGAGAATTAAGCAAGCAGTACAGTTTATCCACGATGTGCTATTGTGCAGCCAAACCTCTCAAGTTCCTGTCTTCCTGAAGGTGTATTCCTTCAAAGTAAAGACCAAATACCTCAGCACAGACTAAATGTGTTCTGTGTGTACTTTCCCTATGGCCTCAGCAGGGTGAGCAGCACCGTCTTACCATACAGCTGCTACGTCTCCAGTCATCTATGGAGGCACAAAGTCGAACAACTACTCTGCCTGGAAAGGTTATGAGGTAAAGTTGGTCACTAGTCTATATCGACGACATTTCACTTCCGGGATTGTTCAGGTGCCGCCGGAAATAGTGAATTATTGTGAAGCAGCTGCAAGTGATGCAGTGTTATTTGTTACCAAGTTTAGCCAATAGTTTGTTTAGTAAGAAATGAAATTAACTTGTGTATGAAAACTGTGCAGGTATGTGTAGGGCTGTTAGAAAATGTCCAATACCGTGACTTTGATTTCATTATAACCAAAATAAATTACATTAAACATGGCAAAACATATGTCCTGTGTGTCACTACGACGTGTAATGACAGACAGCCAATCAGCAATATTATTAGATCTTGGTAGAAGAAAGCTGCGTGCTGATTGGCTCACTGACGCTGATGAGATCTGCTCCTTAGGTATTGAATGACGAGGCATTTTTTCGATACTTGACACTAAGGAGGCAATTCGGCAGGTGCTTAAAAAGTATCAAATTCAGGACCCGTGTGCTCCGTGACTGTCAGGCATCGTCTTCTCACCGATGCGAGCGATGGGTACTCCCGCTTGGAGGATCTGCACTGTGCTGTCTACGGCAGCCTGCACAGAGGGGAAAGAGCAGACGGCCGACACCACGGCCTCTGGGATGCCGTACAGGCGCAACGTAGTCTTGGTGATGATCCCCAGAGTGCCCTCTGACCCCACAAACAGGTTGGTCAGGTTGTATCCTGCGGACGTCTTCCTAAAGATGATACAGATAAAAAAACAAAGATAAGACCATTTAAGATGCACTATGATTAGGATAATTATAATTAGGCTTCCCAGTTTAAAGCAAACGTTTTTTTCCTAAGTCGCACCGGTGCACCTTACGTCCTCTCCGCTCTCTTACATGACCCATTTCTTCTGTAAAGCCGTCTCACGTGTTTGGATCTCTCCTACTCTCCGCGCAGCCCCGCCCCCATTCACTCACTGTCACACACGGACTCCCCTGTAACGTGGAGAGACAGCGTCGGTCCACACTGCGACATTTGTCTACAGTTTTAATTGTTATTAACACAGCTGTATATTGTTAAGCATGAGAGGGAAACCTGTATTTGTACCAGTGTTTCCGCTGGTAACCGCTGGTAACCGCCGCACGGCAAAAAACACAGACGAAGTTATTGAATGCAACTAACTTCAGACGAAGCCTGCTGGACCTCGGCGAGAGACGTGGCCAGAATATCATAATTCATATAAATGCAGCGCAGTGACGATACAGACATTTCATACACAAGATGTGTGTAACGCCGCTGACCCGCCAAAGCGCATTCGACCCGTGCTGGACCCGTTCATAATGAGTCAGCCATCACTGTGAGTAGCAGACGCTTCAGTCCATCACACTCCCCCCCCCCCCCCCCTCTCTCTCTCTGTCTCCCTATTTTTTTTTGGGGGGGAGGAGGCATTTTCGGCCTTTATTTTGATAGGAAAGCTGAAGACGTGAAAGGGGAGGGAGGGAATGACATGCAGTAAAGGGCCGCAGGTCGGAGTCTAACCCGGCCCGCTGCGTCGAGGACTAAACCTCTAGATATACCAACTGAGCTATCTGGGCGCCCTCTTTCTCTTTTAATCAGTCTGTTATTATTGTTGATAACAAGTGAAGGTGCTTTCTCAGAGATATATCTTTTTTTGTGTGTTTCAGCTGTATATTTTCAAACTGAGAAGTTAACCCTGTCTTTGCATTTCATAAGACTTTGAGCCATGAAGTGTGTTCAGTGTTCAGGGAAGCACTTTGAAACAGTAGCACTTTCTATTTTGAAATGTTTTACTTAAAATGTTTTAGTTTGGCAGCTCAGTGAAGCACTTTAAACATTTTTTTTATATATGCAGTATAATTGTGCTTCAACTAAAAAGTATTTACCTACACCTTATTCTTGTTTAAAATCATTTACATAATATAAATGAATGTATATGGAGCGTGATAAAAAGGTAACCTTGAAATTGTGGCGTTAATGGCGATGCAAGGAAAAATGTGGGTGCACCTAAATTGTGTGCTGGTGCACCTAAATAAAAAAAGTTAGGCGCACCAGTGCATCCAAGGCAAAAAGTTAGTGTGGAGCCCTGTATTGTGCTGTCTGTGTTGTGACCACAGTGCTAGTTTGTATCTTTAGCGTTAGTGTGTAATCCAGCTACTAGTTAACGGTAGGCTAACGTTACCAGCTGTGAAGTGTAGTGTTAACTAGCGTGACATGCAGCGATGCTTCTGTTGCCTGTAACGTCCGTTTGGGAACACCAGACAGCAGCGAAGTGGCACTGAAATCTGCGTCGCTATTCAGTCCGGTAGATACGGTTGGTTTTGCCCAACCCTGACCATCATGTTGCATATTTGTGAGTGAGAATGGTTAAAGTGTACCTGGGACGTCGGCCCTTTCCGGCCGTGTGTATGATGTTCCCGTCAGCCAGCACTACCTCCAGGTTTAGAACGTTTTCCCTCATAGTTCCATAACGCACTGCATTGGTACCAGACGCACTCGTGGCAGCCATGCCACACAGAGACGCATCGGCCCCGGGATCTGAGGCGGCAAAAGAACATCAGGAGCGTTTCCTAAATTATTTTGAAGAATTATACAGAAACAGTAAGGGCTGTCCTCGACTAAAGAAATTCTTAGTTGACTAACACTCACATGACTTTGTCGACTAATCGATCAGTTGATTTAATCGCCAGATCTGCGCCCTTTGAGTCGTCGTTAAGACTAGGAAAAAGCTAAATAAATGCAGTCCACTTACCATCTGTAACAATTGGTTACTCCACAAAGAAATCATGCAAAAGCACCACTTTAAATATTTTGCTTACCAGAGATGTGCTCAAAAGTTTCTTGGAATAAGTCAGTCAACATGAAAAAGCATAAAAATGATTGAAGAAATCTTAGTGGACCAGAACGAGCGATTAGTCGACTAATGAACTAAGAACTAAGGCAGCCCTAATAAACAGAAAATGGAAGTCTACCATAAACACTTGTGTCACAGTGCTTGACCTAAAATTCAAAATGGATCAAAACTATTGTTGTATATTGTTTTTAGAATATATTGCTAGAATTTCATTAATTTGTGTTGTAATTTGTTGGCACATTTTACCCCCGATGGAACAAGGAGGCGTAAAATGATCTACGTCGATATAACCCATCCTCAGCCAGGTAAAGCAGTGATAAACCAACGTGACATCAGTTTGCTTGTACAGTATGTGACCCAGGCCTTCCACCGCCTCCCCGTTCTGCCTCTGTCGGCCTTGCCGTGTGCCTGCCACGAGGTTGCAGCACAGAGGGACACGTCCGAGCCGTTCGGTGGCCAGTGCCGCCCAACGTCATCGGCTGGGACTTCTCCATGTGCGCCACGGGCTTCTGGGGATTCCCCAGCTGCAGACGTGAGGGTCTGATTGGCTGACTGAACGTCCAATAACGCACCAACTCACAAGTATAAACACCAGGCCACTTACGTAGGCTACGGTGGAAGCTCTGCGTGGAGCCTCTGCAGAAGCATAAATCACACTTTATCCTTGTAATGTAGGCCTACTTCCACTGATCCAGACTACTGAAGTAAACAGTCTGTAACTCGCTGTATTCCTCCTGGTTTTTTCCTCCAGCCTACGTGACCCTCGGCTCTTTTTCTCCCACAGAAGATGACAAAAGGCTCTTGGCTGAAGGAGATTGATTCACCAACATCCTTGGTGGATGCCAGAATGGAAAAGATGTATCTCTTTATGTGACTAACCAACAAGGACATAGAGTGAAAGATATTCACATGCTGGGTTGATGCTGTTGGTGTGCATGACTGGCTGAAACTCTGCCCACCACCCAGCGGGCCAGAGTCACTGAGAGACACCCAGGACATGAGGGAGTGAACGAGGGGGAGACAATCATATGTCAAACAAATCACAACTTAACATGATAATTAGACTCCTCTTTTCACCCTGTGTGTTGAGCTCTCTGTTTTAGCTACAGAGTGAGACATCACACTTCTGTTCCATCTTTGTTGGGATTCACACATGCTGCAGTACCTAGGTAAGGACTACTAGCCAGTCAGAAGCAGAGTATGAGGGCGTGTCCTGACAGTACCTAGGTAAGGACTACTAGCCAGTCAGAAGCAGAGTATGAGGGCGTGTCCTGACAGTACCTAGGTAAGGACTACTAGCCAGTCAGAAGCAGAGTATGAGGGCGTGTCCTGACAGTACCTAGGTAAGGACTACTAGCCAGTCAGAAGCAGAGTATGAGGGCGTGTCCTGACAGTACCTAGGTAAGGACTACTAGCCAGTCAGAAGCAGAGTATGAGGGCGTGCCCTGACAGTAGCTAGGTAAGGACTACTAGCCAGTCAGAAGCAGAGTATGAGGGCGTGTCCTGACAGTAGCTAGGTAAGGACTACTAGCCAGTCAGAAGCAGAGTATGAGGGCGTGTCCTGACAGTACCTAGGTAAGGACTACTAGCCAGTCAGAAGCAGAGTATGAGGGCGTGTCCTGACAGTACCTAGGTAAGGACTACTAGCCAGTCAGAAGCAGAGTATGAGGGCGTGTCCTGACAGTACCTAGGTAAGGACTACTAGCCAGTCAGAAGCAGAGTATGAGGGCGTGCCATGCTAGCAGCTAGGCGAGCATTATAACGTGTGTTCCAAAGTGACCACGTGTGTCTCTGAAGTAAAGGCTGGACTACAACAGAGCTGTTTGGAGCAGTTGGTGAACAGTGTTTTCTGGTGGAGATGGTAAGTCCCTTTGGGGGGACGTTGGGCTTTTTCACTTTGTAAACCTATAACATGCACAACAAAGATATATATAACACAATAAAGGAAAGGGGGAAAGCCAAAAAGCATAATATGAGCGCTTTAAAAACCAAAATGTAGCAATGTAAATGTGGCCTAAGAGTGCGACTGACCAACAGGAAACCATAGGCCGGTGTCTCGCAGGTAGGCGTTGAGGGCCTTCCGAGTCACACCAGGCTCCACCGTCACGTCAAAGTCCTCCTGGTGGACGTCCAGAACCTGGTCCATGTTCCTCAGACTGAAGCACACACCACCCTGAGGGTAGACAATATAAATACAACTGAGTTGAGAAAGAAACATGTTAGACATACACTACATGGAACTACACACACAAAATAATTACAGTATATATTTGTTATTTTGTATTTTTCATACTTGTAGTGTATTTTTGTATGGGATATTTGGACATTTTCACTTAGGGGTGAAGTCACTTTAGTTGCCAGCGGTTTAGACATTAATGGCTGTGTGTTGAGTTATTTTGAGGGGACAGCACATTTACACTGTTATACAAGCTGTACACTTAATACTTTACACTGTAATACAAGCTGTACACTTAATACTTTACATTGTAGTAAAGTGTAATTTCTTTAGTGTTGTCCCATGATGCGTAATATGCGAAATATTTACAAAAAATCACTTTTGAGAGATACTGTAGGTGAATCATTGGTAAAAATAAAAAAAATATCAATTCTAGGAAAAATAATCAATTTTAAAAATCGCTGCAAAAACAAATCCCGATACATGCGGTGTTTGTATGTGCAGGTGCTTCCTCTCTCTCACCGTGACTGCGCTGACCCCTCCCTCCAGGCCGGTTCCAGTGCCAAAGGGGATGATGGGAAGGCGGTGGTTGTTGCAGACCTTGGCCAGGGCGCTGACCTCCTCCACACAACGAGGAAACACCACCACATCTGGGGGACAACATCTGGACAGCAGCAAAGCAAAACTCACTCACTCTGTTCTCCATATTTGAGAAGGAAAACATCTTATGTATACAGTAGTCATGTGGAAGGAATCATCATCTCCATGGAACTAGTACTACTGGTGCCATCATGGAGGTCCATGTGAAATTTCTGTGTGAAAAATCTGCAAATAACCTGTTACGAGCCCTATGGAGACGTGATAAAATGCCGGCAGGTGGCAGGGTCTCTGCAGATACACACACACACACACACTTTTACAGTAGTCGGGCATAAGTGATGACTAAGATGGATTACTTTTATATCAGTCTATACATCGTTGTTTTAGGAAGATTCTGCATATTGTACCTTGCAGAAATACAAACAGCTTTCCTCCCTGTACTATGTTCTATGTTTAAGGGCCTTTTTATAGTAGCTGCAGCCGAGCTGGCGCGCGCAAATGTGATGTCAAAACAGCGTAGATCTCGCTGGCGTGCCAGGATTTTGAGTGCGCGCGACAAAGCGGAAACAGGAAGCATGGACGAGCTCGAGGGCAACGTGATGCCAGGACTCTCAGTGACTGCAGGTCTCTCTGGTAAACTTACTGGGGTAAGATGAGTTCTTTTATGGTGAATGAAAGGCTCGATCCTACCAAGTAGCTCATCCAATCAAATCGAAGCATTGACATCAACGCTGCTGGCAGTTATGACGTTGTTTACCTTTTTCTTCTTCTTCTTCTTCTAGTCTTTAGAAAAACCAACGTCGGTAGCCTTTCCTCATTAGCGCCACCTCTGTTCAGGAGAAGACTGCAGCTAGTGTCGCGACCACCAGCGCGAGTATAAATAGTTACGGTGCTCCCGTGACGTCACGCTGGCACTCGACAGGTCGGCTGCAGCGAGTATACCCCGCGTTTAAGGCTGCGTTAACACAGTCTGTGTCGGCCGTCCGAAGGTCCGGCAGAAACGCAGGTCTTTCCATTCATTTTGAATAGGGGGTAGTGCGTTTGTCGCAGGGAGGACACACAAAAACACACAGTGGGCCTGCGGCGAAAAGTTGAGACCGACTCAAGTTTTGGAGAAACGCAGCCCCACATCACGCGGCGGTGGCCAATCACGTAACTGGAGATCAGACTTGTCACAGTGTTTTGAGCTCTGGTTTGAAGCGGTGTGAGAGTCCCGTACAGGAAACAGGAAACATCACTAACTTTATCGCTGCCACAAGAAAGTCACTACGAGGGTAAAAACGACACACAAGCACTGAGTTTGTGTGACAGCTGAATGTTTTCTGCAACAACAAACACTCGCTATGTCACACTCGTCTCTTTACTTTCTCTCTCTCTCCGGTGAAATGAAGCTGCCTTCAAGTGCGGTCGGAAACACTGAGATCTATAAACGATCTGACGGAAAACAGTAATTGTGAAATATAGCCTAAAGTCTACTTGTGCTACATTGGGGGGGTTTAAGAACACAACAGGACGTCACACAAATTTCTTTTGACACTCCCCCAGCCGTGCAAGCCTGCGACAAATCGCTGGATCGCTTATTTTGGTGTGAATGCCCCTTAATGTGCCCCCCCACAGGATGTACTGTATGTACACATCCAGAAGCTCAAGTGCTAAGTGACACATGTATCTGTATGTGTGCGCGCTGAACGTGTGTATGTGTGTACACTTTTAAGATTGTCTAGCTGTCTTCAAGGATCCACTGGCACAATGCTAAATTTTACTTACTTACTTACTTACTAACTAATGCACTGATCTAATGCTGCTTTGTAGCATTTGCCCTCACCTTTTCGTCTGGATATTTTAAGCCAGGTATTGTCCCATGAGATTGTTAAGAATCATGTCTGTCATTGGACCACTGGGGTCAGCCCTGTTTTGTGTAACGTTACTGTACTCTTTTGATAGATGACAGATCTTTATTGTCATTGTATGCGATACAATGAAATTCTGTTGGAGCAATCCTCTCCAAATAGCAGCATAGAGTATTGTGTATTGTAAACACCATTTACATACCATAGTAGGTGTGTCTGTGTGACAGAGAGAGAGAGAAAGAGACAGAGAGAGAGAGAGAGAGAGAGAGAGAGAGAGAGACAGAGAGAGAGATACTGACTGACCTGTGTACAGACTCATCTTTGCCATGTTGCTGTCTGACAGCTTCACCCAACGAGACGCCGTCCTCTCCACATATAGACCTGAATGCAGAGAGCACGCTGTCCAGGGCAGTACTCTATGCAGAAACACACACACACACACACACACACACACACACACACACACACACACACACACACACACACACACACACACACACACACACACACAGTTTGCTGTAACCTTTAACGTTATCCCAATAGGACCTCTCAAAAGGTGCAGCTAAAAGGTCGATGCAACAGCAGCTGACGTTATGTTAATAGTAGTACCACTATGCACATTGCGTGCTTTATTAACGTCAGCCATGTCACTGCATTTTGGGCTGACGTCACATGCACAAAGGTAACATACTCAACAAACTTACTCTGGCGGTGTTTTCTGATGTAATGCTGCGACACTGCAGGAGGCAATGTCGGTGAGACAGCACCCGCCGACTCGGTGTCAAGCCCAGCCACATGTTTCACCTGCACCGACCGTTACTTAACTGTCTATGGCACCGACCAAGGTCTACCTACTAGTAATCTATCAAGGTACGATATAAACACGACTTCCGGTCAATTAGTTTCAGAATAAAACACAACTACTAAATATTTGAAGCATATTTACAAATAATGACACAGTATATGCTTAATTGTAACATGTATGATAATTGTTCATATTATTATTATTATTATTATAAGGGGATTTTTAGGAGCGTATGTGTGTAATTTATAGTGAGAGTAACAAAAACTTTATTATGCAAAACACTTCCCAATCCCATCCACCTTCACTAGCTCCCAATCAAGTCCTGCATCACATATAAAATCCTCCTTCTCACCTATAAATCAGTGGTGTAGTCTTCGTGATACCCAGGTATACGCAGTATATCCAGGGTTTCCATATACCCACTTAAAAATGTGCAATGGCAAATAAAAACATACTTTCCATTTTATTTTTGATATATTTTGAATTGTCATCTGTGTTTTCCTTCGCCTAGGCTGAATAAAGGTATTTCCACTGTAAATTGCTGCGTTAAAGTGTATCAAAATGCAGAAGATTAAGTCTTTGACGCTCAACATTTCTTTGAGGGAGCAGACACATACGCCCCACTTTCATTCATTCTGGTCCATATATATTTATGTAGAACAGTATACCCACTAAAATACATTAGATTACACCACTGCTATGAATACCCTCCATGCCCTGGCCCCTCAGTACCTCTATGACATCCTACATCCATACACCCCTCCCCAAAACCTGCGGTCCTCAGACGCTGGCCTGCTCTCCGTTCCCCACCCCTTCGGAGACAGACAGAGCCTTCAGTGTTGCAGCCCCATCTTCTGGAACCCCCCCCTCCTCCCCCCCCTCTCTGCAGATATCCACAATGCTACATCTCTGGACATGTTTTTAAAACTCCTTAAACACCACCTGTTCACCACAGCCTACAACCTCCCTTAGCTAAGCCCCAGGAATTGTGTAAAGCGGCCTTGGGTTTCATGAAAGGCGCTAAATAGATAAACATTATTATTATTATTATTATTATTATTATTATTATTATTATTATTATTATTATTATTATTATAAACAAATTAGGACCTAGGACCCCTTATGCTGATCCACAACTACATATTGTTTTACTTATTGCCTATTATATGCCTATCATTACATTGCATTGACACACAAAATGCAGTTTAAGTGGATTTGGAAGTTTCTTGTAGGAAATATTAATAGTATATAATTATTAACGTTGTCATACAGTACATCATTTGGATGTCCAATTTTTTAATGTTTGTTAGCAAATCGTATGCTTATATTTTGAAGTCCACCTCATATGTTTCCGGTCATGTGACGGAGCTGGCAGAAGGACGAAGTGACGCAATGACGCTCTGTCTTCAGAGGGAGGCGCTGCAGGTCCAACAGGCGTCAAGGTGGATCCACAGAGACTGTAGGGAAGTTACAGGTGGGTTAACAACAGCTTCTCCAGTCAGCGCCGGGGACTCTGCTGTTCTGTAACCTATTCAGTCGTAAAGTAAGTTCATTGTCACCGTGACGCCTTGTGAATGAACCAAACGTACAGAATCCGTGAGGAAATCGCTCTGCGAGGCTTTATGGGTATTAATTGTCCTTTTATTACATGTTGTTTTTCTTAGCGTTGGTACGTTAGCAGTTCAAAGTGCAGCCAGCTGAACAACAACATGTCAGTCACAGGCCTGCTTATCAACAGGCAGGTCCAACTCTCAACTGTAACTTAAATCCAAGAATACCGCGAGCCTGCTTACACACTCAGGTGGATGTTATTGCCATTTTAATTGAGCCACACTTATTGATATAACCGTTTAATCATCATAAAACATGCACTGTGGAGGGAAGTGTAAGTTAGTTTTTAGCTTTAGTAGATTACTGTGACGTACAGATCTTACCATAAGGAGTTACTCTCTATTATATAGTCAGGTACTTTTACATTGTTTGATTTGTTTACGGGATGTGGTGGACTGGACTAAATACAGTCAGTTAGGGATTGTAACAACGCATTATGTAATAAAACGTCAACATGTAATACATGTATACGCCATTATGTAATAACACCCGCATTATGTTACAGTCTGATGCATTTTGTAATAAAAACTCCGAACGCAATATGTAATAAATTGAGTGACTTGACTAATATAGTGTATTGACTATAATAGTGTATTGACTAATAAAAGGTAATACTAATCTACTGAACAAGTAGTATATTTATTAAAATACATTTTGAGTCACCATGATGCACACTGGAATTCATAAAATAAACATGACAGTGTTATGAAAAATAATGAATGAAGGCATCCATTTTTGTTGGTTATTACATAATGCACCATATTATATTTTCTTTACATATTGCACTCAGGTTTTTATTGCAAAATGCGGCAGATTATTACATAATGTGGGTGTTTATTACATAATGAAGTATGAATGTATTACCTTTAGTCGTTTTGTTACATAATGCGTTGTTACAGGTTACAGATGGTTGTTTTTTGAAATGGTTGAACATGTGTAACTATCCCTCCCACAGCTGTATTCCCTCTGAGAGGCCATGTACCCCGTAGACCTTCCAGATGTGGATGACGGCGGACTGACATCAGCGTCTGATCACTACCTCTCTTCTTTGGAGTCAAGGCCTTGTCAGAATGAGTGGTTTCAATTATCACAGACTTTGAAGGTACCTTTTCTAAGATTATTTCTTATTACCCAAAAATTAGATGGATTCCATACAGTGCTCATCGCACGTGCAATTCATTATCACTACTTTTGTTGAATTTTGGATGTTTTATTCAAGTCTTAGCATTTCAAAAAAAATTGAAATGGTTTCAGAACTGTATTCTGACTAAACTTTGACTCCTTCAACATACGTTCCTCTGATATTAGTCTAAATATTTCATAATTTCTGCTTTTTTACCTCAAAAATGTGGTATAATTTCCTACAAATGAGGATTATTGTCCATGAATTCTAGTGATAGACCGATTTTATCGGCCGGCTAATATATCGGGCCGATATTTGCATTTTTACGTATATCGGCATCGCCCGATACGCGGCTGCTGCGTTTGCCGATAGTTTTGCAGCATTACTATGGTAACTGAGTCTAACCTAACCTGGTTGGGAGCAGGTTTTCTTCAAGAAACCTCGAGTTTCTCTCAGACTCCTCCCCATGGATGTATGAAGAGAATTAACGCTCCTCCCTGGTTAGACTCAGAGTTAAAACCTTCTACCTGAAATAGGGCCCAGATTCCGACAAATCCAGTGTGGCAGGGTTTACATTTTGATGATGTAAATTGAGGGAGCAAAAGCAGTATCAGCTCCAAATATCGGCTCAAGAAAATCGGCAGCCCGTATCGGTCATCAGCTAAGGCTCATGAAAAAAAATCGGTATCGGCATCGGCACTAAAAAATCCATATCAGTCGATCCCTAATGAATTCCAAAAATAAGTGTAAACCTAGTGGTAATAACTTGGTGTTAGTGGTGTTTGGTGGTTGGGTAACAAAAGCATCAAAAAACTTTTTTTAAAAAGCGACGAAAAGAAAAAAAGCATAAAAAGTGTCGAAGAAAGGGATATAAATGTCAAAAAAAGCATCAAAAAGGTGTTCATTTTTAATTTTCACCCGGGAGGACAACAAGTGCACGGTCGAAAGGAAGACAACACAAGGGTTAAACCCTGGGCTGCTGCTGTGGTTGGGACCGAGCCTTGGTACGCGGGGCGCATGCTCTACCAGGTGAGCTACCAGGGCACCCCCCATGATGGTGTTTTTAAGGGATGCAACTAACGATTATTTTCATGGTTAATGGATGAGGTGTTTGGTTTATAAAATGTTCGAAAATGGTGAAAAATGTGGATCAGTGTTTCCCAAAAAGCCCAGGACGACGTCCTCAAATGTCTCGTTTTGTCCACAACACAAAGATATTCAGTGTCCTGTCACAGAGGAGAGAAGAAACTAGAATGATAGAAAATTTAGACTCAGAGAATTTTTTTCAAACCGATTAATCGATATACCATAATACCAAAATAGTTGGCGATTCATTTCATAGTTTACAACTAATCGATCAATTTTTGCAGCTCTAGTGTTTTCAGTATTTCCACCAATTTTCCAGCTGCTGTAAGTACAGACATGTCCACGATATTCACCTCGTAATTACTTCTTAATTTACATACTGCTTACAGTGGAGCATGGTGGAGGTGATTTTGCAAATATCTGCAAACTGCAACATTCTTGACACTGTTGGCGGTTCATCTTTTGGCTACTGAAATGTTTCCTCTGAAGTATTGAAGCCATTTGGTTTGACATCAGACAGGGAAAAGTATGTTTTGGAAAAAGTACAGAGTGTTTGTTGCTACACTGGTATTCTATATCGACGACGTTTCATTTCCGGGATTGTTTAGGTGCCGCCGGAAATTCCGCTGGATGTCCGTCCCCTTCCTCTGTCTCTGTGAGAGGTTAGAACGCCGACACAAAGAAAGAGGAAGATGACGGACATCCGGCTGAAAAGAGGGACTTACCGGCGGCACCTGAACAATCCCAGAAGTGGAACGTCGTGGATACAGACGAGGAGTGTTAGATGAATGCGTGTAGTCGTCTTCCTGTCTGCTCAGGTAGCGATCACAGCTGAGAATGCACGGCGGCTGCAGCTGTTTGAGGATGACCAACCTGACTGTGCACTGCTGGCGCTTTACTCTCCAGATGATGCAACACAAGGTTCGGAACTAAAGTCCCTGCGTCTACACGGACACCCATTAAGACAAAGACTAATGCTTTCTGCTCTACCTTCCAGTGGTGGCTTTATACCTGCATGAGAAGTGGTGGTGTGTGGAGGACGTCTTGCGAACGTCCAACAAGTCCAGAAGTGGCTTGATCACGGTAAATATAAGGGCTGGGACCATTTGCTTTTGTCCCGATTCAATTCTTTCTAACGATACATGGGTGCCCATTGGATTTGTATTGCAATTTTCATTTATTGCAAGCGATAGGATTGAGTATTGACATTTTTTTTTCCTTCTTTAACAAAAACAAAAGTAGAATAAAACACTTCTAGAGACAATATATCATGAGACATTTCTAAAAACTAACTGTTAACGTATGAACAGAAAATATTAAGGTGAATCCTTGGTAAAAAATCTAATCTGTACAATCTCTAAGAGCATAAATGTGACATACACACATGTTGTTCACATGTTTACATTCTTTTTAAAGAAATCTAGCAACACATTCTTGAGTTTCTTCAACATCTTGCTTGATGGAGATGAGAAAATATTCATTTATCCTGTCAGGAGTGGAACAAAAACGCAAAAAATGCGAAAAATTGGATTTTTTCATTTTGTAATATGTTATAGGATAGACACTTGTTTACATCTGGTGAAGTTTTCATTCAAACAGAATCTGCAGATTTCTTTCAATGGGTTTTCAGCGGTAATCCAGGGTTGGGGATGTGCTAACATGTCTGAGTTTTATTTAAATTTTTTTAATGTGATTGAAATCTGCAGAAAATCTGAAACATCTGCAGAATATCTGCAGAAAATCTGCAGAAAATCTGCAGAAAATCTGTGAACAATCTTGGATTCTGTCCTCCCAGATTCTATGTGGCCCTGCTTATTACCAACATTAAGATTATTTTTTTTGTTGTTTTGCCTATTGACTGGATTAACCTTTTTTTAGCTACAGCTGTGCACATTTGCCACTGACGGTCATGGTTTAAACTTTCATTTACCACAGCTTTTTAAAGACCCATTTTAATTCCCATTAAAATCTTTGCTGTCACAATTTGAAAGTTGCGATTTTTGTGCTGCTTGTTCTCATCAGCGTTGGTGAGCGTCCTAAGTCCGAGTGTTCTCCCCAGGTGCAGTCGATCATGGAGAGGGTGATCGTGTTCTTGCTCAGTCAGGTAGTGGAGAGGTCCTCGCAGGAGAAGGCCTTGTTCTCCCTGCACCCCCGCACAGAGAGCTGCAAACTGCTGTGGAGAGACAGCCAGGCGATCGGCTTCTACACCGTCAAACACAAAGGTAGGATGATGGAGGAGACGGAGAACATGAGAATGAGAGGGGCGTGGGTGCTTTTACATGCAATCTCGCCTGCTACAGTTTTAACATTGGCAGTTGTTGCTCCTTAAAGGTATAATATGTTACTTTGGTCAGCGTGAAACGTTGGCTCCCCCCCGGAGATGCTATGTAAATGTAGCATGAGTTATTTACTGGGATGATGTGCATTCTTTAGTGCAGTAAAGGCACCAAAATACTTTCTTTTAACTACGCGTTCACATACGCTGCCACGCGTATCGTGCTTAAGTTGTGCACGTCTTCAGATATTAACGCTACGCGTCTGCAAGATGCAATTCAGCACATGAACGTGGTGGCAGTATATCAGCCAGGGATGACATGGCTCTGAAATGCCCTATAGTGCATGTACGTTTAATCCTCCAGGTACACGCAAAGTACGCAGGCAAGTATGTAAACAATGAATGTTTGCATCGCCGCTGCTTGTCTACGTGTACGCATTGTTAAAAAGAAAGTATATTGGTGCCTTGACGGTTGTGCTGCTGCTGGTGCTCCAGGCAGTCTGTGTGACAGCTGGAGCAGCCGCTGCTACCTGCTGCCTGCTCTGGACACGGTGCTGGTGAGGAGAAGCTGGAGGAGGAGAGGCTTTGGGCTTCAGATGCTGGAAGATTACTGCTCCTCGTTCTACACAGAGACATGTCTGGGAGTCAGCTCTCCATTATCACCCAGCATGGCAGCAGGTCAGCTAAGGTGTTCCTACCTTTCTTCATTTCTTCTTATCTAGAGGAGACTTTTGACAGAACAATGCATATTTCCTGTCCATTTTTGTCACTGGCTGCATTCATGCCATATGGGAATAAGTGGCAAAGTTACTTGAAAACAGCAGATCAAATACACAGTATGTGTTCAGTGTGCAGGAGCTTTCTGCAGCAGCACGAGGAACATCTGGAGCAACTGTATGAGGTGGAGGCTCCAGGGGACTGGACTCAGCGACGAAACATCTGGCTCAGCATCCAGCTAGGCCGCTACTCCCTCGGTGCATATTGTATTCGGTGCATTTTAGATATCATACTGTAAAACCATAGATTTCCCAAAGATTCCAGTGTTTTTTGAGCTCGTTTACGTATAAGAGTGCCCCTCGCTTTTATGTGACCTCATTTGACTCGTGTCTTTCTACTGCAGGTAATAATGAGGAGAATGGTCCAACATCAGGAGAAACGCAGAGGAATGAAGGAGATGACTCCTCTCAGAAGGTGGGAATCTCAGTTTTGCTCTGCTCATGTTTAAAAGAATCCCTCCAAAACGCTATGTCATGAACCAGCTCAAAGTTCAGACAAGATATGGGTGACCACTAGGGATGGGTCTCGAGACCTGGTTCTATTAAGGACCTGGTTCCAAATGCCTCAAAACCACAATATCATTAAGGTCTGAGCTTATCGATACTGCTATTGAGACTAGTGGATCATATAACGTTATGTCTAAAAATAGATACGTGCACGTAAAGACCATAGGTAAAGACTAGCTTACCCGCCGCAAATCATTCAAAACATAGTCGGACTGGCTACCGAGAGCACCGCTCTGTGAGCCGCTTCATCAGCTCGTTAACCCTCTGAGCCCGAGCTTGTCGTATACGACAAAAAAGCTAAAGACTGATCATAGACCTTTTTCACGGCAGACATGTTGACATGTCACAGTAGGAAAAGCACAGGTGTATTCAAGACCATTAATGATGGCTGCATTCCACTTAGGAGAGATCCTGGTGTTGAGCATGCTGACTCACTGACATATCTCACTGGGACACTTGATGGAATTGAGCCATGGTTAAGGTTTCAGTTTCAGCTGTGCTTTTCCTACCATGACAAGTCAACATGTCTGCTGTGAAAAAGGTCCGTTGAGAAAGAAGCAGAGGGAACTGTAAACAAAAGGACATATTATCATACCAATAAAAGACCAATAGTTTACGACTATTACCTTTGAGGTGACAAGGTTTTGCGATTTTTGTTGCTGGTAGTTGCCATGGTAACGTTAGTAGCTTTAAGTCTCAGAGAACGAGACGTCGTGACCGATAAGACCCAATCAGGAGGAGAAACATTGGCCAAAGGTCTCCGTTTGAAACATAACCCCGCAGATTCAGAACCAAAACGGGTCAGAAGTGTTTCCAAATGTCTCTGGTTTAGGGGGTCGGACATGCCAGAGCAGGGGGAATGAGAGGGGCAAACGCCAGAGCAGGGGGAATAAGAGGGTGGAAAACACCAGAGCAGGGGGAATAAGAGGGTGGAAAACACCAGAGCAGGGGGAATGAGAGGGGCAAACGCCAGAGCAGGGGGAATGAGAGGGTGGAAAACACCAGAGCAGGGGGAATGAGAGGGGGGGAAACACCAGAGCAGGGGGAATGAGAGGGGGAAACGCCAGAGCAGGGGGAATGAGAGGGTGGGAAACACCAGAGCAGGGGGAATGAGAGGGGGGGAAACACCAGAGCAGGGGGAATAAGAGGGGCAAACGCCAGAGCAGGGGGAATGAGAGGGTGGAAAACACCAGAGCAGGGGGAATGAGAGGGGGGGAAACACCAGAGCAGGGGGAATGAGAGGGGGAAACACCAGAGCAGGGGGAATGAGAGGGGGGGAAACACCAGAGCAGGGGGAATGAGAGGGGGAAACACCAGAGCAGGGGGAATAAGAGGGTGGGAAACACCAGAGCAGGGGGAATGAGAGGGGGAAACGCCAGAGCAGGGGGAATGAGAGGGAGAAACGCCAGAGCAG
Source organism: Gymnocephalus cernua (assembly GCA_023631565.1). Lineage (NCBI taxonomy): Eukaryota > Metazoa > Chordata > Actinopteri > Perciformes > Percidae > Gymnocephalus > Gymnocephalus cernua. The sequence continues at coordinate 2,042,604 of CM042431.1, forward strand.
GGGGAATAAGAGGGTGGGAAACACCAGAGCAGGGGGAATGAGAGGGGGGGAAACACCAGAGCAGGGGGAATGAGAGGGGGAAACACCAGAGCAGGGGGAATGAGAGGAGGAAACGCCAGAGCAGGGGGAATGAGAGGGGGAAACACCAGAGCAGGGGGAATGAGAGGGGGAAACACCAGAGCAGGGGGAATGAGAGGGGGAAACACCAGAGCAGGGGGAATGAGAGGGGGGGAAACACCAGAGCAGGGGGAATAAGAGGGTGGAAAACACCAGAGCAGGGGGAATGACAGGGGGGGAAACACCAGAGCAGGGGGAATGAGAGGGGGAAACGCCAGAGCAGAGGGAATGAGAGGGGGAAACGCCAGAGCAGGGGGAATAAGAGAGGGGAAAACGCCAGAGCAGGGGGAATGAGAGGGGGGGAAACACCAGAGCAGGGGGAATGAGAGGGGGAAACACCAGAGCAGGGGGAATGAGAGGGAGAAACACCAGAGCAGGGGGAATGAGAGGGGGAAACACCAGAGCAGGGGGAATGAGAGGGGGAAACGTCAGAGCAGGGGGAATGAGAGGGGGGAACACCAGAGCAGGGGGAATGAGAGGGGGAAACACCAGAGCAGGGGAAATGAGAGGGGGAAACACCAGAGCAGGGGGAATGAGAGGGGGAAACACCAGAGCAGGGGGAATGAGAGGGGGAAACGCCAGAGCAGGGGGAATGAGAGGGAGAAACACCAGAGCAGGGGGAATAAGAGGGGGAAACGTCAGAGCAGGGGGAATGAGAGGGGGGAACACCAGAGCAGGGGGAATGAGAGGGGGAAACACCAGAGCAGGGGGAATGAGAGGGAGAAACACCAGAGCAGGGGGAATGAGAGGGGGGGAAACACCAGAGCAGGGGGAATGAGAGGGGGAAACACCAGAGCAGGGGGAATGAGAGGAGGAAACGCCAGAGCAGGGGGAATGAGAGGGGGAAACACCAGAGCAGGGGGAATGAGAGGGGGAAACACCAGAGCAGGGGGAATGAGAGGGGGAAACACCAGAGCAGGGGGAATGAGAGGGGGGGAAACACCAGAGCAGGGGGAATAAGAGGGTGGAAAACACCAGAGCAGGGGGAATGACAGGGGGGGAAACACCAGAGCAGGGGGAATGAGAGGGGGAAACGCCAGAGCAGAGGGAATGAGAGGGGGAAACGCCAGAGCAGGGGGAATGAGAGGGGGAAACACCAGAGCAGGGGGAATGAGAGGGGGAAACACCAGAGCAGGGGGAATGAGAGGGGGAAACACCAGAGCAGGGGGAATGAGAGGGGGGGAAACACCAGAGCAGGGGGAATAAGAGGGTGGAAAACACCAGAGCAGGGGGAATGACAGGGGGGGAAACACCAGAGCAGGGGGAATGAGAGGGGGAAACGCCAGAGCAGAGGGAATGAGAGGGGGAAACGCCAGAGCAGGGGGAATAAGAGAGGGGAAAACGCCAGAGCAGGGGGAATGAGAGGGGGGGAAACACCAGAGCAGGGGGAATGAGAGGGGGAAACACCAGAGCAGGGGGAATGAGAGGGAGAAACACCAGAGCAGGGGGAATGAGAGGGGGAAACACCAGAGCAGGGGGAATGAGAGGGGGAAACGTCAGAGCAGGGGGAATGAGAGGGGGGAACACCAGAGCAGGGGGAATGAGAGGGGGAAACACCAGAGCAGGGGAAATGAGAGGGGGAAACACCAGAGCAGGGGGAATGAGAGGGGGAAACACCAGAGCAGGGGGAATGAGAGGGGGAAACGCCAGAGCAGGGGGAATGAGAGGGAGAAACACCAGAGCAGGGGGAATAAGAGGGGGAAACGTCAGAGCAGGGGGAATGAGAGGGGGGAACACCAGAGCAGGGGGAATGAGAGGGGGAAACACCAGAGCAGGGGGAATGAGAGGGAGAAACACCAGAGCAGGGGGAATGAGAGGGGGGGAAACACCAGAGCAGGGGGAATGAGAGGGGGAAACACCAGAGCAGGGGGAATGAGAGGAGGAAACGCCAGAGCAGGGGGAATGAGAGGGGGAAACACCAGAGCAGGGGGAATGAGAGGGGGAAACACCAGAGCAGGGGGAATGAGAGGGGGAAACACCAGAGCAGGGGGAATGAGAGGGGGGGAAACACCAGAGCAGGGGGAATAAGAGGGTGGAAAACACCAGAGCAGGGGGAATGACAGGGGGGGAAACACCAGAGCAGGGGGAATGAGAGGGGGAAACGCCAGAGCAGAGGGAATGAGAGGGGGAAACGCCAGAGCAGGGGGAATAAGAGAGGGGAAAACGCCAGAGCAGGGGGAATGAGAGGGGGGGAAACACCAGAGCAGGGGGAATGAGAGGGGGAAACACCAGAGCAGGGGGAATGAGAGGGAGAAACACCAGAGCAGGGGGAATGAGAGGGGGAAACACCAGAGCAGGGGGAATGAGAGGGGGAAACGTCAGAGCAGGGGGAATGAGAGGGGGGAACACCAGAGCAGGGGGAATGAGAGGGGGAAACACCAGAGCAGGGGAAATGAGAGGGGGAAACACCAGAGCAGGGGGAATGAGAGGGAGAAACACCAGAGCAGGGGGAATAAGAGGGGGAAACGTCAGAGCAGGGGGAATGAGAGGGGGGAACACCAGAGCAGGGGAAATGAGAGGGGGAAACGTCAGAGCAGGGGGAATGAGAGGGGGGAACACCAGAGCAGGGGGAATGAGAGGGAGAAACACCAGAGCAGGGGGAATAAGAGGGGGAAACGTCAGAGCAGGGGGAATGAGAGGGGGGAACACCAGAGCAGGGGGAATGAGAGGGGGAAACACCAGAGCAGGGGGAATGAGAGGGGGAAATGCCAGAGCAGGGGGAATGAGAGGGGGGAACACCAGAGCAGGGGGAATGAGAGGGAGAAACACCAGAGCAGGGGGAATGAGAGGGGGAAACACCAGAGCAGGGGGAATAAGAGGTGTAATCAAAGCAAAAGATATCTGTTTTCAAACCAAAACATAGCGATGTAAATGTAGCCTTAGATTGAAATTCCCAGGATCTCAGCGTCTCCTCTGTTTTTGTTGGGTGCAGGTCTAGAGTCGTCCTGTGGACCTGACCTCAGCGAGCACCTGTAACGAGAACGTTCCACTGGTAATAGACTCTGCCGCACAACAAATGAAAGCCTGTGATCCAAGCCGAGGAGAAGCTCCCCGAGCAGCGAGATCTCTGGAACAGGATGTCCTGCAGCCCACGCTGATGGTCTGCACGCTGGACCTCCCAGCAGACCACCGCAGGCCCTGAACACTAAACAAGCCCTGAAATCCAAGCCCTCGCTATCTGCAGAGCCTCGCCGAGAGAAAACACAAAGAAATGCCAAACGGGTCAGAAGGACACGAGGAAACAGACACAGCGCAAGCTGTCATTACTGATTACGGGGATGCTCTGTCCCAGCGGTTCTCAAACTTTTTTTAATAAAGTACCCCTTTTGAATTGTTTTTTTTTTAACACATGCGACTTTTTGTTTTTCTGGGTCAAACTTTCTTTTGAAAGTTTTTGAGCTGATGTTTTTGTCAAGTTTTTTGTCACTTCTTCCAATGTTTTTGTCGATTTTTTGCCGCTTTTTTTGCTTATTTTTAAATACCGTAAGCATTTTGTAAAAATCTCACGTACCCCCTGCAGTATAAGTACCCCATAGGGATAACCCGTACCCCCATTTGAGAAACACTGCTCTATGGACCTACATATATCGTGTCCTGTGTACTGTATTTATGGGAGAAAGTATACAGACCTTTTTTTGACCGACACATGAATACATTGATACAGTACAATGTGAGTACTACCACAAAGCATGCAAGAAACTGTTTTAGTGCAATATAAACAGTTTTTGTGTGTGTGTTGCTGTGTTGCTTCCTTTGGATTTAAAGGCTTTTAAGACTTACTGTATCAATCAATGCAGTCATAAATTATATGCACAGCATGGAAAGTAGCATTGGGTTAAAAAAACACATCTGACATTGGAAAGTAGCGCATTTTGGGAAGTACAGATATGTACTTTCTTGCTGAGAGTTAGATGAGAAAATTGGTCTTCTCATCTAACTGTCTGCAAGAAGTGGATATGCATATTCAGTAAATTGTTAAACTATGCCTCACGTCAACATAATTATACAGTGTGTATATATGACAATAAAAATGTCTAATGTTAAAGATGCAAATATGTTCATTGAAGTTCTTGCACACATTATTGAAAATATACTTTTGCATCTCATCGTGGAAGTCTAGCGTGGCGTTGCCAGACTAATTCACAGAGCAAGTGAAACATGAGCTCGCAGATTTGTCCTGTTCCCAGGCTAATGGGAAATAAAAGAAATGTTAGAAATGAAATAATTCAAATGTGCGTGTACTGTAGAACCTGTGCTGTGATGCACTTTCTATGGTGGAGCACATGTACCAATAATAATAGTCAACCTGAGGTCTAATCAGCCAGAATAATTGAAAGCAGGACCTATTAATATGGCAGTACATCCTGTTAAATAGATATGACATATACATGTACACATGCAAATACATATTCAACTGCTGTATATATATATATAGGCTATATAATAAATCTAGGCCTACCTCTTCTAAATAATGGTTAGGGGGGCACATCCTCTGCATCAAGGGTCCAAAATTAATTTATTTCTCCACCAGCCAAATGACTAGTGAATGTTCAAATTGTACCAGCCACTCAATAGATTACCATTTATTTTTGGCTGGTGAGTGAAGAAAATCTACCAGCCACTTGCATATTTTACCAGCATTTGGCTGGTAAATGCTGCTAATTTCGGGCCCTGTCTGCATCCCTAAATCTACGTCTAAGTTGTGTTCACTGCATGCAACAGTCATTTCCCTCATCTCATCCCTCTCAGCTGTCACTCGTCGGCACACTGCTGTATGAAAACCAAGCGCCCCTCTCTCGCAGGGCTCAGGAACAGGAAGTCAGGAAACAGGAAAAAAATCTCGGAGAAGACAAAAGTTGCAATATAAGTTTATGAAAGATGAGCCGAATTTATCACAACACGTCTTTACAGAACAAGCCAGTGCACAATGAGAAATTTGACCGCGTGTGGTCTCCCTCTACGTATGAAAGGTAAAGTATTCAGAGGAGTTCTAGCTAGTTATAGTATCTCAGTATGATGCGTTATTTTCCGTCTGATGTAGAGACTACACCAAACTCCACTGACACATCGCGACAGTTTACTTTGCCCGAGATTTAGAGCAGCTAAATCTAATTTACAAACTTCACACAAATCATTTGGTAAGAAGTAATTCGTGTTTGTATATTCGGCATTCAAAGAATCCCCTGGCAGCATTTCTTAGTCTCAATTAAACTGAAAATGCTGTATTGATAACGTTATACTAGCCAACGCCCTCTATCGTGTGCGTTGACGAAAATGTACACTAGGTGTACAACCACTTTATAGCATACAAGTTGAAAATGTATTCAAATATGCCATATCTGTTATAACGTTACTTCTTGAGTCGCTCTTTTCTTATTTATTTATTTATTTATTTATTTATGTTTTACCTTGAATTTGACTGTGCAACTGCAATAAACAATTAGTAAATATTCTGATTCTGATATGACTGTTTTTTAAAAGGAGTTTGGTTCCTTTACTTAAGTAAAAGTACTAATAACACATTGTAAAAATACTCTGTTACAAGTAAAAGACCTGCATTGAACATGTGACTCAAGTAACAGTCTGTAAGTATCATCAGGAAAATGTAGTTAAAGTATTAAAACATTGTAGTGTGTGTGAAGGATCAACCAGCTGTGTGTTTAATGGTCTGATCATCTCAGCTGGACTTGTAGCCGTTATATTGTCGGCTAGTTTACTTTAGAATAAAACATCAGATTTTATAAACTACATGTGTTTTGTGTGCAGGAACCTTTAATGTGTAAAGTAACTAGTAACTAAAGCTGTAACAGATGAATGTAGTGGAGTAAAAAGTACAATATTTCTCTCTGAAATGTAGCGGAGTAGAAGTAGAAAGTGGCATGAAAAGAAAAGACTCAAAGTACAAGTTCCTCAACATTTGTACTTAAGTACAGTACTTGAGTAAATGTACTTAGTTACATTCCACCACAGGAATTTGAAGGTGTGGGCTAGTTCTCCTATAAGACAAGTGGAAGTAGACTGATTTTAATATGTGATATGTTCCTCCACACAGCGGCCAGGGGGTTCTTCTGGAAGGAAAGCTGCTGGATGTCTCCAGACATGCCATCAGTGACGTCAACAATCAAAAGGTACTGCAGGCAAAATCCAGCTAGCCACCCATGACCCACCCACCCAAACCAGTGGTTTCCAAAGTGGGGTTCGGGGACACCCAGGGGTCCTTGAGAGGGTTCCTGGGGGTCCCCAGCCAAAAGGGGACTAATGTATTTTCTCTATAATTACACCCATAAGTAACACAATGACAGAATGTATGACTATTGTGTAGGGCTGCACAATTAAAGGTGCTGTAGGTAGGATTGTGAAGATCCAGGACTTAGCCAAAAGGTTTGAACATCAACAACTTCTCAGTCCCTCCCCCCTTTCCTCTAAAGCTCAAAACTGTCTCCTAAGCCCCTCCCCCCACGAGGGAGAATGAATGTGTGTGCATGAGCAGTGATTGACACAGAGTTAGACCCAGAGACGTCGCGGTCTATAAATCCTTTCCTACAGACTAAAGATCCTCGCAGAAATCACACTAGAATCATTTAATTTTTTTAATTTTTTATATTTTTCAATGAAAATAAGAATGATGATACAATAATGATAATTTCCTCCAATATCATGAATCATATCGCAATCGCAATATCAGTCCAAATGCTCACAGTTGGATACATTTCCTCATATTGTGCAGCCCTACTATTTTGGTCATGGGTTTTATACATTTAATGTGTAATAAAACACCTAAAAGCAAAAGTCCTGCCAGATGGGGGACCCTGGGACAAAATATTATCAAACGGGGGTCTGAGCTTTTATTTGTGTCAGGTTAAGGCTAGGGTTGGGTACCGAAACCTACGCAACCGGTAGGAATCGGACCGGATTAGAATGCACATTTCGGTTACTTATTTGAGTTCCACTTAATGTGTCGACTGAAGTATTTTCCGTCTGTCGCTCCGAAACGGACGTAAACATATCCCCCTTTCTCTGTTGTCTACCGTTAGCTAGCTACCGTACATGTAGGCTACTTTTAAAATGCCACGTGTTCCCTCTGGGCTCAGCAAATACAGACGTAAAAGCATATTATCCAGTCCCTCCAGAAAAACGCGGCGTTTTTTTGTGATTGTTGTGGGCAAAAATCCTTGATTATGCGGCACGTTTTCTTAAAAAATGCGATGGAATATGCGGGATATTTATGCAATTTTATGCGATGAAAATGCGGGAACTTGCAAAAACTGCGGTTTGATGAAAAAGAGAAAAAAAGTGATTCCCCAACACCGTGTTCTCACTAGGTGAAATGACGTCACTTCATAACGTTCCCATGGCAACAGGGGGAAAATGGCTGCTCTTGTGTGAAGTAAACGCAACATTTTTCAACTTCCTGCTGAGATATATGTGACTTTTTTGCAACGAAAATGCGGGGATTATGAAATCATGCAAGCCCTGCATATTTTGCACGGAAATCGGCAATTTATGCGGCGAAAGTGCGGCGTATTTGAAAAAATGTGCCCCCCCCCGCATAAAAATGTGGACTTTGGCTGATTATGCATTGAATTCTGCGATCGCATAATCGCGTTTTTCTGGAGGGACTGATTAACCATTCAATGCACGTGATCGCTAGTAAACATATTACATCTTTTTAAAGAATCGGTTTAGGAATTGGAATCGTTTTAAAAGTACCGGTTCGGCATCGGAATCGTAAAAGTCCAGACGATACGCGACCCTAGTTAAGGCAATTGTTGGGAACCGACTCCAAAATGCCCAAAACTGGGTACTGTTACAAAAACTTGACTGATTTTGGTTCTGCTTATTGGTTGTTAAACCACTATACACTGCACTCTGTCTGGACACTATGATGCTGCGCAAAAGCGTATACGAACGAATGAATGAATATGAAATATGGTTCTTCTTCTGTGAGTGTGATCTGTTTTCACCCCGCCCTCAAAGAACTGGGGCAATCAGGAATTGTTAAAATATTTAGGGGTCGTCAACGTGAAAATTTTTGGGAACCACTTCCTCTAACCTTGTCTCTTCTTCTCCCCGTCCGTTACTGAACAGTGTAAACATGTCTTTCCCCAGAAACTGAAAGCTTTAGCTCCGCTTCACGTTTTAAATGCTGTTGTGTCAGAAAGAGAAGAAAAAGAAGCTGTAATTGCAATACGGTGAAACTGGTGATATTAGCTGAAGGTAATCATACCATTAGAATCTCATGCTCTTTGTTGTACAGCCATCACCACACTGAACACACACACTCACTAGCACCCCCCCACACGCACACACACACATTCACACCTTCACATACGGACCGTGTGCAATAACCAGTACCTTTAGTGTGTATATTTCTTTCTATTTTTATGTATATATTTCTTTCTAATTCTGTGTGTATATACATTGTGTGTGTATATTTCTTTCTAATTTGTTTTACTATTTATTTCTTCTCTTTTATAAATTTCATTGTTCATTTTGCACAATGACAATAAATCTTGTGATTGTGACTGTGTGACCGGCAGGTCCGTTTCTACGTGCTGTACATCAAACCCAGCCGCATCCATCAGAGGAAGTTTGATGCCAGCGGTACGGAGATAGAGCCAAACTTCAGCGACACCAAAAAGGTCAACACCGGCTTCCTCATGTCCTCCTACAGTGAGTAGACAACGGTCTGTGTGTGTGTGTGTGTGTGTGTGTGTGTGTGTAACTAATAGCCAGACTCATGTCTCAACAGGATTGTTCATGCCTTTGTTTTTAGCAGACTTGATTGTTGTAACAGTGTCTTCACAGGTCTCTGTAGATAACCAATGGCGTAACAGCAGCGTATTCAGAACGCTGCTGCCCGAGTCGTCATTAAACACCAGGACATTTGGACACGTCACCCCTGTTCTTAGAGCCGTGCCCTGGCTTCCTATAAGTCCGAGAATATGTTTTTTATGTGCTTTACATAAGAATACACGTTGATAAAGCTGTATATCACCATTGAATCAAAATAAAATGTTCCTCTTATCTTATCTGAAATAAGCATGTGACTCGTTTTAACTTCACCCCTCAAAGAATGGGAATCGAGAAACCAGGGCTGTAGTCAAGTCTTTGTCGAGTCCAAGACAAGTCCAAGACCAGGACTAGTCGAGACCGAGTCAAGACCGAGTCCAAATGAGAGACAGTCAAGACCGAGACAGAAAAAAAAGGATCCTCTTCAAGACCACTCACTCACCTGTTCATAATTCAATTCAATTTTATTTATAGTATCAAAACATAACAAGAGTTATCTCGAGACACTTTACAGATAGAGTAGGTCTAGACCACACTCTATAATTTACAAAGACCCAACAACTCTAGTAATTCCCTCAAGAGCATTTAATGTGACAGTGGCGAGGAAAAACTCCCTTTCAGGAAGAAACCTGGGACAGACCCAGGCTCTTGGTAGGTGGTGTCTGACGGAGCCGGTTGGGGGGGTGATGAACAGTGGCAATAACAGTCACAATATAGATAATGGATCAGTGACTAGAAATAGTAGTCGTAGTAGTTCATGTCATATCAGGGAACTGCAGGGCTTTACAGGATGTAGCATGGCACAGCAGAGCATAGCTGGACGTAGCAGGGTGCAGCAGGACGCAGCAGGGCACCGTAAAGAGTAGCAGGGTGTAGCAGGACGCAGCAGGACACCGTAAAGAGTAGCAGGGTGTAGCAGGACGCAGCAGGACACCGTAAAGAGTAGCAGGGTGTAGCAGGACGCAGCAGGACACCGTAAAGAGTAGCAGGGTGTAGCAGGACGCAGCAGGACACCGTAAAGAGTAGCAGGGTGTAGCAGGACGCAGCAGGACACCGTAAAGAGTAGCAGGGTGTAGCAGGACGCAGCAGGACACCGTAAAGAGTAGCAGGGTGTAGCAGGACGCAGCAGGACACCGTAAAGAGTAGCAGGGTGTAGCAGGGTGTAGCAGGACACTGCAGGCACCGTAAAGAGTAGCAGGGTGTAGCAGGACGCAGCAGGACACCGTAAAGAGTAGCAGGGTGTAGCAGGACGCAGCAGGACACCGTAAAGAGTAGCAGGGTGTAGCAGGGTGTAGCAGGGTGTAGCAGGACACTGCAGGCACCGTAAAGAGTAGCAGGGTGTAGCAGGACGCAGCAGGACACCGTAAAGAGTAGCAGGGTGTAGCAGGACGCAGCAGGACACCGTAAAGAGTAGCAGGGTGTAGCAGCGTGTAGCAGGGTGTAGCAGGACACTGCAGGCACCGTAAAGAGTAGCAGGGTGTAGCAGGGTGTAGCAGGACGCTGCAGGCACCGTAAAGAGTAGCAGGGTGTAGCAGCGTGTAGCAGGGTGTAGCAGGATGCTGCAGGCACCGTAAAGAGTAGCAGGGTGTAGCAGGACGCAGCAGGACACCGTAAAGAGTAGCAGGGTGTAGCAGCGTGTAGCAGGGTGTAGCAGGACACTGCAGGCACCGTAAAGAGTAGCAGGGTGTAGCAGGGTGTAGCAGGGTGTAGCAGGGTGTAGCAGGGTGTAGCAGGATGCTGCAGGCACCGTAAAGAGTAGCAGGGTGTAGCAGGACGCAGCAGGACACCGTAAAGAGTAGCAGGGTGTAGCAGGACGCAGCAGGACACCGTAAAGAGTAGCAGGGTGTAGCTGCGTGTAGCAGGGTGTAGCAGGACACTGCAGGCACCGTAAAGAGTAGCAGGGTGTAGCAGGACGCAGCAGGACACCGTAAAGAGTAGCAGGGTGTAGCAGCGTGTAGCAGGACACTGCAGGCACCGTAAAGAGTAGCAGGGTGTAGCAGGGTGTAGCAGGACACTGCAGGCACCGTAAAGAGTAGCAGGGTGTAGCAGGGTGTAGCAGGACGCTGCAGGCACCGTAAAGAGTAGCAGGGTGTAGCAGCGTGTAGCAGGGTGTAGCAGGATGCTGCAGGCACCGTAAAGAGTAGCAGGGTGTAGCAGGGTGTAGCAGGGTGTAGCAGGACGCTGCAGGCACCGTAAAGAGTAGCAGGGTGTAGCAGGACGCAGCAGGACACCGTAAAGAGTAGCAAGGTGTAGCAGCGTGTAGCAGGGTGTAGCAGGACACTGCAGGCACCGTAAAGAGTAGCAGGGTGTAGCAGGACGCAGCAGGACACCGTAAAGAGTAGCAGGGTGTAGCAGCGTGTAGCAGGGTGTAGCAGGACACTGCAGGCACCGTAAAGAGTAGCAGGGTGTAGCAGGGTGTAGCAGGACGCTGCAGGCACCGTAAAGAGTAGCAGGGTGCAGCAGGACGCAGCAGGACACCGTAAAGAGTAGCAGGGTGCAGCAGGACGCAGCAGGACACCGTAAAGAGTAGCAGGGTGTAGCAGGGTGTAGCAGGGTGTAGCAGGACGCAGCAGGACACCGTAAAGAGTAGCAGGGTGTAGCAGCGTGTAGCAGGGTGTAGCAGGACACTGCAGGGCACCGTAAAGAGTAGCAGGGTGTAGCAGGGCGCAGCAGGGTGTAGCAGGACACTGCAGGGCACCGTAAAGAGTAGCAGGGTGTAGCAGGCGGTGCAGGGCACCGTAAAGAGTAGCAGGGTGTAGCAGCGTGTAGCAGGGTGTAGCAGGACACTGCAGGGCACCGTAAAGAGTAGCAGGGTGTAGCAGGGCGCAGCAGGGTGTAGCAGGACACTGCAGGGCACCGTAAAGAGTAGCAGGGTGTAGCAGGGCGCAGCAGGACACCGTAAAGAGTAGCAGGGTGTAGCAGGGCGCAGACTCGGAGCAGGACCACGGCTACAGCTGCATCCATGATCTTGGTGCCACTCTAATCCAAGGAAACATGCTGGGCGAGAAAAAACATAAGAACTCCGGGGAATAGACTCCCCAGAGCTAGGTATTAGCATAATGTATGACGTGAGAGACAGTATATTTTCTATTTTAAGATGATCATTCTGCTTTAATATTTGTAATAATCCAAAAGCAAGTGCAGAGTAACACACTATAGGATCAAACTAGGCCATATTATCTACTTAAAATATAAAATGGAAATGTTTCCATTCTTGAACTTATTACTGGGCCTGAAGAATTCAGAGTACAAAGTGCTCGCTGACATGGTGTCTGTGGCCTAAAGGAAACTAATGCCTGATGATTTTGGTATATGATGCAGCACGGCAGGCGTATCCCAGGCGACCGATCACGATGCCCGTTCTAGATGGATTTTGAATTAAACTAATACCTGTTTTCTGAACGAGCGCGCTCATCTATGGTTTTGTTTTGAAGGAGGAAGTTACTTTAGAACAGAAGCATGTAATGCTGGACTCAGCCGAGTCCGAGACAAGTCTGAGTCCAAATACCAACGAGTCCGAGACAACAGAAAAGCGCTCAATGGTGTTTTAAGCCCCCAACGTCGACTTTAAGGCAGCGCTGTGACCGTCAACTTCAAGGCACCTAACCATAACCATAACCATAACCATAACCATTGCCTAATCCTAGTGCCTTCCAGGCAGCGCTGCCTGGTAGACGACGTTGGGGGCTTAAAACACCAAACACCCAGTAAAACGTCTCGAGTCTGGACTCAAGTACTCCAGCCCTCGAGAAACGATAAGAACTGGAAGCGAAAGGAAGAATTTGAATTGGACTCTGATTTATGATTTGATACTATAAATAAAGTAAATCAATAAATTGAATTGAATCCGATCCAAACGATGCCCAACCCTGTTCATTATTATATAATACTTGCGCACTGTAGCTTTAAATCCTGATCAGTGGCGTTGGTGCACATGTTGTGTCCGTCCAGAGGTGGAAGCTGCAGGGGAGTCGGACTGTCTGTCCGAGGAGCAGCTGTCAGCGATGGTGAACAGAGCGGAGCTGGTGAAGATAACTGACCAGCACCGACCCAGCGGGACCTGGGCCTTCTGGTACCCAGAGTCAGAGATGGACACAACCGAGCTGGAAACGGGACAGGACATACGGCTGAAGACCCGAGGAAACAGTCCTTTTATATGTGAGTGTGGAGTCCCATTAGGGCTGGGACCATATGCTGTTGTCCTGGTCCCGATACGTGGGTGTTCATTTCCTTCTTTTACAAAAACAACAGTTGTAGAGACTGTAGCTGTGTTGGAGACCGTTCCCTCATTCACTCACTCACTATTCCCTCTATAGTGTTTATTAAGTAGGGAACTATATCGAGATTTCGGACACTCACTGTCATTTGTGTGACGGAGGCATCATGTAAACAAACTAGGGTTGCACAATATTGACAAAATGTGATATTGCGATAATGAGCATGAATATTGCGATGTCGATATGCCTAAACATAAATAAAAACACAAAAGTAATGGGAAAAACGCATCAAAATAGATTTACAGAAATGAAAACAACAGGTACGGCCCGTTCTGCATAGTGCATTAGCTGGAGCAACAGCTGGTGGCTTAAAGCCAAAGTACTTCCACGCTGGCGAGGAGGCGTTACTTTTTGGTTACTAACATTTTCTCTTCGATCTCCATAGTTTCATCATCTCCCTGAGCCACACTCGTGTTCTTACTTTCGATCTAAATTGATCACAAACACACAGCCACCGGTGCATCTCTCCACGAAATAAACGGAATATCGCATGCTTTTCGGGACGTTTTCGATATTGATATTGCACAACGTGATATTGCAAAAACGATATTGAGTCGATAAATCGTGCACCCGTAAAACAAACAGAAACAAAAAGACTTCTAATACGTCCCTGAAACAGACCGAGCCCTCAGGAGGAGAGGAACAGGTTGTATATAAGGCCGGCATCACACTGCCCGCGTGGCGTGAGCGTGTCAGCTGCGTGGCGTGTCCATTTTTCTTTCAGCTCCCATGTTAACAGGTTAGAGCGTGCACGCTGGCTGCGGGACACACACGTCTCACGCGCGGCTCGAGCCACACCGAAAACGCGTGCGTGCTAGAAATAGGACCGACGCCTATTTTTCACGCGACACACAAGCGTGTTGGAAGCGTTTCCAGGAAAAATAGAATATAAAAAGATGTTTATATGTAATTTTGACACAAATACATTTAATAAATGACATGTTGATGTTTGAAAGTCTCGAGGTTTTGACATAAATGCAGTTGTACATGTAAAATAATAAAAAATATTGAATTGCAAATGTCACACCCGTCAACAACTGACGTTGTCTTTGCTGTAATCAAATCAGAATATATTTATGTTTAACATGAAGTATTCTACTGCTTGAGTGCAGTAAATCAATGGGAAACATCCACGTATCCAGACGAGGCAGCAGCAGCAGCGCCGCGTCAGACACGTTTCTGGTGTGCAAAGACATAGAAAACTCCACGCAGCCGCCACGCAACTGACACGCCCCCTCTCCTCTCCATGCACACAAAAAACTGAGGACTACTGTCACGAAAACACAACAAACTTTGCAAAGGCTCAAACTTTGATTGCCGCCAACGTAATTTTGTTGTGTTCATACAGTGACAGTTAAGTACCTTGAATCTTTATTCTCATGCCTAGTTATATCTGTGCTGTGTGTCTGTTGCTTTTTTGGACACTCTTTTCCTTTCTTCTGTGCTTCCAGTCTCCTTAGCCAAAGTGGACGGCGGCACGGTGACCAAGTGTAACTTTGCTGGCGATGAAAAGGCCGGGGCGTCGTGGACGGACAAGATCATGGCCAACAAGGCAGACGCAGTCAGCACTCGTCAGCCCGGCCAAGGAGAGGGAGCAGAGGAGGATGAATGGGTGAGTGAGGACTAGTATTGGGCCTCGAGAACCGGTTCCAACTTGGAATCGCTTAAAAAGTTACGATTTACGTTGACCGTTGAGCGCGTCCGTAACGGCGAACAGCTAGAGCGAGCTTCTACCATTCAAGTCTATGATAGTTTCTCTACACAGTCTTGTACCTTTTGCCTTTTTTTGCCATTTTCAAATGTTTTTTTGCGCCGAATCAAATGTTTTATATTCACGATTTCATCTCGTAGGTGGTTGACTTGGTTCCAGGCTTAAAACTCTTGAAATAAAATGTCAATGGAACAATTGAATGGGGAAAATCACTTCTGGAACCAGAGCCGTTAAAAAAGTGGGCGGTCACTGTTGAGCTGTATGGCCGACGGTAGCGTCCACCTGCCAGGACGCAGGTTTATTCCTACCAACATTATTACTGTTGACTCTTGTCAGCCACAGCCACGCTGGACTTCCTCCGTCCCCCCTCAACTGGATCCAAATTTGCACTTCTCTTCCTAATAGTTCCCGGATTGCAGTGTTTTTAAACCAGTCACGTTTACCTCTAAAAAGAAATCTCTATTTCTACACCACTAACAAGGCTCAAAATATCACCACACTTCCACGGCAGCATCATGAGGGTCCCTACATGTAAACACAAGCAGTTTATTAAATAGATAGTTTATAAAGACTGTATCGTTCACGTATACAAGCAGGCGCCATCTTGGAAAAACAGTCACGACCAGTCGAAGTTAGGAGGGAAGGAGGGTGGTAGGCCTGGAGGTGGAGACCCAGGCCTGGAGGCACTTAGCTGGGGTTAGGAGGGAGGGTGGTAGGCCTGGAGGTCGATACCCAGGCCTGGAGGCACGTAGCTGGGGTTACGAGGGAGGGTGGTAGGCCTGGAGGTGGAGACACAGGCCTGGAGGCACTTAGCTGGGGTTAGGAGGGAGGGTGGCAGGCCTGGAGGTGGAGACACAGGCCTGGAGGCACCTAGCTGGGGTTAGGAGGGAGGGTGGTAGGCCTAGAGGTGGAGACACAGGCCTGGAGGCACTTAGCTGGGGTTAGGAGGGAGGGTGGTAGGCCTGGAGGTGGAGACACAGGCCTGGAGGCACTTAGCTGGGGTTAGGAGGGAGGGTGGCAGGCCTGGAGGTGGAGACACAGGCCTGGAGGCACTTAGCTGGGGTTAGGAGGGAGGGTGGCAGGCCTGGAGGTGGAGACACAGGCCTGGAGGCACCTAGCTGGGGTTAGGAGGGAGGGTGGCAGGCCTAGAGGTGGAGACACAGGCCTGGAGGCACTTAGCTGGGGTTAGGAGGGAGGGTGGTAGGCCTGGAGGTGGAGACACAGGCCTGGAGGCACTTAGCTGGGGTTAGGAGGGAGGGTGGTAGGCCTGGAGGTGGAGACACAGGCCTGGAGGCACGTAGCTGGGGTTAGGAGGGAGGGTGGTAGGCCTGGAACACGAACGACGAACGCTTGAGCTATGTTACTGGTTACTGGTTGCATGGCGTTCGTCGTTCGACTGGTCATGACTGAAGTGTGGTGCTACTTTGAGCCTTGTTAGCGATATAGAAATAGAGATTTACCCACTGCCCCGACGACTAGCGTTATAAGCTAATCAGCGGTTTGCGCTAGCTTGTTTAAAGCTAGAGACACATTGGATTAGCATGAAAACATATCCCAGAGAACGGTCGCCTCGGTACACGTATGTTATTAACCCCTAGGTTCATTTTGCCAATACTTGTTCCCACTCTGTCCCCCAGGATGACTGAGATCAGCTGGTGTCTTGGCGCTGCTCCAGCCTCCAGGGCTCCATTGCTGCGTCTGTGTCTTGGCCTTGGGACTCCCACATTTTACCGGGGTACTTAACCTCTAACATATGTGGCCTTGGGACTGGAAACCTGGCGTCACTTCTACAGTATGGGACCAGACCCCTCCAGCTCCATGTGTGTATCTTAGCTGTGATGCACACTGTCTTTGAAACGTTACCCTTGTATACTTTGGATAAGATCCCCAAATGACTGGAATTTAACTCTGCTTTTTTTAATCTTGCTGGGCTTATTCTTCTACTCTTGCCCGTTTGTGTCCAAGTTTAATCCAGAGTTTCTGCGTAGCCTGGTATTAATGACAGTCCCAAGTATCCGTACAGTCCCTCCAGAAAAACACAGTTTTTTTGTGATTATTGCGGACAAAAATCCTTGATTATGCGGCACGTTTTCTTTAAAAAATGCGATGGAATATGCAGAATATTTACGCAATTTTATGCGATGAAATTGCGGGAACTTGCAAAAATTGCGGGAACTTGCAAGAAAAGAAGTGATTCCCCCAACACCGTGTTCTCACTAGGCGTAATTACATAACTTCATAACGTTCCCATGGCAACAGGTGAAAATGGCTGCTCTTGTGTGAAGTAAACGCAACATTTTTCAACTTTCTGCTGAGATATATGTGACTTGCGAAACGAAAATGCGGGAATTATGAAATCATTCAAGCCCCGCATATTTTGGGCGGAAATTGGCAATTTATGCGGCGAAAGTGCGGCGTATTTGAAAAAATGCGGCCCCCGCATAAATATGCGGACTTTGGCTGATTATGCATTGAATTATGCGATCGCATAGTCACGTTTTTCTGGAGGGACTGATTGTAGTTTTACAGCACACTTGTTGCTCCTTCCATACTGTAAGTTAAGTCGTGTCTAGAGAGGCTCGTATTTTAAAGTGTATCTCCAAAGAGCTGTTTTCTCATTTTCACAGGCTCAGTACACCGCTGTACTTCTGTGTGACAACTGAAGTATTTGGAAAAGCATCAGTACCTGACAGTAGCGTTGGGAACCGAAAACCTTGTTCAAAATTAGACCAATCCACATGCCAAGAACTGTGTTCTCGTAAAATAAAAATGAATTTCGGTTCTGCTTATCGGTTCCTCAACTACTACACACGGCGCTCTTTCTGGACTGGACGACCCTGCGAAACATTTAGTTTTTTGGGGAAGTATGGGCAGCTGTGTGCACCATGGACACACAGTCACACACATCATCACTCTTAAAGGTGCAGTAAGTGATTCTGCACAAAGATTGTTGATATTTGAACTCAGCCCCACTCCCCCCCTCCTCCTTCAGAAGCTCCGTGCCCCAGATTCACGGACAGATAACTACCGGCCGGCACATTCAATTGCAGCGGCTCTGCAACAATAAACTTGTGCATTTAGTTATGTTTGTGTCCAAACCTCCAGGTATTCCATTCATGACATTGTTACTAAGTCAGTAAATATGAATTATATTAGTAATAGTATAATTTTCAACCAGGTTAAACAAAAATGACATGTACATGTACTCCTATGACAATGTTTTATTATTAAAAATAACAATTTCAACAACATACAAGAGTAATTAGTCTCCTTGATTACAACATATTATACACATATAGACATGTTCCCTATAACGATGGAGGGACTTTGGACTTGTGCAACTGGAAATTAGCAGCATCAAATCACTCTGCACTCCAAATACATATGTGCTAGAAGATTAATATAACCAATGGGCGTTTCAAACCATTTTGGATTGTAAAAATAATTTTGATAATAGGCAACGGCAAAAAGATGAACAGAAATTTTGAAAAGTAAATTTGAATCACGCATGAACATTTTCAAACAGACAACTGTACGTTAAAGTTGACTGATGCTGTATCAGCATCCTGTGCAAAAGTAGTTCCACCAGTGGAGTAAAACGTGTGTTACTTTGCCTGTTGGCTGTGAATACACGGTAAATAAATGTACACGTAAACCCTGCTGGGTGTGTACTTTGGGATGTACCAGTCTCATGTGCTGCACAGTCACGGTTCAGTTTGGTCAGTTATTTTCTGGGAACTTGAATGCATTAAAGGGTAACTACCATTTTTTGTAGTGTCTGATGGAACAACAGTCTCTGACATTGGTCCAGTATTAAGAGAGATCGCTGCAGTCGGCAGCAGAGAAACAAGCTACGATGGAAGTTAACAGGACGATTGTTCAGCTTGTGTTTACCTTCGTAAAAGTGCTTGTTTGCTTCTAACAACATTATGGAAAGGATTTCTACAGAGATAGACCTTTAAGACTTTGAATTTTGGCAGATTTTCTGACTTTGAGACTCATACATTCCCCCAGAAGAGTTTTCATATTCAGACTGTGAAACAGGTTGTGTGTGTGGTATCACGCTTTTAATAATGTCGTCACTGTTTTTCATGATTTGCTAAATTCTATAATGGCTGAGGAACTCTTTTGGGGGCTTTATGTGGACCAAACTGTAAGAGAGAAGACTATATGAGACATGCAATAATAAGGGGGGGAAATATTTCACTTTGTCGATTAAATAAAAGCATGTTAATAAACTAGACATGTCTGTCTCTCGATGTGATTCTTATTTTCCAGTGTGGCCCTTAGTGAAGTTGAGTTAACGCCCCCTGATCGTGGTTCTCGTCCCTACTCAGCCGTTTCTCTTTCAAACCACTCGAGTACAGCGTCTTTGTTCTCTCCCACCCACTGGATGTTGACCTGGGTTTTCTCGATGGCCTGGTTCACCTCGTTGGCAGCAGGACCCAGATCATACGTCGTCTTAAAACGCTCCAGCTACACGCACACACACACACACACACACACACACACACACACACAGAGACACACACACACACACACACACACACACACACAGAGACACACACACACACACACACACACACACAGAGACACGCACACACACACGCACACACACAGAGACACACACACACACAGACACACACACACACACACAGACATACACAGACACATACACACACACACACAGACACATACACACACACACACAGACACATACACACACAGACACACACAGACACATACACACACACACACACACAGAGACACACACACACACACACACACACACACACACACACACACACACACACACACACACACACACACACACACACACACACACACACACAGCTATGTTAGTTTTTTAAGCCAAGGAACCCACACACAGTAATTGTTCAGTGATGATTTCAGATCCTTTACTTAAGTAAAAGTACTAATACCACACTGTAGAAATACCCTGTTACAAGTACAAGTCCTGCATTGAAAATGTAAAAAGTCTGTAAGTATCGTCAGGAACATGTAGTTAAAGTATTAAAACATTGTAGTGTGTGTGAAGGATCAACCAGCTGTGTGTTTAATGGTCTGATCATCTCAGCTGGACTTGTAGCCGTTATATTGTCGGCTAGTTTACTTTAGAATAAAACATCAGATTTGATAAACTACATGTGTTTAGTGTTTTGTGTGCAGGAATCTTAATGTGTAAAGTAACTAGTAACTAAAGCTGTAACAGATGAATGTAGTGGAGTAAAAAGTACAATATTTCTCTCTGAAATGTAGCGGAGTAGAAGTAGAAAGTGGCATGAAAAGAAAAGACTCAAGTCAAGTACAAGTACCTCCAATTTGTACTTAACTCCAGTACTTGAGTAAATGTACTTAGTTACATTCCACCACTGCATATAACCACCCTTGTCCAATAGATAAGAAATGACATAGCGAGAGAAGTTTGGGGTTTGAGCTCAGAGGTAAAACTACCGTGCCGTCACCCGTATAAGTCAACATGACAGAGACGCCTCTGATAGGATATCAGGGAGTATCTAGTTACTCAGTGGATATAATTATAATTATTGATGGTGACTGGAAATGGGAGTTCCCTCTTGAAGTCATTGCACGCAAGTATTATCATTTGGACGTAATAAAACATCAATACATTACCTCGTCCAGTTCAAACTGTGTGGAGAACCTGCTGGTCACAGCGTCGATGAGCATGTCTCCATCCCTGGCAGCAGAGACACAAAGTATTACAAACGGGTTTTAAGTATACTGCAACGCAGGTTATCGCCACAAAAAAAGGAGGAGGAGGGTCTGGTCCACACAGCGTTCTGGGATGGGAGAAAAACTTACTTATAACTTTTAAGCAACACAAGTTGAGTTCTCTGTTTTCCTGTCCAACGTTTGGACCGATACCACTACCAGGAATTCAGTACCGGTACCTTTTTTTGGTAGCCTACTTTCTCTCTAGTAAAACATGTATTTCAGTCCAACCTATTTATCTTTTTAGGGAGGGAGATCAACTACGGTCCGTTACACCACTACTGTATATTTAACTTCACTGACAATTTATTGCTCAGCATAAAAATGTTTTTAAAAATAGAAAAACGTTAGACTTCATACGGTTGTGTATTCATAACCAGAGGTGTATGGGCTGGGCCCGGTTTGACTTGTCGTTCTTAGTTGTCTTGGGCGGCGCTAAGTTCCGGACGTAGCCGCGGTGCCTCTGCTAAATAGCCTCAGGAAGGAACTTGTTTTGGTGGAACATGTGTACGTTCAGAAGTAGTTTTAGTCGTGCAACAGAAAACTCCGATTGGACAGATAGTCTAGCTAGCTGTCTGGATTTACCCTGCAGAGATCTGAGGAGCAGTTAACCAGAGTCCTCACAAATCAGCCGGAGGTTAGAACACCAACACAGAGACAGAGGAAGGGGACGGACATCTGGTCGAGAATGAGAGACATCCGGTGGAACCTCCCCTAAATGATTCGTCGGCGATATAGACTACCACGTCTCTTAAACAGTTTAAACAAACACTTATAGCCTTCATGAAGGTAGACTTTATCGCAGGGCTGTTTGTATTAGACTGCATTAGTTTTAGCGAGGTGGACCTTATTTTGATTATCCATTCATTGGTTATGAAAAAAGTAAACATCCTCTGATGTCAGCGTGTTAACTGTGAATATGTTTCTAGTGTCTTCTCTCCTCTGGGACAGGAAACTGAAGATCTTTGAGTTGTGGACAAACCGAGACGTTTGAGGACGTCGTCTTGGGCTTTTGGGAAACACTGATCAACATTTTTAACAATTCTCTGGCATTTTATAGAGCAGACAACTAATCCATTAATGGAGAAAATGGTAATGGACAATGAAAATAGTCAGTAGTTGCAGCCCTAGTATGAGTTGGATTATCTTATGAAAGAAACTTTAGGACATTGATGATACTGACGTCTGGATGGACAACATGTCTATTGATTCAAAGAGAATTTAGAATCCTTGCTGATTACTTGATTTAGATCAATCTCAGGTATCCCTGTGTGCTCATGAAATGAACCGCTGTCTGCTATGTATACAGTAGTTACACTTCCTGGTAACAGCACAAACATTGGGGACTTTATGAAGGCGAGCTAATGATAAGCACTGATTAAACAACAAGACCTTTGTACTTGATGACATGTGCAAGATTTATATAAGCCACTGTTAATTGTAGTGTGTTATTTTATGGCAGTGTGTGTTTATTCAAGTGACTGGACCACAGGCCACTAAGTTCAGTGTCACCTCTGGAAGCTAGGCCAGGCTCTCAGGTCTCAGGTCTCAGGTCTGGGACAAGGCAGCGAGCAGAAGCATGTCCATGACGGTTTTAAATCATAACAACAACAGTGTGGTCTTTTTAAACAGTAGTCCATGGCCTCAGAGCAGTAGACCAAGAAACACATCAGGAAGCCGATGCGACTGTGCTAGGGTTAGACTAGTCTAGCATTGCCAGACCTTCCTCCACAGTGCTGCGGAGGAGGGTCTGGATAGTCCACATAGCATTCCTGGATGGGACAAAAACGTGCTCTGGTTTATTGGCATTTCTTTAAACCAATCACAATCATTTTGCGCCGGACGGAGCCACGGTGCCTCTGCTAAATAGTCTCAGGAAGGAACTTGTTTTGGTGGAACATGTGTACGTTTTAGTCGTGCAACAGAAAACTCAGATTGGACAGATAGTCTAGCTAGTTGTCTGGATTTACCCTGCAGAGATCTGAGGAGCAGTTAACCAGAGTCCTCACAAATGAAAATGAGGGACATCCGGGGGAATTTCCGGCAGCACCTGAACTATCCCATAAATAAAACGTCAGCGATACATAGACTACCCAGGACCCAGACGCAAAGCAGAGGGGTCTTGTATTAGCCTCTTGCAAAATTATCTTTGGAAGTGACAAACATCATATGTGTAATTCATGGCTCAATTGAAACGGGAGCAAAAAAATATTTGTCTCTCGCAGTTCACTACACGTATTCTTTCTGAAATGGGATCCCATGTTGGTCCACCGGAAGGGGAGGGACTTTGCCTCTCTATATGAAAAATGTGTGTAACTTTGAGCTTGTTGATGAGTTCTGTCCCCAAATGACCAAAAGAAAAAGATTGATGGAGCTTTAAAATGCTCAGAGTTCTCACGCTCTGACTGCCGTGTTAGGGCGGCGCCTCCACCCTGACAAGCCTATGTTCTGGGGTAAACCATGAATACTTGTAATTTTCTTGTAAATCTGCCAGAGTAAAATTGGCTACATTTAAACTTTGGCATCATGTCTTCCTTTTCAAGTCTATATTGGTCAAACCCAATCTTGAATACTTGTTCATGACTCAGAAATATAAACCAATTTAAGAGGCAGTTGACATAGTCCAAAAAGCAACCTACTGCTCACTGACGTAATCCCAGTGTGCTCTGATGAAGTTCCAGGCCAGTGCATGCCCCGCCGGGTTCCTGGCTATGTTGGAAATAATGGAGCCGACATCCATCAGGCGTATCTTGTCAGGGTTCAAAGTGTACTCCAGGTATCTGTAAGATAAGGAAGGCACTGACTAGCTCTTCACTCAACAACAACTACGTGCTTGGGATTCACCTTATCACAGGTGTGTCCATAATGAAAGACGCTTCACCTGTTGAGCAGCCAGATCTTCTTGGTGCAAGACAGAGCTACACGGAGCTGCTCTTTCTCGGAGGTGTCGCTGGAGCTCTGATACCTCGCCCAGGCAAAGTCCCACTCTTTCTTCCCGCCAGCAGCCACAGCTTGGCAGTAGATTACAGACCGCAGGTTGGGCTGGATGCTGAATTACACACACAAACATACATGCACAGTTATTTTCCCTACATCAGGACTGTCTCATTTTCAAAATGTATTCTTGGCCAACAGGCGTGGGCGTAAACCATGAAAAATGATGCTGATCTTTTTTGCAACTGGATGTAACTAGAGGGTGGAGCTGGGAAGGATGACGCAGCCCAGCCGGTGTTGTTTATGGTTGACCCTTGTGAAGCGAGTCATCCAGTACCGCCACCATTCGTCTGCTTACGCTAGCGGTAGCTACCTAGCTCGGTCGGCAGACCGCTGAACAAGACATATTTAGGCGACCAAATAGTAGACCAAAAAGTAAAAAACACAATGGTGAAGACCAAAACATGGGCAACACCCAAAAACAAGTTCAGGTCTGTTTTAATGTCCACACTGTTAGCATGGTTAGCTAAGCGTCTGTCCTGATTGACAGGTCCTAAAGCATCCCCTGCTTTATCGTCTGTTTAAAACAAATGGACCCAACATCTACAAAATAAACATCATGCTGTATTGAACTAGCGATTGAGACCATAAACTTGTTGTGAAAACAGTTTACTGAGGTAATAAATAAGTCTATGTAATAAACACACTTCCATGCATGTAATTACATGTATGTGATGAGCAGTTTACACATCTAATGAAGAGCCAATGCCTCTACTTTAAAGTTGCACCTGGATCCCAAAAGGCTAGAAAGTTATATGTAGACGTACTGGAGTTTTGTTCAGGCAAATACTTTCTCAATAAGTAGCAATATTAATCATGTTCTCCACGATCGCCGCAATTTGTGATTTAGGATTAGAGTGCATGTTAGCATAAACATCCTGCCAAGTGCAGCTTTAAAGATGCATTCATTCATTCATTCATTCATTCATTCAACATTTAATCAAACTGGAGAGATCATTGAGGGGCGGCCGTCATTTACAATGACATCGAGTAATAAAAAAGACAACAGCAAAACAATAACACAGAAAAGAATCATAAGAAAGATAAAAATGGCAATAAAACATTCTGAATTGAAAATTTGATAAATAAAATATGATGAATAAATTAGGATAATACAGATACAAAAGAAAGATATGATGAGAACCACAATACAGAGTGGTAACAACAGCCACCAACAAGTGATTAAATGACACGTACCTTCACCAAATCATTGCTGGAGAGTAAAGTGACAGAATATAATAAAAATGTTTAGAGTGAGACCATTTTCTTTTCTTAAACATAGAGTCGTGCAAGATCAGGATTGTTTCAGAAGATATGAAGTAGAAAGGTGATGCAATTAAAAATACTTATTCAGTAGTGTCCATACGGGTTAGTGTTGTTGCCGTTCATCCAGTCGGCAAACATCTTTGTAGCCATCTCTAAGCATTCTGGGAGTCCATTGGAACATGCCACCTCTACGGCGAGGAGCTGGCTGTGCCTGGGAAGGAAGCACAATTTCATTTATAGACATACATATAGTAGTATATATTATTATAAGTGTACAGATATTGAACAGTACGGAAGCCGAGAACGGCCATGGATTTTTTTTTTATGCACTGTTATCTTGTGATAACGACTTATTAATTCATTATCTCGATATAACAAAGTTTGCAAAGATTTTGTTTTGTTTTGCCTAAGACACCCTTCCATTTAACCCGAGGAAGGAGCTCCATGAGCGGATAGAGGTCTGCCGTTTCTCCCTCTTCTTCTCTGGTCAAATACTTGGAAAAGAATCCCACTAAAACAGCCTTCAATTTCGCCCGGAGAAGAGGAGGGATGTATTGTTTATTTCATATTGATGATTAATATGTTTGTTTGTTTATGTATGCACCATTCACCATTGCAAACCACATAAGTGTACTTATTGTGGTTAACACAGCATTGATAACATTTTAGCAACCAGCTGTCTACACATCGGGCAGACACGGAGCAACATTCGCATTCATTTGCAGTCATGCTTTCTGATAAATGTAAGTCCTGATGATGATATATATACGCTGACAATGCAAACTCACACACCTGTTCTGCATTGGCACTCTTAGACTCGACTGTGACTTTGTAGAACTATAAAATGCAAACGTGGAAATCTGTTGAATGATTAACTGCGGGTAGAAAAACTGGTGTTTCCTTACTGTGAGGAGTGATCCTCTGGGACTGTTGAATTGTCTGTGTAATTCCTGAGAGAGTTGTACAGGCCCTTAACCTGCTCACGGAAGTACGCCTACAGGAAGAGACAGCTTTACATCAGAGTTACAGGAACACACGCAGCAATATAACACTTTTACTGCACAGCTGCTTATTGTTCTGATAAGGGACATAAACACCCACAGGCAAGCACATGTAGTCTGTTAAATCTAGCTTCTCCATCCAATTCTGCTCAATTAAGTTAGTGATGTAAAAAAAAAGCAAGATTCATTTTGGATTTTTAATTAAAAAGTAAAAAAGAAAGGATGTTTTAATGACACATGCCTGCATGGGTCCATACACCTCGGAGCGATCGAACATGAGGACAAAGTACTGAAAGTTCCTGACTGTTAACTGCCAGGGAAGGAAGTCCAGCTCTTTGCGAAGGAATCGTGTTGAATTCAGAGCCAGAGTCACTTCGACAAGTTTAGCCCTGGAGAAAACAGAGATTAGATTTTGGTAAAATCAGGGAGCCAGCATGACCTACATTTATGTCAGGTTTTAAACATTCTGGTTTAACACGTCACCTACAGAAAAAATGGATTGGTAGCAGTCTGGATCAACTGAATCCATGTCATTACCTTGCCATGAAAAATGCATTATCAATAAGCTGCCCTCTGTTCATCGGTGGGAAGCGCTAAAAAAACAAGAGCAAAATGAGGGACAGGTGACATTTTAGTTTTTCAAAGATACCAAATATAAAGATATCTACAAGTGTACTTAGTCAGTCTACTAACAGCAAAATCAGCATGAGAGCAAGACATGAAATAAGACAACAAAAAAAGAATCTGTTGATTATTACATTGAGGTTTTTGTTTTTAAAAGTCAGATATAAACCCATCAATTTAAATTATCATTATATTATATTATTATAATAAAGTGTCTTTACTGTCCCTTCCCTTGCAGCCAGAAAGGTATGAGTACCCAACCCAACCCAGTCTCACGGCAGTTTGTGAAATGGTCACGTAATTTAATATATTTGATTTGTGTACACGGACACGTTTATCTCGTTTTTTTTTTTCGTGATGGTCAGCACGTTTTTTTAAACTAATGTATTTCAATGGGAAGCATCTTTCCTGATCACAGCACGATTCTCAATGAGAAGATGATGTAGCAGTAAGAGCGACTACGGTAGCGAGTAGTATGAAAGCCTGAAAATCCACATAAGGAGGTTGGTTGGGTCAAACAACACAGTACCTTCACCCAGGAGACCGGGGACCGTGTCCCGCGTGTCACGTGTCACGTTTCCTAAACCTGTCATGGTTTTGGTGTTTTGTTTTATTTTGGTAGTCTGTTTTGTATTTAGTTCTGTTTCCTGTTTTATTTTGAATTCTGTTTTCTTCTTGGTCTTGTCTAGTTTTACTTCCTGTCTTGTGTTTCCCACTGTCACTGCGCGATGTGAGTCTCAACACGATCTGAGTTGCGTCGAGTTGCGCATGCTCAGATTTAAACAATTTACGCTATAACAACAATAACGGAAGATGGGAACAGCAATAATCGAAGATATGGAAGATGGAAATGGCAGTAATGTATTATTTAGCGTAACACATCACGGCATGATCCCTCATGTCAGTTAATAAAAAATAAAAAAAGTCAGTAAAAATGGAGCTACATGACCAAGTTGGTTCACTGCTGGCTACAAGTTGGCAATCAAACACAACAACGGCTGTTACTGGAATGGTGTTATGAGCTAACGTTAGCAATCAAACAATCATAGATAGCATTTGATAACTAAAACGTTTTTGAAATGATTTCCACCTTCTATATCTTCGATTATTGCTGTTCCCATCTTCTGTTGTTGTCGTTATGCCGTAAATTGTTTAAATCTGAGCATGCGCAACTCGACGCGACTCAGATCGCGTTGAGACTCACATCGCGCAGTGACACCCACCTACCTGATTGTTCTGCCCCACCCTGATTTGTCTCACCTGTTGTATCGCCTGTCCCTTGTTTGCTCGTTTCCTCTTGTATTTAGTCTGTGTGTTCCCCTTGTTCTGTGTCAGATCATTTGTTTTTGCCTTCAGTTCAGACTTACCTCCCATCTTGTTTGCCTTCGTCCCTGCTTGTGTCCTTTCCCTACCTGTTTTGTTCGTGTAAGTTTTTGTCTCCTTGTTCTCGTTCCAGTTACCTTGTTTTTTGGCTATTCTACTTTTTTGGTCTTCCTTTAGTCTTTGCCTTTTTGCCTGCTCTCTCAGGACTCTCTTTGTTTGAGTACCTTGTTTTTTTTGTATTCAATAAGTCCTCGAGCACAAACCTTCTCCTGCCTGCCTGCCTGTCTCTGCATTTTGGGTCCACAATTCCCCGCAACTCATAACAAAACCCAACCGTCCGTCACTTTCTTGTTTTACTAAACCCAACACGTCCGTTGTATACAGATATGCAATTGTTGGTATTATAAAAAAACGTGCTGACCATCACGAAAAAAACGAGATAAACGTGTTTGTGTACACGAATCAAATAGATTAAATTGCGTGACCATTTCACGAACTGCCGTGAGTCTGGGTTGGAGTACCTCAACATGTCTTTGAGTTTAAGTTGTGTTCCTGTATTAGCACGAGGCCTGTCCGAAGCTGCCATGTAATCCAATGGTCAAATGGCTTTTTAGTTGTGCTGAACACAATTGCTCAATGGATGGCAATGGCCCAATCCCAAAGTCCGGACTCACACACTCACGGACTTTGGTTCGCGTTCTTAGGGTCGTCCCAATGTCGAATTTCAAAGGGCGTGAGGGTTTGAGGACACACTTCCCGAGCCCTTTCCGTGAGTCTGCATCGATGCAGACTTCACCAAAGGGAATTACCCACAGTTCAAAGCATTGTGACGTTTACCGCGGAGACCATACAGGGAAATCTGGAAATTACAAAGGTAAACAACAGCACGACCACGGGAACGGAACGGACCTGTTGTCCAGATGGAAAAATGTGGAATCAGGCAGCCGTCTCCTGAGCCACGGCCGTGTGGAAAGCAACTAACTTAAAATGAAAATTCCCGGCAAGTGTCAGCAACATCTTTTGTTATTAAACGTCGCCAAGGTAACATGTGATCTGGTGAAGTGCTGTCCCAATCCCAGTTCTACCTATCTGATCCCATGTGGCCTCACAGACTCACTCACTCAGCACCTGAGATCAGTTAAGTCTGAGAGTCTTTAGTCCTCAGGGCTCACTTTGGGATTGGGCCAATGACTGTCAGTCAGTTTATTCCAGACACTTTTTAATGGATTGCCATGAA
This sequence comes from Gymnocephalus cernua, assembly GCA_023631565.1. Lineage (NCBI taxonomy): Eukaryota > Metazoa > Chordata > Actinopteri > Perciformes > Percidae > Gymnocephalus > Gymnocephalus cernua. The sequence goes on from CM042431.1 coordinate 2,071,701, forward strand.
ATTTTGTCGACATTCATGTTCCCCAGAGGATGACTCATAGTGACTTTCCATCTAAAAGCACCAGCAGGTCAAAGTTTCCACAGCCAATGAAATAGCTCAAATCTATTGACTTGTTTTTGACTCAAACTACTGGAGGGTCTTTCTGTGAAATTTGGTAGACATTCATGTTCCCTACAGGATGAATTGTAATAAGTCTGATACCATAACAACTCACAATTGGCGTTGCATAATGACCAGGGCCACGCAGAATCTGCAGAATTCCACAGAATATTCCGCATATTTCAACCAAATGAAAGAAATTAAATTAAATGAAGAATGTTAACTCCAAGCCTCCCAAACAGTGTGCTAACTTCCACAGATTTTCATTCTGGATACTCGCTGAAAACTGCAAGAAAATTCCATTTAGGTCTGATAATGACCTTTGACTTGCTGGTTGACGGAAAGTCAGGAGAATGTATCCTCTGGGAACCATTGCCTGTACAAAATATCACAGCAATCCATCCAACAGGCACATTTTGGATTCAATATAATTCTGCAAGAATAAATTACCAAACAGGGAAGTGTGGTAACATCAAACGATTTTCTATCTGGCAGTCCAAATTTAGGATAAATGAGCCAAGATTTCATTTAATTTGCCAATCTCCAAGAACTCCACGGCTAAAGCTTTAGGAGAAACCTGTTGTCATTTACTTTCAGGTGAAAAGCAGCTTATACAATGTCATTCCTTATTCAGTCAAATCAACGATATCTAGATGGAGGTTGTTTCTGCTAGGTTCTGTGATTTAGTAAGTCATCATTTGGCCCAGTGCTCACCTGTGGGTCTATCTCCAGCTGAGTCAGGAGGCGGTCCCAGTTCTCTGGGTTGTAATTGACTCTGTAGTATCCGGTACAGTTGATGTTTGCCAGGATCCATTCCCCATTCTTGGACAGGAATTCGTCTTTCTTTACTGTTCAAAAGGCAAATATCATTAATAATCAATGGCACAGTAGGAATGCAAATGAAAAACTAGTATGGAGAAAAGGTAATCTTGTGTATATGGTCATCTGTTCTCTGGTCTGTCTCATCCATTTTCTATGGAGTCAGATCAGTATCATAACACATGGATGCACACAGAAGGATTCACAAATGTATTTCAGGATATATATATATATATCCTGAAATACATTTGTATATTACATTTGTATATGACTCGCTACACAAAAATACTGTTTAATGCACAGAAAAATATTTATCATTTCATTATCCATTCTGGGGCCTCTTATGTTTAACATTTACATGCTTGCATCTTTACCAGATTAATGAAAATAACACAATAAATTACCATAATTATGCATTTACATAACCATATCACCAGGGTCCAATCCAAGCAAAGTGCATTGAGCAAATCAAAGCTTGGATTTGTCAGAGCTTGTGCTCTGACTTTCTGACAAAAGTGAAAGAATTGCTTTTGGAGACAAAGTGGAACGATTAAAAGCCAGGGTTAGCTTAAATGGACTCAGAAATCATGACCTACATACATACATACATACATACATACATACATACATACATACATACATACATACATACATACATACATACATACATACATACATACATACATACATACATACATACATACATGCATACATACATAAATAGAAATACATTTGTGAATCCTTCTGTGTGCATTTATTCATTATGATACTAATCTGACCCAATCAAAGACCATCACATAGCTTCCATAAGATGTCCATAGTGTTTATTTAGTCCTCAGTGAGTCTGATGAAACAGATAAGATCTAAATCGATGGTTGTTTGACCGACATGAAAACCAAGCTGTTAAAAAATGTGAGTTTTAGGAGAAACAAGGTGTTTATTCCAAAGCTCTATGTTGTATATTTTGTTACCTGGGGCGCTGGATTCCAACCAGACAAGAGAAGGTTTAGACGTATTTGACATGACTCTGATCGGGACCTGCCACCAAAGACTAAACAGACAGAAAGAAAAGACAAAAAAACAATAATAAGTACTAGTTATAGGGCGAGAATGTTCATGATCCAGGAAATGATTATTCCGCTTGAATGAACTGTATCTGTAAATAAACCCCCGAAATCTAATCTCCTGTAATAATAATAACAGAAATGCCACAAGTGCAGAGCTGTTATGGTCTGTGTATTTCCAAAGCAACCTAAAGCTGTGTCAGGTTACTGTAATGTAATGATTGTGCAACTCACAACGGCAGTGTTATGGAGCACATAGTTACAACACATTGTTTCAAAACACTCCACATGGCCAAAAGTATAATCTACTGTAATCAGCAGTGATCTTGTGCTGGCCTGGCAGGGAAATACTCGCTTAATAAGGTGACATTGATGCAACAACTTACTGAATTTTTCCAACTAAAATAGACCCATGAACATGTCTTTAAAGGTCCTATGACATGCTGCTTTTTGGATGCTTTTATATAGACCTTAGTGGTCCCCTAATACTGTATCTGAAGTCTCTTTTATATAGACCTCAGTGGTCCCCTAATACTGTATCTGAAGTCTCTTTTATATAGACCTCAGTGGTCCCCTAATACTGTATCTGAAGTCTTTTATATAGACCTTAGTGGTCCCCTAATACTGTATCTGAAGTCTCTTTTATATAGACCTCAGTGGTCCCCTTGACCAACTGCCACTTTGCACATTTGAAAGCCATGATGTCTCTCTCTCATGGGTTGGCCAAATTCTCTGGGCGGGCAAAGCAGAGAAAGGGGGGGGTAACCTTTCCCCTTATGACCTCATAACAAGCAAGATTCCTGATTGGTCCATCTGAGCTTTCATTTTCTCAAAGGCAGAGCAGGATACCCAGGGCTCGGTTTACACCTGTCACCATTTCTAGCCACTGGGGGGCCATAGGCAGGCTGGGGGGACTCATATTAATGTTAAAAAACCTCATGAAGTGAAAGTTTCATGCCATGGGACCTTTAATTATTTGGCAACTATTTTCAGAGGGAGTTAGAAATTGTGGTGTGATGAAGTCACTGGCGACAGATTTATGATCCAACTTTGGACTTAGGAAAGATAGTGAAGGTAAAGGATCTTCTCTAATCCTAGACTGATTGGGTGGCACTCACACTCAAGATGTAAAATTCCAATAAATACTGAAGGAGGGAGTTATTATTTTGGAAGCAGTTTTGGACCACAAGTTTCCTGCCATACTGCATTTGCTCACATTTTCAACTTAGTTTGCATTGGTCAAAAATGTAAGTATACATGCCATTGACACCATTTTAACTGTCTGCCGGTGGAAGGTGAACTTTGACTATTCTTATCACTGGTGTCTCATGTTGACCACAAACTAGTGTTGATCTGTGATCAGTTATGGGAAATATTACATTACATTAGTGCAGTATTGTTAAACCTCCATTAAGTGATTTTTTGCTTTGAACTGAAAGACACTAAAAAGCTCTGTAGAGTTGAGGGAAACTGCACCCTGAGTTGCGTGATAATTCACAGTGGCTTCATGAGTGGCACCTTTGACGTCAAACATCCATTGTTCTTTTAAAGAGCCTATATTGTGAAAAGTGACCATGTCATTTTTGATTGTAAAGCAGGTGGAGGTGCTATGTAAATACTGTGAAAGTATTATAAATGCTCAATCCACGGAGAAATGCACACAGCCCGTATTCAGAAACTGTGCCTTTAAACATGCCGTCAGGACTTCTGTACGCTGTGATGTTACAACTATACTTCATATATGTAGAAAGTGCCGCTACGGTGCCGTTACAGTCATTCCCCAGCTGCAATGACAGTGCACAGACCCTGAGAGCGTAGATACAGAAGAGCCGGAAACACTGACCAATCAGAGCAGACTGGGCTTTTTCAGAAGGGTGGGGCTTAAAGAGACAGGCGCTAAAACGGCGCGTTTCAGACAGAGGTGGATTAAAGGAACATTCAGACTGACAGGATGAGAAAAATAATGTGTTTTTGAACATTAAAGCATTTAAACATGTTCTAGTAGAAACCCAAAATACAAGTATGAACCTGAAAAATTTGGAACCTATAAAAATATTGATTAGTGCAGTCGGGCCAGTACCAACTCTCAGGAGACTCCACGTGGCCTTACATGTACTAACAGCGAACTGTACATAACTTTGTCGGTTTTCCGCAAAAAAACATCTAATGACTACAATCATATAGTATTAGAGAGATAGTATTTAAAGGGTAACTTCTGTTTTTTTTTAACCTGGACCCTATTTTCCTATGCTTTTGTGTCTAAGTCAGTAATAATAGTCAATAAATGCACCAACCATGTAAGCCATGATCAAACAGAATGCATTTTAGCAGCCTAGGGCGCCATTTTGTTATTGTTTTCAATGAGAGTAAAGCGTTTTGCTCGCTTTAGCATCAAGTTTGCACCTTGCGTTTTTGCAGGAGTGCCCTGAATGCCTGGAGTTGAAAAAACACAGCGGCCAACACAATTAACTACACAGCAAAATAATGGTTGGCTGAGGACAGGTGAAAGATTATAAGTGGTTGCCAAGCAAGAATAACAAAAAAGACCAACTGCAAAAAGCTCTGTCTGGCGTCTTTAACAAAAACAGGCAGTGTGGTGCGCCACGTGTTTTTTAACCTGAAAACGCCATCTGTCTGGCTGGCTGTTGTGACTTCTTCCATTGCTTCCATGCTAAAGATGTACTGTGCGATCTATTTATTATAAATATGCATGGATTCTCACTCAAAAGTTTGTTATTTTCAATAAAATTTACATTTTATAACACATTTTCAGATAAAGTAAAGACACTTGTCATCTATATCTTATGTGGAAAATCAATCTAAATGAGTATAATTACAAAATCTATATCTCAGGTGCTGTCAGTAACATGTTAACTGGATTGGTATGATCCTGATCATTACTGTGCTGAGCTGTAACTTAATTGGTACACTGAAGCAACGTCCATTTAGCACATACCTAGATTCGGCAGAGTCATTGAACAGGAAGTGCTTCTGGTAGACTTCTCCACTGGTAGTGTTGATGGTGATGACAGGATAGCCAATTTGCTTGGTCCAAGGGTCCATAAACTGTTTAACCTTGGTGTGACCACCACTGTTATCCTCGGCCTGCAAACATGGCACAAATCAGTTCATATTTTATGTTATAAATACAATAAAGTGACTATTCTGATTATTCAGACATTGACATAGGCATTGTCATAATTACAGTATTGAAAACAAGACATGCTTACAGTCAGCAACACAAAATTGGATTTAAAAAAGAAAACCTGACTAAGATTTTACCTTTTGTATAGCTCTCCAAAGGTCATCCTGGTCCGTGTTTTTATAGCTAAAGTCTTTGAGGTAGGTCTAAAACACACACACAAAGAGATCCAGAGAGAGCTTATAGTTAACAGTTCATCATGCTAAAATATAATTATTTTCAGGAGGCAATTGTGCATTTTGAATTCATGTTGAGAGCTGGATGAAAATATCCAAACGCAGCTGCTATCAGCAGATCCCAGTTTCACAATGATGTCCCAAATGCTTGGCTGTTTGGGCCGTATGCACTTGGAAAGCAATGATGGACCAGCAGATGTTGTAGGTCTGAAGGGGGGCGTTTCTAAATCCTGCAAACACCTGCTCCCTTTTGGTTAGAGCAGTAGAAACTACAGGTGGACTAACTTGTGGATTGTGAACCTGTTCCTCTGGCTACACTTACATCGCTACGTTTTGGTTTAAAAAGGAATATCTGTTGCTATGTTTCCCCCTCTCATTCCCCCTGCTCTGGTGTTTCCCCCTCTCATTCCCCCTGCTCTGGTGTTCCTCCCTCTCATTCCCCCTGCTCTGGCGTTTCCCCCTCTCATTCCCCCTGCTCTGGCGTTTCCCCCTCTCATTCCCCCTGCTCTGGTGTTTCCCCCTCTCATTCCCCCTGCTCTGGCGTTTCCCCCTCTCATTCCCCCTGCTCTGGCGTTTCCCCCTCTCATTCCCCCTGCTCTGGTGTTTCCTCCTCTCATTCCCCCTGCTCTGGTGTTTCCCCCTCTCATTCCCCCTGCTCTGGCGTTTCCCCCTCTCATTCCCCCTGCTCTGGCGTTTCCCCCTCTCATTCCCCCTGCTCTGGCGTTTCCCCCTCTCATTCCCCCTGCTCTGGCATTTCCCCCTCTCATTCCCCCTGCTCTGGTGTTTCCCCCTCTCATTCCCCCTGCTCTGGCATTTCCCCCTCTCATTCCCCCTGCTCTGGTGTTTCCCCCTCTCATTCCCCCTGATCTGGCGTTTGCCCCTCTCATTCCCCCTGCTCTGGCGTTTCCGACCCCCTAAACCAGACATTTGGAAACACTTCTGACCCGTTTTGGTTCTGAATCTGCGCAGTTGTGTTTCAAACCGAGACCTTTCGAGACACTGACGCTGACGTTTCTCCTCCTAATTGGGTCTTATTGGTCACGACGTCGCGTTCTGAGACTAAAGCTACTAAGGTTACCATGGCAACTACCAGCAGCGGGCGGAGTCTCCACGCTGCCTCCTGTTTATGCCCAGTATACCAGAATGATGATGAGATGTGAGGTTTGGGCGCGTTAGTTTAAACAGAGATTAGTTCTTCTACTGGATAAAAACACTTGTGTGCACGTTCACTTTTGGCAAAAAAAACTCCGCTTAAAAACCAAAATGTAGCAATATGTGCAATATGTTATAACCATGGGATGAGTGCAATACTTTATGTGCAATTTATTGTTGTGACTGCTACAGTGACTGGTACAGTTGGTGCTGTCAAGCCATTATTCATGTGTGCAGATGTAAATGTGGGCTCTGTCTTTTCACATTGCAACAACAACAAATACCAGATGTTAGACTGTTAGACCAGAGAGCAACAGAGATGGTGTTAGTGTCAACAGAACAGATTTTGATCTATAATGACAGATTTTGTTTGGCTTATGTAACAGACTACATGAGAACTCTAAATTGAGAGCATGTGTTGGATAACCAGCTGGATAGGAAGCATCTTTGGAAAGATGCTTGTGGAATGAAAAGAAACAAATTCTGTCCAGTCCAGTGGGGGTTCTGTCTGAACACTCCTTAAAGGCGCCGTCGCCACACGCAGCCAAATCCATCCGCTTGTCTCTGATGTCAGCTTGTTAAATGTGAATATGTTCTAGTGTCTTCTCTCCTCTGAGACAGGAAACTGAAGATCTTTGAGTTGGGGACAAAACAAGACATTTGAGGATGTTGTCTTGGGGTTTTTTGGAAAACACTGATCCACATTTTATATCTTATAGAGCAAACAACTAATCCATTAATTGAGAACATAATGGACAGATTAATCGACAATGAAAATAATCGTTGCTTTAATAGTTGCAGCCCTAGTCTAGACTAACGGACAATCTAATCTATCACCTTTTGTCCCTGCCAGAGGCATTTATAATAATAATAATAATTCATTATATTAATATAGTGCTTTATCATAGACACTCAAAGCGCTCTACCATCACCAATGTGTAGCACCAACCTTGGTGATGCACGGCAGCCCTAGGTCGGAGACAGACTGGCTGCGTGGCGTGAGCGTGGCGTTTCTGTTGCGTGGCGGCTGCGTGGATTTTTCTATGTCTCACACACCAGAAACGTGTCTGACTGCTGCTACTAGCCTCGTCTGGACACATGGATGTTTCCCATTGATTACTGCACTAGTAGTATACTTCATGTTAAACATAAATATATTCTGATTTGATTACAGCAAAGACAACGTCGGCAGTGTTGACGGCAAAATAGGCTATAGACTAACGTATTAACATTTAAAAATCAATACTTTTTTACTTTACATTTATATATCTGCATTTATGTCAAAACCTCGAGACTTTCAAACATCAAAATGTCATTTATTAATATGTATTTGTGTCAAAATTACATATAAACATCTCTTCCTATTCTATTTTGCCTGGAAACTCTTTCAACACGCTGGCGTGTCACGTGAAAATTTCTATTTCTATTTCTAGCAGGCACGCGTTTTCGGCACGGCTCGAGCTGCGCGTGAGACCTGTGTGTCACCAGGCAGCGTGCACGCTCTAACCTGTTAACATGGGAGCTGAAATAAAAACGGACACGCCACGAAGCTCACACGGTCACGCCACGCATCCAGTCTGTCTCCGGCCTTACGACGCCAGACGCTCACCACACATCAGCTCGGTAGAGAGGGAGGGGAGCATGTGTTTGTTTGTTAGTGGTGGGGGAAACCAGTAGCCTCGTGAGACCGTCCTGATCAGGCGAGCTCCAGTTTTCTGCTCGCAGATCAGTCTGGCATCTTGAGGCAGAGAAAATTTGGAGCCGTTCGCCAAACGACCGGCCAATCAGCGTTGGTTTTGAGGTGGGTTTAGGTGTGATGGAACGAGGAGCTGGCGAGATCAGGACGGTCTCACGAGGCTCAGCAAGCAGAAGCAACGCATGCAGATCTGACCTGATCTAGACTCATGTTCAGACAGCGGTAGCCCTGATTCTGTTAGCCGCTCGCTAATGCTGTTTCCTCTTGGATCCTTCTTCTGGAATATGGACCGGGAACCTGAAACGGGGCCTTTTATTCCTAAATTCTCGTTACACAAACGGCAAATATCCTTTACCGCCATGTTGCTAGCTGAGCTAACGATGCATAACGATGCATAGATGATAACTATGCTTTGCCTGCAGCAGCAGGGGGAGCCTGGCTCCGTCGTTGCTCTGTTGGTACGTCATACGTTTCGTTGATCTGATTGGTTGATTTGGTCCGTCTATCACCAACATAGCTGGTGATAGACGGATGGTTTATCCAATCAGCTAACCAGTATTTTCGCCCCTTCCCAAACGTTCTCCAACAGAAAGTTCCCAGATGGATATGCTGAGCAAATGCGAAGCAACCCATCTGGCGGAGTCAGGTTAGGAAACCACCTGGAGAAAACCCACGAAGGACTGGGCTCAAACCCGGTACCTTCTTGCTGTGAGGCCACAGTGGTAACCATCTTGCTGCCCAATAGGATTACAGCCCTAATTCAGCCCGACTACGTGAGGTTTAAAGTAGTTGCTTACTTTGACTCCTTCGATGAAAACCCTTTCACCCACGACCTCTGCCAGCATTCTCAGCACAGCTGCCCCCTACAGAGGGAACACCAGACCCATGTCTGTTAATATTCAAAGTACACACACACACACACACACACACACACACACACACACACACACACATGCACATCCACGCACACACACTCCAACACAAAACTTTGTTCAAATGCTTTAAGCAATTAATAAATGAGAAACTTTCAGCATAATACCCCGTAACAGAGAGTCTGACAGTCAGATACGGATAATCTGCAAACTGCCCTACCTTACAGTAGGTTATAGAATCAAACATCTGGATGATACTAGAGGTCGTCTGGATTTCTTCCTGCGGAGGACTGAGAGGATGGGATGACGCCAGAGCGTCCATCTGAAACGCTGTATGGAGGTTGTCCAATATATTCAGTTCTTTCTGAAGAAAAACAGAGACAAGACCACATGTCGCCTTTTCACATCAATCTTTCTTTTCACGTGTATTTTTCAATGACCATGTTTAAAAGTCTTTGCAACAGAAAATAAAATGTTTGATCCCATCAGTGAAAGTGAATTAACCCTTGTGTTGTTTTCCTGTCTACCATGAACTTGTTGTCCATCCGGGTCAAAATTGAAAAAGAACATTTTCTTTTTACCCGTAACGTTTTTGGCACTTTTTTTCCCATGCTTTTAAAAAATTTTTGTCACTTTTTCAATGCTTGTTTTCATTCATGGGCAATAAACCTAATTTATATGACATTATAGTTGTTTTTTGAGTTAAGAAGTTAAAGAACAGAGAATGTTGAGTGGATCACCGACTGGTATGTCAACGTTCAGTCAAGATAATTTTTTGAATCCATTTAAACGTTTTTTGTTTTCAAATGCTCTAAAATTTCATAAAACACCCAAAATTCAACAGAAGTAATCTTTGATTTTACCTGCGAAGAACGTTCTATCCATGTAACGCACACCCATGCAGCCATGTTATTTTTGGGCAATATGGTTGAAAGAAATCTATATTTCTGATATATATATATATATATATATATATATATATATATATATATATATATATATATATATGTGTGTGTGTATTTTAAACGGGTCAAATTTGACCCGAAGACAACACAAGGGTTAAATGACAGAAATGAAAATAATGTGTGTGACTCTTCAAAGCATGATCCTCGTTAGAAAGATATTTGGACTGAACCTACTAATTGAAATGTAGGCTCAACGTGGTCCACTGCAAAGAAGGACATGTAGGTGGAAAAGCCCTCATTCAGCCAAACATCGTTCCACCATTTCATGGTCACCAGATTTCCAAACCACTGTCAAGAGAAAGGGAAGACGTGGACAGCGTCATGTAACACTCATAACATGTTGAAGGATAGGACTATAATTGTTAATGTCAATAAGTTGGTGCTCTCTTCCAAAATGTGAGAGCAGTTGATCCATTAGTCAAAATGATCTCATAGTCTGTTGTTTTTATGAGGGGTAACCCTAGACTGTAAAAAAAAAAAAAATGGAAGGGCGCCGCCCTTTTGTAGTTTTAGATCCAGAGTCTGCGCAGTTGTGATGGAGCCGGGGTAACAAAGTCCCGCCCATACACCCGCTCGACCAATCGCGAGTCAATCGCAGCTGTCAATCATAGCGTTTAACCCCGTTTTTATAGCATCAAATCTCTTTCAAAAACCAAACTTATCAGAAACAAATTGAACATCAGTGTGATCAGAATTACCTAAATGACAGAAACCATCTTTGGGAAATTTGACATGTACAGTACTTTGATTTGTTTAGTTTGGTCCATGTTCCATCCGCTAACATGGAGGGGGCGGGGCTTATGACCTATACTGCTGCCAGCAACAGATTCTTACTCCAAACTTGTAAAATACGGACGTTTGGTCAGGTATCTTTGCCGTTGTTATTGACGCTAACAGGTTAAGGAAAAGGTTGTGGGTGGGCTTACGTTTCCATGACATGCGGGAATAACGGACAGTTGGGTTTAGGAAAAAAAGAACGGGATGGTTGAGTTTAGGAAACGTGACACGCAGGACACGGTCCCCGGTCTCCTGGGTGAAAGTCCTGTGTTGTTTGACCCATCCACCCCCCCAACCAACCTCCCTACGCCGATTTTCGGCCTTTCATACTACTCGCTACCGTAGTTGCTCTTAATGCTACGTCATCGTCAAACCCCGTGTAGCTGCTGCTCTCCCCGGTGCGTTCTACAAACACGCTGAAAGGCGCTTTTTTCGTTGCTTCAGACGCTGACAGCCACTGTCCAAACGAGTTTGGAGTGAGAACGGGTTGCTGCCAGCCACCAGGGGGCAAACCAGATGTTTTTGCTTCATTTATACAGTCCATGCAGCAACTGGGGGTAAGGCCGCGTTCAGACAGCCTACGTCGGCTGTCCGACGGTCCGGCAAAAACACAGGTCTTTCCATTGATTTTGAATGGGGGTAGAGTGTACAGGCTGTGGCGGGGAAGACCAAAGGGGGGGGGGACACGCAAAAAAACGCAGCGGACCTGCGGAAAAAGTTGAGACCGACTCAACTTTTGGAGAAACACAATCCCACGTCACGCGGCGGTGGCCAATCATGTAACCTGAGAGATCAGACTTATCAGAGAGTTTTGAGGCGGTGGGAGAATCTATAAACCATCTGACGGTAAAAACTAACTGTGAAATATATATATCTACTTGAGCATTGTTGGGGGGTTTATGAAGGCAACAGGACGTTACACAAATGGGCCATTTCATTGACACCCCCCCGCCCCCGCCACACCACCCTGCAGCAAATTGCCAGATCGCTTTTCTTGGTGTGAATGCCCTGTAACACAGTTTTTCCCCTCTCACCTGGTGTGCCAGTTCATGTGCAATGGTAGTAGCGATCTGCTCCTTGTGTAATATTGAGGACACTCCTTCCTCGTAGAGCAGGCCTCCCTCATGGTATGTGACCAGTCCCCAGTTTTCCATCGCTGCAGCTGCCAAGTCTGGCAGTGCTATTTGATCTGGAGGAATCACGTAGATATGAACAAATGATCAAATTATATACATACATTTGCTTAGCCAGTTTGTTACACTATCTGAGAGTATCCAGTAGGTTTTCCTCTGCTGCTGTGGAGGTAGAACTAATCTTACTGGCAGAAGCTGATAGCTACTGGTAGCTACCAACTGAAAACATAGTGTTAGTTCATGTGTTACTGAACCAGAGCCTTCCACCTGAGTGCCAGTTGAAGCAGTATTTTTGAGTGTTGTTAGTATGTTATAGTCCCATGTTGTTAAAAGTGAGGTTTCCATTATGAAGCAGGTTGAGGTGCTATATAAATACTGTCAAAGTATCAAAACGCTCAATCCACAGAGAAAAGCACACAGTCCGTGTTCAAAAACTGTGCCTTAAAAACAAGCCGTCAGGACTTCCGTATGGTTGTGATGTCACAACTATACTATATCTATATAGGTAGAAAGTGCTGCTACAGTCATTGCCCGGCAATGGCGGCGCAGACAATCAAACATAGACATAAAATAAATGGGCCAACAGATCCCGTTGCTCTGGACGGAGACCAGTGAAGTCTATTAGAAGTCACTTCCCCGGTGATGGCTGAGTGTTACTGCGCAGCCTCAAACTGAGCTTGATGACGTAGATGTGACGTGAGCAACGTGTCTGAACGTTGTAAGTCTTCTGGTAGCTGTGCCAAGAGAAATCTCAATCATTCCCAATCTATCAGAGACGGAGAGCGTAGGTATATGTAAGGAGATAACATAGGCACAGGCTAATTATTGATCACTAAAATGATAGTTAACATTAGTAATTAAACTAAACAGCTGATGTAAGTCCAAACTGCCTGCGAGCTTCTCCTGTACTGTACGGTAATTCCTCTACTATGAGACAGTAAGTCTCGTGGTTATGACACAACCGTTAGCCTATTTTTATAAAAACGTCTGCTACGGAGCCATAACGTGAGGTACAAGGTAACGGAGCCTTTTATACATTGTCGTGTTTCTTTAGAAATAAACAACGGACAAATAAAGTCTTTAAACGCTTCAGATGTAAAGTTATTGGCTGTCAAAGTGACGCCAAAATGAATGGCAGTCAATGGGATGCTAACGGGGGGTGATGGCTTATTAGCATCAAAATGGCGCCATGGTGGCTTTGCTCTGTAGAGAGAAGCTTGCCCCCTTGCAATCAAAGAGAGCGCAGATGCTGAAGACCCGGAAATGCTGTCCAATCAGAGCAGACTGGGCTTTTTTGGAAAGGGGGGGCTTAAAGAAACAGGCACTAAAATGGAGCGTTTCAGACAGAGGCTGAATAAAGGTATATTCAGATCGACAGTATGAGAAAAATAATGTGTTTTTTGAACATTAAAGCATTTAGACATGTTCTAGTAGAAATCCAAAATACAAGTATGAACCTGAAAACGAGCATGATATGGGACCTTTAAGTACCTAAAGTGTCAACATGCACATTAAAATCATTAGATGTTGTTGCTGTGGGCTCACCAGACCCTATCCTGTGGGTGGATATCATTGATAAGGAAAATAAACAAATAACAAATAGTTATGATAATGATAATGTATGAGATTGATGGTAGAATATGGTCAGGAAACTCCTGTTGGTGCAAAATCTTACAACATATTTAGGTTACATTTGGGTACACTGTCAAACTAAGTAGCATATTGTATATACTACTACTATCAAATGATATAAAAATGGGACACGGTATACTTTTCATCCATCAACACACAATCAAATTATATCTAAAGTCTTACCGAGCTTTTTCTGTGCGTAATCAATTCCAAAATAGTTCTCGTAGAACGAGAGAATCTTTCCGGTGATGCTGGCCGCGTACACAGCGTGTCCTGCTGCAGTGGCTTCAGGACGAGCATACGTCTGGATGGGCCAAACACAGAGGTAAGAAAAAGCTTATCCTCCCTCGTATCTCTGTTTTGTACATGTACATTTTCTTAATTTCAGCTTAATCACAAACAGAAAACAGTGGGTGTGACATGTCAAGTTTAAGGTTAAAGGTTAAATACCATAACAAAAGGACCAGGTCATTAAACATGGATATGATTTAATTATTAAATAAAGTTTTGACATTGACATAATATTCATGTTGAATCTACAGTGCACATACGTTAATTTTCACACTCCCAGAAGATTCGGAGGGGGTTGCTGTGAACTCAGACACCGTGAAGGCAAGCAAGTACGTTGACATCTTGGGCGTTGGATGGAAAGTTGTGTATTTCCAATCATCGTTTATAATACTGGACACTGAGAGAGGAGAAACAAAGCAGACCAGTATAAGTAAGGATGTCTATTATTCTGTTATTGCTGTTATACTGCCTGAGGTGGACAGCTTTAAGAGATATGAGCTACAGTATGTTGTTGGTATTTGGCATCGTCACAGGAGCTTTTCACCTTTTATTTCCGCATTCCCTAGAGCATTTGTGCCTGTCCTGTGGATGATGGTCACATCAAATGTTGCCTTCATGTCTGGCTCATCGAAACAAGGAAACACTTTCCTGGCATCCGCTGGTTCCAGTTGGGTGGCGACAAGGAATCTACGAATACAGATAAAGACAGTCAGCCTTTTACTATCGGGTAAATACTGCAGGAACACTAGATAAAAAATAATGAGGAAGCAATTTGGATATCATAAAGAACCCATGATAAATTACTTTGGACTGATACGCATTGACTTCACTGAATAACCAATGTGCCATTGTGTCTTACAAACTGGCGGAAACAGCGTCCATTTTGTGTCCACAAAGTCCGTAACACACACACGAAGCCAGATGGTAGCGTGCCTATTAATGGTGAGTTCCATTTGTACTCGGAAGTCGGATTTTCTGAGGTCAAAGTCGGAAAAACACGCACCTGACCTCGTAATTCCGAGCTTGGAAGTAAAAATCCAACGTGGATGCCCCGTACATCAACAGCAGTGAAAGCTGTAGTAACATACAGTTATTAGCACATCTGTCTTATTTGTGTCTCGCCAAATCAGTCGTACACACAGTCCTGTCCAACTGCTACTTCTGGACATGTTGTTACGCGGTTTGTATGCACAAAAAACTGCGGAATGCGTTGTTATCAACTGGTATTGCTAACAATGGCTAACCTGGCTAGAGCTAACCCCACAGTGAACATCCAACTTGTAAATGGAACACATTCAACTCAGGTGTGATGTCATTCCCCGCCCCGGCTACCGAGTTTCAAAGTAAATGGAACGCACTATTAGGACAGACCTACCTCATTTCACAGAATTACGTAAAATGAACACGGACCCCTAACTCAAAATCTGTGGCAGTTTCATGGAATCGCAAAAAATTCCGTGCTGGGCCCACGGAAGAATTCCGTTAAATAAACACAAGGAAATCAAGGAAAAGGTCGTGGGTGGGCTTATGTTTCCATGACACACGAGAAGACGGGACGGTTGGGTTCAAGAGAAGAAGAAAGCGACTTAAGAAAAAACGACTTTAGGAAACAGGACACGCGGGACCCGATCCCCGGTCTCCGGGGTGAAAGTCCTGTGTTTAACCCATCTTCCCCCCCAACCAACCTCCTTACGCGGAATTTCGGCCTTACATACTACTCGCTACCGTTGTCGCTCCTAATGCTACGTCATCTTCTCATTGACTTTACATTGGCATTGTTTTCCGTGGTGGCCACATGGAATTTTCACTCATTTCGTGCCACCAACCAACTGTTACCAGTTCGTGATCACAGACAGTAGCAAACACATGCAAAAGCCAGCCAATATCTTAGTGACCAGTACCAATCATAGACTGTTAGAATAGTAGACATAGCATAAGTGACGTCAGTCATTGTTTTGTAGACTGCTGTTTTGAAGCCTTGAGTTTGGTGATACCGGCATCGCAATTTAGTTTTTTTGCAACCGGATGTGAGCATTTCTTTTAGGAGAGGACAGAGCTGGAGAGGGAGGATGACATGGTCAAGCTAGTGTTGTTGCAATGGCGCTGCGCTAAGCTAAACGCTAAAGAGGGAAAGTTTTTTAACCCTGCTGAAGCGAGTCATCCACTGGAGATTTACTGGCGGGTAAACGCGGCCCTCCGGGTACTGGAGACATTAATCTGCAGGTACGGCAGAACAGGAAATCTTTCCCTTAAGTTACCATCTAACCTTAGCGGTAGCTAGCCTGCTAGGTTGGCAGGACGCTGAACAGGACATTTTTAGATGACCAAAATGTTCAAATTATCTTTGATGAAGTGAAAACACACAGTGAGAGTCAAAGTTTAGGACGTAAACATGGACACCCAAAAACAAGTTGAGGTCTATTTTAGCACACAATGTTAGCATGATTAGCATTGCTAAGCCTCTGTCCTGATTGACAGGTCCTAAAACATCCCCTGTTTTATCGTCTATTAAAAAAAAAAAACGGGAACATAATTTACTAAATAACTAAATAAATCATGCTGTATTGAAGAAACTAGCGATTGAGACCATAAACTCATTATGAAAATGTTTACTGAGGTAATACATCAAGTGAGAAGTAGGTCACTTTCTCATAGACTTCTATATAAACTGACTTCTTTGTGGGGCAAGCTGCTGGAAGTTAGAGAGAATGCAGGTTTAAAGCACTTCAGCATTGACTTCACTTTTGAGAGCTGGACGCTTAGTCCATTATTTTAATTTTTTAATCCTTTGGTCTGTGAATTTAAGTGTAAAAGACCAAGAAAAAGTCATAAGTGAGTGGTGAGTGGGGATATCCTGTGTCCTGTAGGTTCCTTGGATAGGACAGAGTATAAATAATCACTAGCACAATAGCACAGTGTGTGTGATTTGTCTTTACCCCATGGGCCACACATGATAAATGGGTTCAATAACAGTAATTACATTAGACAATAGCATAAACCGTGAAACCAATGCAGTTTGAGGACTTTGAATACAAGTGGAATTTCTCTCCTGTTTTATTCTAAAATAATAAATTCCACATGCAGCTCATAAACAACAGACTGCAAAGACATCTGATACACATTGCTTTTTTATTCAGACCTACTGACTCCAATCCGGATGTATTTGTTGGTGTCTTAGTTTATTTTCTGTTTTAGAATCTCAAAAATCAAACGTATGAGTTAGCCAAGTTTGTTTTCTCAAAAGAGAAGAATGCCGCAGGCGGGCAAAGTAGACAGTACACAGAAAGTAATGTCAACTCTAGTGTCACGTCTGTGTTAATGATTAGACTGATTTTATATTGAGCACAGTGGTTGGTTTTAGATTTGATGTTTTATTGTATGGTAAGTATCATGGCAAAGGTTATGTTCTGAGTTTAGCTTTCGTTTCTATTTGACATATTTCTTCAAAACTGCAGCAAACAACTTGATGCAATGCTTTCCCTTTGAGTTTGAAAAAAACATGCAGAGAAGAGAGAGAGAGCTTTTTAGGTTGAGAGTATCTTTTTCTTATCGCTTGCTCCTTGACTGAACAGGAGCTGGATGTTCATACCTGTTCATATTTGGTCTCCCCATGTTTAGTAGAGAACGTGTTAGCTTAGCTTGGAGGTATGAGGAGACGGCTTACTGATGTAAAAATACCTCCAAAACATAAGCTGACTGCTTGTTTAATCTCAATGTTTCTGCTTCTTCATGTGTTAAAGTGTAACTCTCATCAAAATGCACCCTAGGGTCTTTTTGTGAATGTACGTGAGTCAAACTTTAGTTTAAAAGCATATTTAGGACAGAAGCTCCACTTTTAAGATTGACAGTATTCTTGTTTTTGGGTCAAATGGCCTTTTGAATGGGAGAGCTAGGGGCACTTTTATGCTACAGCCTCAAAATATCTATTTTTAACCACTAAGAAGACTCGACACAACATGAGACTTTGCTCCAAGTATCTCCAGGAGCTCTACACATAGATTTACATTTTGTAAATGGTGATCAACCACCAAATATTGATAATGTGGAAGTCACTGCCTTTTGCCTTGGCGTGACTTATCACTTTTTGCAGAAAATACAAAGGCAGAGTACAGTAACTTCAAAATAGAGGTCAAAAGTCAGAGCTCAAGATGTTTTATGTAGATAAATCATCATGGGATACATTACACCCTCCGTGGGCTTCAGCTACCAGCTAACGACATCAACAACTCTTTTCACGATGTATAAATGGGTCAATAACCACAGAGGACATTCATCGTTTAATTTTCTTAGTTTTATAAAGTCTCTGCTTCTCACAGGGATACGATCGCACTGAACGCTGTAACATCGACAAAGTGGAGGCAATTTAAAGCAAATCTGTAGACCGCAGCGTTCTGGGGATTTCCAAAAATAGTAAAAAGTTTACTTTTATGTCATCTAGGTCCATTATTTAACTTTTGGCTTACTTTTGCTTTTTGATTTTGACAACAAAAATGAGAAAACAGCTTGGTTGGTCATTACCACCATACGTTCTTTCAGGTTCTGTGAATCTGTTATAACTTTGAAATTAGCGTGATACCGGCATTGCTAGACAGTCCCTCCAGAAAAACATGATGCGATCGCATAATTCAATGCAACTAATCAGCCAAAGTTTGCATATTTATGCGGGGGCCGCACTATTGCTGCATAAATTGTCAATTTCTGCACAAAATATGCGGGGCTTGCATGATTTCATAATCCCCGCATTTTCGTTGCAAAAAGTCACACATATCTCAGCAGGAAGTTGAAAAATGTTGCGTTTACTTCACACAAGAGCAGCCATTTTCCCCTGTTGCCATGGGAACGTTATGAAGTGATGTAATTTCGCCTACTGAGAACACGGTGTTGGGGGAATCACTTTGTTTTCTCTTTTTCATCAAACCGCAGTTTTTGCAAGTTCTCGCAATTTCATCGCATAAAATTGCATAAATATCCCGTATATTCCATCACATTTTTTTAAGAAAACGTGCCGCATAATCAAGGATTTTTGCCCACAACAATCACAAAATAAAACGGCACAAGTGGATTCATTCATAGAATAGCTCAAGCTTTTTTATCCAATGTCGTGTGACTTAAAGTCACCAACTTTCGTGCCGAATGGTTTCCTGGGGGTAACCCTGGCAGAATTGTTTGATTTTTCTATCAACAAAAAATGTAATTGATTTTTTACATACCTGTCTGTATTTGTATCGCCTTCATACTCTGGGACACCTTCCACATATGTGCTTACATACATTCCATCAAGATATTCTGAGATTTCTCCCTTGAAAGTCAGAAACAAACTGTAGTTCCCTCCTTCCTCCAGAGCCTCCTTCAACTGGATCTCGAGGAAGTTGGTGTCGTCTCTGTGGGATTTCATCGCAGAAACTTCGATCATCGCGTTTGTGTCGTCGTTCTTCACCTTTCCGTTACTAACTACCAGCTTCATGCTTTTGAGGTAGATGGTGCTAGTCCTCTCGACACATTGAAAGCTAACGGTGGAGTTTCCAGAGAAGTCCATTGTCTGGTTGGGACTGGTGACGTTTACTTCCTCGATGATTCTGGTGTAGAGTTGAGGCATGAGGAAGACCTTGTAGCTGTGCGGTATAAGATTCTTCGGCAGCCGCATGACGGGCGGTAGCGCTGTGGTGGTGACCGGGCGCGTTGGACGCGGCGTCGGGTTCATTGTCGAGATCTCAGTTTTGTACAAAATGATCATGGTGACAATGGCGCCGATGACAGACACGGTCAGGACGACAAAGGCGCCGGCGAAAGCCTTGGATACGACGGAGGTTTTGGGCATGGTGGCCACTTCCTATGGTCAGCCCTGGAGCTCCTGTTGCTTGACTGGTAGAGATGAGTCTGACAAGTCCTTAAGCTGGTCTGCAATGACTGATCTGTGCACGTCCAAGTAACCTCCCTCCCATAAACAGGGCTTGGCCTTAGCAATTAAGGGTCCGTACTTAGATTAAGCATTAACTCCGGGCCTTGCCCAAGGAGCAAAGACTAAGCGTTACAGTGTGAAGAGGGCGATGTTCATTGGCCTCGTTGTAAATAATCAGATTGTGCTCTCAAACATCTGGAGGTGGTTACTGTGGTCTTGCCACTAATGCAGGGGTTAGGTAAACCTCAAGGAACACTTTATACTCACAGCGCACACTTCAACCCATCACACACACACACACATTCCCCTTGAACACATGAACACAGCACACTCTGCCCGGACCGTCATAACCACACGCCTCAATGGAAACATGGGGGAAGAAAGAAAATCCTTCAGAAGAAGACCATCAGCGTCATCACTTTGGATTGTGAGTGAAGGTGTCCAGAGTTCCAAGTTGCGGTGACGTTGACCTCCAATGACTGCCCTCCAAGGCCAGGTAAAACCTTAATGCACGGGGTGCCGGATGGCAGCTGTTTTTAAAGACACATGTCAACACAGATCCCGTGCGATTGACAAACCTAAACTCCCAACAGACGAGAAGCATATGACGGAAAGAGTGCTGAGTGGGCTGGATATATAATAGGAGGAGGAGGAGAGTGGAGAGCAGAGTGATTTGGGAAATCACTGAATTGGCTGGAAAGCCCCAACCCTGGGGAATCACGTCCACCATGACCAACACACACACACACACACACACACACACACACACACACACACACACACACACACACACACACACACACACACACACACACACACACACACACACACACACACACACACACACACACACACACACACATCTAACCTCACCTCAGGAGAGGAAACACAGGGAGACAAATAGGCAGAATGTGAACACTGTAGTAAAAGAGGGCCTGAGCTGGGTGCGGCGGTGGTTGCTTGTACTGAGAACAGATGTTCCTGATGCAGGATCCAGGGGATCAAACCAACCCGACCATATTGAAACAATAAGGTGGCGCAACAACTGGCAAATCATCATCGCGGGGAGACTAGAGCCAGGTGGAGGAGGGTCCTAGCGAGGCCACATTCCACATCATCTCTGATTAATAGCCTCTTAGGGGTGTAATGATGTTCATTACACGTCTGAGAGCTTTTTTGGTTTCATGCATTGGAGAAAGTAGTAAAGTCCATTCATTTTGTCACAGAGTTAACAAAAGCAAATAAAAATCACCCGGAAACAATTCCCTGGTGCTTACTTAGAACAATGCTCTCGTGGACTCCAGAAAATTCAATTTATTATGTACAGTATTATTGTGTGAAAGATGTAGTATGGACCAGATGTTACAACATCTGTCTAAATGTTATGGCCTTCTATTCCCACATTGAGGCGTGTGGTGTTCAGCAAGGATTTTTCCATAGAAAACACAAAGTTCTGGGATCTGTACAATGATTCACATTTCTCTGTAAAATGCCTGCACACAGCAGGGACAGGTTTATACACGCGCACACACACACACACACACACACACACACACACACACACACACACACACACACACACACACACACACACACACACACACACACAGTGCGTTTCACTATCTTTGTGGGGACCCATCATTGACATAATGCATTCCCTAGCCCCTTACCCTAACCATCACAACTAAATGCCTAACCTTAACCCTTGTGCCCGTGCCCCTCGCAGCACCCATCCTGGGCACTGCGTTTTAACCCAAAAAATCCTAAAACCAAGTCTTAACCCTCAAACAGCCCTTTAAACATGTGGGGTCCAGCATTTTGGCCCCACAAAGCTGTCCGGACCCCACAAGTATACTGTATTCCCGGTTTTTGGACCCCACAAATGTAGTTAAACAAGAACACACACACACACACACACACACACACACACACACGCACAATTAAGATTGAATACAGTTCTTTGTGAATAATCTTTCCTGACATCAACCAAATGTCACGTATACGCTGATTTATTCTGAAGAGCATAAATACCCTCACGCACACATCTGCTACTCGTACAACACATGAGCACACAGGTACTGGAGTGAAATGATTGGTGTAAGAGACAATGTTACACTAGTGCACACGTTTCTGTTGAAAGACCTTCAAAATCTTTGACAATAAGGACCTCTACTGATTAGAAAGATAACTGCAAAAACACTGATTCCATTTCTCAGCTGTCAGAAGGAAACACATTTTAAAAAATGGAATGAAAATAAAACTTCACGTAGGGTACATTTCTTTTCCTTATTGTTCCATCATAGTTTTCTCTTTGAACGGGCATTCTCCACATCTCTAAGTCGCCATTACACTCTGGACCATGCACACTTAGTGGTGTCAACAGTGCCATCAGCCTGAAGCACCTTCAGTTTTTGGGAGATGATGGGCCAAGTAAATAAAACGCTGTGTATCATTGTCTTGGGAAAGTGTTTCCAACTGTAACAGCAGCTTCCTGTTTAAGAAAGGTAAAAAAAAAACTTGCAGTCCTTTGATTTCACTTGAAAACGTGTTTTTCTTGTGTGCAACTATGTGTCCCTCTGAGAACTCTGAGTTTGTTTAAACAGGGACACACATGGCGTGTGTGTAAAAGATGTGTTTTTATGGATCCCACTGCAGTTCCAGGCAAGTCCCGCCCTACGAAGCAGGCCGATTGGTTGAGGTTAGGCATGACTTCCAGTAGTTAAGGTTACGATAGCCGATTGGTCAGGGGATAGGACCTGAACACATCGGGTTCCGTTACTTCGCGTGGCCAATCGTTGCACGTGAATAGTATTGAAGGGCGGGTCTTGCCTAGAACTGCAGTGGACTCCATAAAAACGCGTAAACGACCACCGATGGATGGTATGTCATTTCAAGTCACACAGTTCAGGGTTTCCCCCCAGTGTGTTGCAGCCTAAGTTTCCCCCCACCAGGCCTAAGTTGCCCCCCCACCAGGCCTAAGTTGCCCCCCCACCAGGCCTAAGTTGTCCCCCACCAGGCCTAAGTTGCCCCCCCACCAGGCCTATGCCACTAGGAATGATTTTTTGATGTATTTTAAGACGTTTTTTTAAACTACAGTTACAGTACACATGCCACCTGGCTAAACAACTTTGTTTCTTTGGGGGGGGGCGGGGGGGGGGGGGGGGGGGACCCTGCAGTTGTCTACCAAAGCCAGCTGTCTAGATGCTGAACACAGTAACAGGACTGTTCCAGGATGGCAGACAGCTCCCCATAGCTCTCCACTCTCCACGTGGGGAGTAGCCTCTCATTGTTGAGGGCCTGGAGCTTGGGTGTCCCCGCCCGGAGGACGTGGTACAGACAGGGCCAGCGGCTCTGGATCCGTAGCCTGGTCCTCCGGTCCAGTGTGATGCCGCGGACGATCTTCTTGGCTCGGAGCTCGCGCAGGGCCGGCAGCTTCAGACAGGAGAAGACCAAGCCTCGGCTGGGCGACACGTCCAGGAACTCCAGAGACTGGGACTCCAGGGTGTACGAGATGCCCAGGTTCCTCAGCGGCACCAGGATTTGTAGAGTCAGAGACTTCAGGTTAGGCAGGGATTTGGTCAGGGCCTGCAGCGTCGTGGGAGTCACTCCTTTAAAGACCCAGAAGTATTTGAGCTCCAGGACTCGCAGCTGCTGGAACTGGTTGAGCAGCGACACGGACACATCCGACCAGTCGAAGTGTAACCGCATCTTGGAGATGCGCGGGCAGCTGTGGGTCAGTTTGGTCAGCAGCTCCTGGAAACTGGTCACCTGTCAAATCAAATCACACCAAACAGTAAGGCTGCACGATATGGCAAAAGTATGCGATAACGTTGTTGAATATCGCGAAAACGATATTACTAAATAAACTGGTATTAAAGTGTTCTCAGTTCTGCTGCTAAAATACAACAAACTGCATGTTGAATTTAATTAATGAAAGGAAATCATTTCCAACATTATGTCACTGAACAAATTAAACAGTGAATTGAATATAAAAGGCACCACTAAAAAACTGTGACAGTTACATTTTAAAGAGCAGTTTTCTGCTGATATTTTCTTTCAGCTAACACAAATATAGTGTCTTTCGCGATATGTCGCAGCATTTCCTGATGCGTTTATTGCGCCAGATGATGAAAACGACGACATATTGTGCAGCCCTACCTAGGGCTGGGCGATATGGCTGAAAACTGTATCACGACATAAGTGTTTCATAACAGTCGATATCGATAATTATTGATATTTTTTATGACCTATTTAAAATAAGGACCAGGAGAAAAAAATGTATTCAATTTAATCGTTTTTATTTTAAGCTTAACCTTCCTCCGATTATAATCCCCTCAGTTATAAAAGCAGAAATGTCAACACAACCATGGAAAATACTCAAATAATTCAAATGTAAACATAAGTCTAAAATCACAATGAACACTTCTGGTGAATGAAGTGTTTTAAAATATGTGCAGTGTTTTGTAAACGTAGGAGAAATTGAAATAAAACTGAGGTAGACTTTACATCTGTAACATAAAAAACAAACCTGATACAGCACAGTAACAGTTATTTTTCTCCGTCTAACAGTCACGGTACAGCCTAAACCGTACATGGTGGGGGGGTGCTCAGCGGAAGCATGTCTTTGCCTATATGATATGCCACTGCCTCCGTTATTTATTTGTACCGTTTAGCTTTTACCGTCATAAGGCGCTGAGAGTACCTCTCCGTGGTGCTCTGCTGCTTGTGCGGGGTTCCAGCTGCAGATGTTGTTGGACGTTGCTGGCGAATACGGCTGTGCTCCAAACGGTGAACGCGGCTAAAGTGGTAAAACAGGTTTGCGGTGCGGACGGTGGTCTTGCATAATTTGCAGACGACATTGGTCTGACTACGGTCAGACTTATAAAATCCAAAAAACTGCCATATTGGCGAGCTGACGTTTCCCGTTTCATCAAGAACTTCCGCGCTCGCTGCTTCACGCATTTTCCACTTATCACTCCACGCCGGTTCTGTTATTGAAGAATCCAACACGAGACAACGATATGGCGCAACCAAACACAATACTGTTACATGATTGGCTGTTAGCGTGTCACTCCCTACGTTGCTAGGCTACCAGAGAGCGAGTGCCTTTGTTCATGCAACCAAACTTGCTTTGAAACCTCTGGTTTCTTCCGACGAAGAAAAAAAAAAAAAAAAAATGATCGAACTTTTATCGAGCGCATTTTTTATTGATATTGATTACATGTCTATCGCGATACATATCGTTATCGTTTTATCGCCCAGCCCTAGCCCTACCAAACAGGCACACTGTATAATACTCGACATGTTAGTACGGACAAGAACATATTACAACATGTGAATTGATTGCATTTTTTAAATCAACCGATAGCAACTGGGGGAGTAACACAATGAGCCAAGTTGCCAAATTCTGTTGAAATAACTACCAATACATACATACACATTTCTAGAGGTGCAACGATTGTCGACTGATATATGAATAATCGGCAACTATTGATAATCGATTCATTTTTAAAGTAGCTTTTACAGTTGTTATTTTTCAAAAATATTCTTATTCTAAATTGGCAGAAAATGCTGTTTTCGGACTCAAATATGGAGGTTTCCTGCTCTGTTTTATATCGTATTAAACTAAACTAACTACAGTTAAAGACATCGCCTCGGACTTTGAGAAACTGGGGCGGATATTATGCAGATATTTTTCAGCAAACCTTTTTCAACTTCACAAAGAAGCTTTTTTAGCTGCAGAAAAAGAAGGTCGGCGTCGGCGATTAAAAAAGCTTTTTTGAAATAGGACGTAAAACAGACACCTTGGACTTGGAGAAACTGGGATGGATATTTTTCATTATTTTCTGACATTTTATAGACTGAACGATTAATCAATTAATCTGGACAATAATCGTCAGCTTGATCCATGATGAAAATAAACGTTAGTTGCAGCCCTACATACAGTATTTCTCTTTAGTTTTAAGTTTGGACAAATACAACAATGCCAGACGGACATTGATGACTGAGGTGTGTGTCCGTGTTACACTACACGCCATTGTGCTGTCTGAATAAATCTTGAGAGCCTCGCTAGCAGCACTCGGCTGGCGCTCTTGCTTCTTTATTGTTACCAGGAGAATCAGATTCATAGCCCTTACAGCAGCAGACATTTTGACTCAAACATGCAGGGGGGAAAAGCACACACGTGGAACTAATAACGTAAATGATGGCAGTAGTCCAGCAGCTAAGGTCTGATTAACTTTTTGGTTTCATGCCACGTGTTTTTCCTGGGTTATGCCTCTGCAGTGCTTTGTATCCTCCCAGGAACTTTGAGAGTCGCTACCTTACGGCTGATTTGTGGTTCTCTGGAGGTCCCACGCAGAGCTTTCTCCACGGCCTACGTCAGTGGCCTGAAGTTTATACTTACTTGTTGATGTGCATCAGGAAAAGTTAACCCTCTCCTTGATTTCATGTTGTTTATGGAGGAGAACCAGGAAATGAGTCGTGGGGGGGAAATGCAACAGCGTAGGGTCCAATGTAGGGTCTGTATCTCCATGTACCTACGTACGTATGTACCCACACTTGCGATTTTAACGCAGAAGCATGAGTCCGCCTTAACACAAAGACTCTCGGTCTGTTTAGTTTGTGGCTGCAGGTTGTCTGTAGACATCTATAAAGTACACGTGAAACTTGTGCAACAGCAGAGTGTGCATGCCAGAGGCGGTTTCATGGCTTTTGGGGGAATAATTATGTATTAATGTTATTGCTGTTCATGGACAAGCTTATGGACTCGTAATCATAGCAGGAACTTAAATTGATACATTATTTTTCAATTGGTTAATATTATTAGTTTAGTTTTGTGCCATTTATCTGGGTCCAGGTCACATTCATTGATCATTATATATTACTAAGCAGTGATGTTGATAGAGTTTCAATATAGTGATTCCCGGCTGGTAGTCATTTAAGTGAGTCCTGGGAAACTGAATGGGTCCCAGTCCTTAACTAACCTTTTTCAATATATATATATATATATATATATATATATATATATATATATATATATATATATATATATATATATATATATATATATATATATATATATATATATATATATACATATAGAGAGAGAGAGAGAGAGAGAGAGAGAGAGAGAGAGAGAGAGAGAGAGAGAGAGAGAGAGAGAAATGCAATCTAAGCCCTCCTATAATAAATGTGGACTGTCCCACATTTTTTCTACATGGTGTGTGTGGTAAGCTAATCATTACAAATGAAAACACAGTTACTGCTCGTTGCAATCAGGACTTGTGACTCTGCCTCGCACAGCTCTTAACTTGAACTAAAACCAGTCAAAACAAGTTACCTGGTCCATCTTGGTAATGCTGTCCTGGTGCGAGCTGGAGCCTGAGTTGACCCTGAGGTCCAGCGGCTCCAGCAGAGTGAACGTCCAGTTGAGGTCCAGGTGACTCAGGTCTCTGCAGTGGACGTTGTCCAGCAGGTGACTCAGCAGCTCGCACCACTTGTTGCAGCGGTCGCCCAGGTCGAAGCTGGCCTTCAGCGTGAGCAGGCTGGCCCGCCGCGAGATCAGGTGATGGGTGTAATGGTGCACCCAGGACTTCCACCTCTCAAACTCCCGGTTGGAAACCAGCAGCCCCTCCCGGCCCAGGTGGAAGACGCTGCGGCGGGAATAGTCCGCCACCCGCCACAGCTTCCATGAGCGGACGATGCAGCTCCAGCTCACGCAGACCAAAGCACAGCTGCACTTATCCACCTCGTTCAAAAAGGACAGGACGTGCAGCTGGCACTCCACGGGCAGCAAGTTGAAAGGGAAGTAGTCGTCCACTGCTTTCCGCCGGCTGCTCACGGGGACCAGGGGTCTCTTTGGCGGCGACATGACGACAGATGATGAAAATAATACTGCCGGTCATTGGTGGAGGTCAGAATCTCCACCGGGTGGTCTTGTGGTCTGGCTTTGCCATAAACATGTCTGGTCTGGGATAGTCTTGGAGATAGAGAAAAGAAACAGACAGAAAATCATTTAAACTGTTTTGTTTCCAAGTTGTTCAGCGTAACAGGGAGAAATAAATAAATCCTACTCATTGGGTGTTCTGGGTACCGAATTCAATACTTTTTAGGCACCGACTGAATTACCTTTATAGTATTGAATATTGAAAAATGTCTCGTCATTCAAAACCAAATTTCATACCTAAGGATTAAGGGTGCTTTCACACCTTTAGTTCGGTGGATGCTGTGATTGCGATTCGGTATATTTATTCAATTAAAATGGACCAAACAAGGTAGGTGTGAAAGCAACCTAAATCTCATCAGTGTCAGCCAATCAGCATGCAGCATGCTTCTACCAAGATCTAATAATGTCTGTGATTGGCTGTCTAACGTTACACGTCGTAGAGACACGCAGGTACAACTCTACGTTACACAGAGACAAGCTCACGTAGTAGGAGCTGGAACATAAATAAAAAGATTTGTGCTGTAATATTGTACTTTTTTTTTGTTGGATTGGATTTTTTAGATTAGCATCGGAAAAAATATCGTTCAGGAACCCGTATCAATGTCACAGTATTGGTATCGGTATTGAATACTTTTAAATAGAGCTGGGCGATTTTTTTCCCTTAAAAAAATCTGCAATTTTTTCATAAAAAACTCGATTCATGATTCGATTTGATTCCCCCCCCCCCTTCCATTTAAAACAAAATAACTGCGAACTATAAATATATTTTAAAAATATATTTTTATTGTATTTAATTAAAGTACATCAACATAAACAAAACTGCAAAGACAAACCCTTTCTCTAACTGAAGAGTCACTGTGCAGTGTGCAACAAAGATCGTTAAACATCCAAATTATTCATACTGTATTTGGATTGAGCTAATAAAACCTAAAAAAAATAAAATCTAAAAAATCGATTTTTTGAAAATATGAATCGATTTTTTTCCCAGCCCTACTTATAAATGATACACAGCCACTTGCCTGAGGACACTGACAGGAGAATATCATCATAATTAGGGCTGGGCAATAAGGCCAAAATATTCTATCCTGATAAATATAATTACATATTCCAATAACTATGTATATCACGATATAGCATGTTTTCTGGAAATTCAATAAATAGTCTATATGACATAACCACATGGTAACGCCTATTTCTGTATACTCCTGTGTGAATGAAGTACTTGACAAATGCATTGTAATAGCATTGTGGTAATACTATTTATACAACGTTAGCTGCTCGACCTTTTAGCTGCACCTTCTGAGTAGTCTTATTGGGATAACGTTAGCAACCTTATAATGTAGTGACGTTAAGTTAGATAGCAACTGTCTTGTGGCACAAAATAAATACCATTGTGTGTTGTTAAAGCGAGCTGTGAGAACTACAGGCCAACATTTATTATAATGAACCTCTTGACAAAACACTTGTATGTCAAGTGTTTTGAACATGTTTGTTTGTTTGTTTGTTTGTTTGTGTGTTTGTGTGTGTGTGTGTGTGTGCATGCGTGCATAGCAACAGCAGTGGCAGCAAAAACTGTCCTGTTAGTAGTGACCTGAGGACAGTCAGACACTGTCATGGGAGTCACATGACAGTGTGTGACTGTCCCGGGACAGTGTGTGACTGTCTCCTCAGGTCACTACTAACAGGACAGGACAGTTTTTGCTGCCACTGCTTCTCGTGTATAGAGCGCCACTCTGTCGTTTATATTGTCTGTAATCGGGTGGCTTTGCCCTTTAGAGGCCTGTGTGCAAACGTGAAAATTGGACTCTCTGTCCTCCTGTAATTTACAGGAAGTGGACAAACGACAGTTGGTGTAACTTCAGTACTTACAAAATCGCCTCGTTGAAAAAAACCCGTACACGTAATGATGTACTATAAGTTACACATGCTCACCTTTTATCGCGGTGTTAAATTATATTTTCGTAAAGTGACACATCGGTTAGTAACATGACTCGAGGTCTGCTAGCTCCGTTATCGTCTCCTCCTCTGCTGATAATTGCTTTTCAGACTTTAATCTTCTGCCCATAAAATGCTAAATCGGTGTTATGTTGCACCATTATCGAGACAAGAGTCGCGTTTTTACCTTTTGGTTGAACAGGCTCCCCCCAGTCCTCAATTAAAAGGGCTAAGCTGCTAGAAGCTAGCTAACGTTAGCACATATAAGACAAATGAGTTTAAAATGCACCTAATGGCAGCGCGTTGATGCTGATTGTATATAACTTGCGTTATAACGGAACGTATTAGTAGCTGTAAAGCAACTTCTATAAATCACACATTTAAATAACGCTGCAATGAACAGTAATATCAGTAACCAGGCCGGCTAGTTAGCTAGCTAGCTGCCGAACAGCTGAGTTCTGTTGTTGTTTTTGTTGTTGAGGCTCGTTGGTGATTGCGTCATCAAAATGCGTTGGGGTGCAGGTTTTGTTCCACGGCGTTGCACCGTCGGGCGGAGGTTATTGTCTGAAGGTTGTTGGTTTTTATTGCAGAATACATTTGTTACAATTTGTCAAAGAAATAAATTGGTCTTGTAGTACATAAATCATTATGATACAGAACATGTTTTCATAAAAAACAAAAAACTAAATAAAAAAGTAAAAAAATTATACATATCAGACAATAGACAGATGAAATAAATAGCATATAACAAGTAGTCAATAAAAAAATTATAAACTACAAAAAAAAATACATATATTGTCTGAAGGTGTTGAAAAGAATAATGTTTTTTGCCTGTGTATTAACAGAGAGCATTTTGCGAATTAAATCACACATTACCCTTGATAAACACAGACAGTTTTTTAGCATGAGGTGTTTGAACATCTCATAGAGTCTTTTTTTATAATCAGTCTGATGATCTCAAGCGGAATTTGGGGGAGGACAAACGGCTTCTGTCGGTGACATGTAGAACAAGTTGTGAGAAGAGTGGATAGCTTCTTCACCTGCTGTTTCAAAGTGGGCATTAGTTTCCACAGAGTGTGCCTCCATACTTTTACATATAACCTAAATACATTTACAGAAAACATATAGTGCGTTTTTAATAAAAGTGTTTTAACTTGCTGTATTATCTGCTGGCTCGGAAATGCCACAGAAAAAGACAATCAGAAAAACAGTTACAACTACCAGTAAGTTACATGGGATAACACTACCGAGCATTGACCACATTTACAAAGACAGACTGGTGAGAAAGGCCAATAACATTGAATGTGACTACACCCCCCTCCCGTGACATCTCATTTTAACTTCTGCCATCTAGGCGTCGTTTCTGCCCTTCTGACCAAGAACAGATCCAAATTCTCTTTTGTACAACAAGCCATAAAAGCCTTAAAGTGCTCATATTATGCTTATTTTATATCACTGTTTGCTATAGTGTGGCACGCCCTCATACTCTGCAACTAGCTAGCAGTACTTAAGGCTGTTTTATGCTTCTGTGTCGAATCGAATCTTCCGACTACACCTCGGATAAAAAAAATAAAAAATCTTGAACCTGCACTTTCATGTCTCTTTGTAGCTTTAGGCTACTTATTTAAAGCTAATGTACTTGCACTTACTACTTGTTGTCTGGAGTTTGTACCTTCACAGTTGAAAGCACTTAATTGTAAGTCGTTTTGGATAAAAGCGTCAGCTAAATGACATGTAATGTAATGTGAATCGATGGTGTACCTCCGCAGACTGCTCCAGGTTTCCCACCGTGGTCAGAAAGAATAGAGGAGACATTTTGTTTCTCTCACTATGACTCTAGAGTCGCTACTCGCTATGAAGCTAGCGGTGCGTTCTTTTTGCCTCGGAAGTCGGAGGTCGCAACTGGGAATGACATGTCACACACGAGTTGAATGCGTTCTTTTTGCAAGTCTGATTTCCATTGTTTTCATTAGCTCTAGCCAGGTTAGCCATTGTTAGCAACGCCAGTTTAAACAACGTATACGCTGTTTTTTGTGCATACAAACCGCGTGACAACACAGATAGAAGACAGCGCTGCGTGTACGACTGATTTAGTGTGACACAAATAACACAGAAGTGCTTATAACTATGTTACTACAGCTTTCACAACTGTCGATACAGGGGGCAGCCATGTTGGATTTTCAGCTCGGGGTACTCGGTGGATGTACGAGTTCCGAACTCGTAAATACGAGGTCAGGGGGCGTGTTTATGGCTTTGACCTCGTAAAATACGAGTTGCGAGGCAAAAAGAACTCACCATAATTGCCGTCACTCTCTCACTTCTCCCTCTACCACACACTCCCCACACACACACACACACACACACACACACACACACATGCCAGTTCGACGCACACACCAACGCACAAGTATAAACATCAGGCCACTTATGTAGGCTACGGCGAAAGCTCTGCGTGGAGCCTCCGTACAACCATAAGGCCGGAGACAGATTGGATGCCGTTTTCATTTCGGCTCCCATGTTAACAGGTTAGTTTGACACGCACGTCTCACGCACGGCTCGAGCCGAAAAACGCTTTCCTGCTGGAAATAGAACCGACGGCTATTTTTCACGTGACATGCGAGCGTGTTTATATGTCATTTTGAAACAAATACATAAAAAATTACATAAATGACATTTTGATGTTTGAAAGTCTCGAGGTTTTGACATAAATGCAGATATAAATGTAAAATTTTTAAATGTCAATACTGTAGGCTATTTTGCCGTCAACACTGCCGACGTTGTCTTTGCTGTAATCAAATCAGAATATATTTATGTTTAACATGAAGTATACTACTAGTGCAGTAATCAATGGGAACAGACAAGGCTAGCAGCAGCAGCAGCAGTCAGACACGTTTCTGGTGTGTAAAGACAGAAAAATCCACGCTCACGCCACGCAGCCAGTCTGTCTCCGGCCTAAAACAGCCTTTACTGCGCATGTGCGACTCCCAACAAAGATGGTACAGATGTGAGCTCAACACACAGGGTGAAAATAGGAGCTGCGGCAATGTGCAGTACAGAAATATATGGTGTTTACTAAACATGAAACCATATAAACCTATTCTGGTACAACCTCTAAATACAAGTATGAACCTGAAAATGAGCATAATATGAGTTCTTTAAATCAGTCAAAAAGCTAGATGTCCAGCTGGCCTGAGTGTATAGAGTATGGTAGTGTGTGATGTATATTCTTCATGTTATGTCTGTCGGTGTCTGATGGATGTAGAGACTATTTGTTTGTATCATATATCTGATGCCTTGCGACTGTGCCGCAAACCCAACTGCCCCACAGGGACAATGTAGTTATGTTCTACTACTACTTTTTATTGTGATTTGCGAGCTATTAGCAAATTTACCCCTTCTATAGCAGAGGGCACACAACTTCAAGCATTATAATGTATTTTTTCGCCATTTTCGTACATTAATATGCACTAAAAATACTAAACATGTGTTTTACCCCTTGTTTGTTTTATTTTTTTAATTTTATTGTGATTTATTTTTCACCAGTAGATGGCACTCTGGATGTGTAAAGAACGTGGGCTCAGTGATGCTGGTTGACTGACTTGAAGTGGCCTCCTCTGCTGATACCGTTTCCCAGGGTTGTAGTACTCGAGATCGGTCTCAAGACCACTTTTTGAAGGTCTCGTCTCAGCACAACCACATTTTTACTCGGTCTCTCTCGGATAAAGAGGATTTATTATTATGGTCAACTTTATTATTTCCTGGATTTTGTATAACCAAAGTGAATAAAAGTAAATGTATGTAGAAATGGGATTTACCTCCTCTGTCTCTGTGATGGCGTTCTAACCTCCGGCTGATTTGTGAGGACTCTGGTTAACTGCTCCTCAGATCTCTGCGGGGTAAATCCAGACAGCTAGCTAGACTATCTGTCCAATCTGAGTTTTCTGTCGCGCAACAAAAACTACTTCTGAACGTACACATGTTCCACCAAAACAAGTTCCTTCCTGAGACTATTTAGCAGAGGCACCGTGGCTCCGTCCGGAGCTTAGCACCGCCCAAGACGATTGTGGTTGGTTTAAAGAAATGTCAATAAACCAGAGCACGTTTTTCTCCCATCCCAGAATGCTGTGTGGACTAGCCAGACCTTCCTCCGCAGCGCTGTGGAGGAAGGTCTGAACATGCGAAACTAGTGCTTTAGTGTCAAATTCCACTCTGTGGTCGTCTTTCTACAGCCAGAAAAAGTAGGATGTGGTTATTCTTGTGTTCTTCTTGTGAATGAGGTTTTAAAAACACCCTGGATCTTTAGAGTAATACCCCAAATCATTGGTAAAATGTACAATAACTACATCTACTCAAGTACTGTACTTATGTAGAAAGTCTTTTAGTTTTACTTGAGTCTGATTTCATACATGGAACTTTTTACATATCATTATTATTTCATATGCATAGAGTATATGTGTGCAGTACATTGATACATGCTTTGTGTTGTATCTTTCAGTTTACAGAAATTGCAACACATTCTCACTCGCATCGCGTCAAATGCGGATGCTTGGTCAGGTGACTTTGGCGTTTGTTATTGACGCAAAAAGTCTCCTTTAGCGTCATATTGAAATATACTACTCATATTACTCTCTACTGCTGTCTCTCTACATACAACTCTCTACTACTACTCTCTACTGCTGTCTCTACATACTACTCTCTACTGCTGTCTCTCTACATACTACTCTCTACTGCTGTCTCTCAACATACTACTCTCTACTGTTGTCTCTCTACATACTACTCTCTACTGCTGTCTCTCTACATACTACTCTCTACTGCTGTCTCTCTTCATACTACTCTCTACTGATGTCTCTCTACATACTACTCTCTACTGATGTCTCTCTACATACTAAACTCTACTGTTGTCTCTCTACATACTACTCTCTACTGCTGTCTCTCAACATACTACTCTCTACTGATGTCTCTCTACATACTACTCTCTACTGATGTCTCTCTACATACTAAACTCTACTGTTGTCTCTCTACATACTACTCTCTACTGCTGTCTCTCTACATACTACTCTCTACTGCTGTCTCTCTACATACTACTCTCTACTAATGTCTCTACATACTACTCTCTACATACTACTCTCTACTGTTGTCTCTCTACATACTACTCTCTACTGTTGTCTCTCTACATACTACTCTCTACTGCTGTCTCTCTACATACTACTCTCTACTATTGTCTCTCTACATACTACTCTCTACATACTACTCTCTACTGTTACCATACCATCCCTTGAATTGGTGGGTGCTGACGTTGACGGTAAGCGTATTGCCTCATTTCCGGTGTTTCCGTGTTGTGCTATGGTTGCTTGTTTGCTGCTCAAACAAAACTTAGCTACTCAACTCTGCTTTATTGTCTAATTTAGCGGCTATTTGCCTGGATTCCATTAATTTAAAACAAACCATGCTTGCTTAGAGCCCGCATCAACGGGGCATAAGCATAGCTAAACTCAATTTGTTTAATTTAGCGGTTATTTGCCTGGATTGCATTTAAACTGGCTAGCTAGGCCTACACTTGCTTGCTTAGAGCCCGCATCAACGGGGCATAAGCATAGCATCTGTTTAATCTAACGGGTATTTTTCTCAAATTGCATTTGGACTACACCAGTTGCACTCAAGCACGTATCTGTAGCTATCTTCCCTTACAGCGACTGCCTCGCTGATCTCACGATTAAAACGCTGTTAGCTACTTTAGCTTAGCCATTAGCAATGGCCAATTCCTCTCCATCTCCTGCTCTCTCTTGCTCTGTGTGTCAAATGTTCAGCTATTCATCTGCCTCCTTCAGTGATAATGACACTTGTAATAAATGTAGTTTATTCGCTGTTCTGGAGGCGAGGCTTAGTGAGTTTGAAGCACGGCTCCACACTATGGAATCAAAGTCGTATGTTTCCGTAGCTAGCCAGCTTAGCGTAGCTGGTGCGGGGCAACATGTAGCTTCTGCTAGCAGTCCGCCGGCAGACCCAAAGCAGTCGGGCGGGTGGGTGACTGTCCGAAGGAAGCATAGCACTAACTGTAATCCGGGGGGTGCACATAGCAGTGGTCACTCCAAATCGGGGCATCCTCAACTTTCTAACCGGTTCTCCCCACTCAGTGATACAACCGCTGAGAAGCCAATTCTGGTTATTGGCAGTTCTATACTGAGAAACGTTAGGATGTCGGCTCCAGAGGCCGCGGTCGTGTGCGTCCCTGGGGCCAGAGCGGGCGATATAGAATCTAATCTAAAACTGCTGGCTAAAAATAAAAATAAAAATAACAGTAAATACAGTAAGATCATACTCCACGTAGGTGGCAATGATACCCGATTATGTAAATCGGAGATCACTAAAATTAATGTTGAGTCACTTTGTGCATATGCAAAGACTATGTCGGACTCAGTAGTTTTCTCTGGACCCCTGCCAAACCTGATCAGCGATGAAAAATACAGCCGCATGTCATCCTTCAACCGCTGGTTGAAGGAATGGTGCCCAGCTAATGATGTGGGCTACATAGATAACTGGAAGGTGTTCTGGGGAAAGCCTAGTCTGATTAAGAGGGATGGCATTCATCCCACTTGGGATGGAGCCGCTCTCATATCAAAAAATCTGACCGAGTTTATTAGCGGTCGTAAACCATGACAACCCAAGTTAGACATCAGTAATCAGAGGTGCAGTGCAACGTGCTCCTCTGTGCCTCCGTTGGAGCAGCCGCCCTCTCATAGCCTAATAACCACGGTGTTTGTCCCCCGACTTAGATCGGTTAAATCAAAGGTTAACAAAAGAGGAGCTATACTTAACAACCTAATTGGAATTAAAACAACATCTGCAATGATGGAACAGAATAGGAAAATCAGATGTGGACTATTAAATATTAGATCTTTGTCTTCTAAAGCAGTATTAATAAATGAATTGATATCAGATAATCAAATTGATCTATTCTGTCTTACCGAAACCTGGCTGTGCAATGAAGAATATGTTAGTTTAAATGAAGCCACTCCTCCCAGCCATAATAATACTCAAATTCCTAGAGGATCAGGCCGAGG
Source organism: Gymnocephalus cernua (assembly GCA_023631565.1). Taxonomy (NCBI): domain Eukaryota; kingdom Metazoa; phylum Chordata; class Actinopteri; order Perciformes; family Percidae; genus Gymnocephalus; species Gymnocephalus cernua. Next base: position 2,108,422 of record CM042431.1, read on the forward strand.
AGGGGGAGTTGCAGCGATATTTGATTCAAGCCTGTTAATTAATCCTAAACCTAAACTAAATTATAACTCGTTTGAAAGCCTAGTTCTTAATCTTCAACATCCAACATGGAAAACTGTACAGCCAATTATATTTGTTGTTGTTTACCGAGCTCCAGGTCCGTATTCAGAATTTTTATCTGAATTCTCAGAGTTTTTATCATGTTTAGTCCTAAAATCAGACAAAGTACTTATTGTAGGTGATTTTAATATTCACATGGACATTGACAACGACAGCCTTAGTATTGCTTTCAACTCACTATTAGATTCAATTGGTTTCAGTCAGAGTGTGCATAAGGCCACTCACTGTTTTAACCACACCCTCGACCTTGTGCTGGCATACGGCATCGAAATTGAAGATTTAATTGTATTTCCGCAGAATCGTTTATTATCAGACCATTTTTTAATAACTTTTGAATTCTTACTACCCGACTATATGAAATTAGATAAAAGCTTCTACACTAGATGCCTATCTGACAGTGCTATAGCTAAATTTAAGGAAGATATTCCAACAGCATTTAACTCAATGTCATGCTTTAATATAACAGAGGACCTTTTTGTTAACTTCAGTCCTTCCCAAATTGATAATTTTGTAGACAGTGCTACGGCCTGCCTACGGACGACTTTAGACTCTGTTGCTCCCCTCAAAAAGAAGACGAGGAAGCAAAGGAAACTAGCACCTTGGTATAACTCCCAAACTCGCAAACTAAAACAAATCTCGCGAAAACTGGAAAGTAAATGGCGTTCCACCAAACTGGAAGAATCTCGTTTAGATTGGCAAGACAGTCTGAAAACCTATAGGAAGGCCCTCAGAAATGCCAGATCAGACTATTACTCATCAATAATAGAAGAAAATAAGAACAACCCAAGGTTTCTTTTCAGCACTGTAGCCAGGCTGACAGACAGTCACAGCTCTACTGAGCCATCTATTCCTATAGCTCTGAGTAGTGACGACTTCATGAGCTTCTTTGATGATAAAATTATAACAATTAGAGATAAAATTAATCACCTCTTGCCCTCAACTTCTAACAGTTCACTTTCAAATGCAGGACTGCTAGAAGGAACAACAAGACCTGACATATACTTAGACTGCTTTTACCCTATAAACCTTCAACAATTAATGCTAAGAGTCTCTTCAGCTAAGCCATCTACCTGTCTCTTAGACCCCATCCCAACGAGGTTACTTAAAGAAGCGCTACCACTGGTTAACATTTCATTATTAGATATGATTAATATGTCCTTATTAACAGGTTATGTACCACAGTCATTTAAAGTAGCTGTGATTAAACCTATTCTGAAAAAACCCACCCTCGATCCTGAGGTCTTGGCTAACTATAGACCAATATCTAATCTTCCCTTCCTCTCCAAAATCCTTGAGAAGGTAGTTGCTAATCAGTTATGTGATTTCCTACATAGCAATAGTGTATTTGAGGACTTTCAGTCAGGATTTAGAAAGCATCATAGCACAGAGACGGCACTGGTGAAAATTACTAACGACCTTCTAATTGCTTTAGACAAAGGACTTGTTTCCATACTTGTCTTACTAGATCTTAGTGCTGCCTTTGACACTATTGACCATACCATCCTGTTACAGAGACTGGAACACTTAGCTGGTATTACAGGAATCGCACTGAGCTGGTTTAAGTCCTATTTCTCTGATCGATCTCAATTTGTTAATGTTAATGACAAATCCTCCAAGTACGCTAAAGTTAACCATGGCGTTCCACAAGGCTCAGTGCTTGGACCAATTCTATTCTCCTTATATATGCTTCCTCTAGGTAATATTATTAGGAAACACTCAATAAACTTTCACTGTTATGCAGATGACACCCAATTATACTTATCAATCAAACCAGATGAAATCAGTCAATTAGCTAAACTTCAAGCATGTATTACAGATATAAAATCATGGATGACCTACAACTTTCTGATGCTAAACTCAAGCAAAACTGAGGTGATTGTGCTGGGTACTAAACACCTCCGATCCTCAATATCCAAAGATATAGCTACCTTGGATGGTATTGCCCTGGCCTCCAGCACTACTGTCAGAAATCTAGGAGTTATTTTTGACCAGGATATATCCTTTAATGCCCACTTAAAACAAACCTCAAGAACAGCCTTTTTTCATCTTCGTAACATTGCCAAAATAAGGAACATCCTGTCTCAGAATGATGCTGAAAAACTAGTCCATGCCTTCGTTACTTCCAGGCTGGACTATTGTAATTCCTTACTATCAGGATGCTCAAACAAGTCACTTAAGACTCTCCAGCTGATCCAGAATGCTGCAGCTCGTGTACTGACAAGAACTAAGAAAAGAGATCATATCACTCCCGTATTAGCTTCTCTGCATTGGCTCCCTGTAAAATCCAGGATTGAATTTAAAATCCTCCTCCTGACCTACAAAGCTCTAAATGGTCAAGCACCATCGTATCTCAAAGAGCTCATAGTACCTTACTGTCCCACTAGAGCACTGCGCTCCCAGAATGCTGAGTTACTAGTGGTTCCTAGAGTCTCTAAAAGTAGAATGGGAGCCAGAGCCTTTAGCTATCAGGCTCCACTCCTGTGGAACCAGCTCCCAGTCTGGGTCCGGGAGGCAGATACTGTCACCACATTTAAGAGTAAACTTAAAACTCTCCTCTTTGATAAAGCTTATGGTTAGGGAGTGAGGAGTTGTAGTATCTGCCAAGCCCGGCCCACCTGCTTCTCTGTCCTAGAAATGCTTGTTACTAACCTAGCTCTGGGGAGCTTGCTCCCCGGAGTCTTTCTGTTTCTTTTTCACCCAGGATGAAATCCTGGGATTAGGATGGCACCAAAATCTTGGTTCCAGCTGTTGCCGTGGTTCTGCTGAGAAATACCCTGCTATGCCGTGCTGCTCCCTGCACTACTACACCCACTTTTTCTAAACACTGTTTATTTACTATACTGTGATGCACCCCAACGGCCAGCAGACACCTCCTACCAAGAGCCTGGGTCTGTCCGAGGTTTCTTCCTAAAAGGGAGTTTTTCCTTGCCACTGTTGCACTAGTGCTTGCTCTTGGGGGGACTTGTTGGGTTTTTTGTAAATTATAGTGTGGTCTAGACCTACTCTATCTGTAAAGTGTCTTGAGATAACTCCTGTTATGATTTGATACTATAAATAAAATTGAATTGAATTGAATTGAATTGTTGTCTCTCTACATACTACTCTCTACTGTTGTCTCTCTACATACTACTCTCTACTGCTGTCTCTCTACATACTACTCTCTACTGCTGTCTCTCTACATACTACTCTCTACTAATGTCTCTCTACATACTACTCTCTACATACTACTCTCTACTGTTGTCTCTCTACATACTACTCTCTACTGTTGTCTCTCTACATACTACTCTACTGCTGTCTCTCTCCATACTACTCTCTACTGTTGTCTCTCTACATACTACTCTCTACTGTTGTCTCTCTACATACTACTCTCTACTGATGTCTCTCTACATACTACTCTCTACTATTGTCTCTCTACATACTACTCTCTACTGCTGTCTCTCTACATACTACTCTCTACTGTTGTCTCTCTACATACTACTCTCTACTGATGTCTCTCTACATACTACTCTCTACTATTGTCTCTCTACATACTACTCTCTACTGTTGTCTCTCTACATACTACTCTCTACTGTTGTCTCTCTACATACTACTCTCTACTGCTGTCTCTCTCCATACTACTCTCTACTGTTGTCTCTACATACTACTCTCTACTGCTGTCTCTCTACATACTACTCTCTACTGTTGTCTCTCTACATACTACTCTCTACTGTTGTCTCTCTACATACTACTCTCTACTGATGTCTCTCTACATACTACTCTCTACTATTGTCTCTCTACATACTACTCTCTACTGTTGTCTCTCTACATACTACTCTCTACTGCTGTCTCTCTACATACTACTCTCTACTGCTGTCTCTCTACATACTACTCTCTACTGTTGTCTCTCTACATACTACTCTCTACTGCTGTCTCTCTACATACTACTTTCTACTGTTGTCTCTCTACATACTACTCTCTACTGTTGTCTCTCTACATACTACTCTCTACTGTTGTCTCTCTACATACTACTCTCTACTGTTGTCTCTCTACATACTACTCTCTACTGCTGTCTCTCTACATACTACTCTCTACTGTTGTCTCTCTACATACTACTCTCTACTGCTGTCTCTCTACATACTACTTTCTACTGTTGTCTCTCTACATACTACTCTCTACTGATGTCTCTCTACATACTACTCTCTACGGTTGTCTCTCTACATACTACTCTCTACTGTTGTCTCTCTACATACTACTCTCTACTATTGTCTCTCTACATACTACTTTCTACTGTTGTCTCTCAACATACTACTCTCTACTATTGTCTCTCTACATACTACTCTCTACTGCTGTCTCTCTACATACTACTCTCTACTGTTGTCTCTCTACATACTACTCTCTACTGCTGTCTCTCTCCATACTACTCTCTACTGTTGTCTCTCTACATACTACTCTCTACTGTTGTCTCTCTACATACTACTCTCTACTGCTGTCTCTCTACATACTACTCTCTACTGTTGTCTCTCTACATACTACTCTCTACTGCTGTCTCTCTACATACTACTCTCTACTATTGTCTCTCTACATACTACTCTACTATTGTCTCTCTACATACTACTCTCTACTGCTGTCTCTCTACATACTACTCTCTACTGCTGTCTCTCTACATACTACTCTCTACTGTTGTCTCTCTACATACTACTCTATACTGCTGTCTCTCTACATACTACTCTCTACTGCTGTCTCTCTTCATACTACTCTCTACTGATGTCTCTTTACATACTACTCTCTACTGCTGTCTCTCTACATACTACTCTCTACTGCTGGCTCTCTACATACTACTCTCTACTGCTGTCTCTCTTCATACTACTCTCTACTGCTGTCTCTCTACATACTACTCTCTACTGTTGTCTCTCTACATACTACTCTCTACTGCTGTCTCTCTACATACTACTCTCTACTATTGTCTCTCTACATACTACTCTACTATTGTCTCTCTACATACTACTCTCTACTGCTGTCTCTCTACATACTACTCTCTACTGCTGTCTCTCTACATACTACTCTCTACTGTTGTCTCTCTACATACTACTCTCTACTGCGGTCTCTCTACATACTACTCTCTACTGTTGTCTCTCTACATACTACTCTCTACTGTTGTCTCTCTACATACTACTCTCTACTATTGTCTCTCTACATACTACTCTCTACATACTACTCTCTACTGTTGTCTCTCTACATACTACTCTCTACTGCTGTCTCTCTACATACTACTCTCTACTGCTGTCTCTCTACATACTACTCTCTACATACTACTCTCTACTATTGTCTCTCTACATACTACTCTCTACTGCTGTCTCTCTACATACTACTCTCTACTGCTGTCTCTCTACATACTACTCTCTACTGTTGTCTCTCTACATACTACTCTCTACTGTTGTCTCTCTACATACTACTCTCTACTGTTGTCTCTCTACATACTACTCTCTACTGCTGTCTCTCTACATACTACTCTCTACTGCTGTCTCTCTACATACTACTCTCTACTGTTGTCTCTCTACATACTACTCTCTACTGTTGTCTCTCTACATACTACTCTCTACTATTGTCTCTCTACATACTACTCTCTACTGCTGTCTCTCTCCATACTACTCTCTACTGTTGTCTCTACATACTACTCTCTACTGTTGTCTCTCTACATACTACTCTCTACTGTTGTCTCTCTACATACTACTCTCTACTGCTGTCTCTCTCCATACTACTCTCTACTGTTGTCTCTCTACATACTACTCTCTACTGTTGTCTCTCTACATACTACTCTCTACTGTTGTCTCTCTACATACTACTCTCTACTGATGTCTCTCTACATACTACTCTCTACTATTGTCTCTCTACATACTACTCTCTACTGTTGTCTCTCTACATACTACTCTCTACTGTTGTCTCTCTACATACTACTCTCTACTGTTGTCTCTCTACATACTACTCTCTACTGATGTCTCTCTACATACTACTCTCTACTATTGTCTCTCTACATACTACTCTCTACTGTTGTCTCTCTACATACTACTCTCTACTGTTGTCTCTCTACATACTACTCTCTACTGTTGTCTCTCTACATACTACTCTCTACTGTTGTCTCTCTACATACTACTCTCTACTGCTGTCTCTCTCCATACTACTCTCTACTGTTGTCTCTCTACATACTACTCTCTACTGTTGTCTCTCTACATACTACTCTCTACTGTTGTCTCTCTACATACTACTCTCTACTGATGTCTCTCTACATACTACTCTCTACTATTGTCTCTCTACATACTACTCTCTACTGTTGTCTCTCTACATACTACTCTCTACTGTTGTCTCTCTACATACTACTCTCTACTGCTGTCTCTCTACATACTACTCTCTACTGTTGTCTCTCTACATACTACTCTCTACTGTTGTCTCTCTACATACTACTCTCTACTGATGTCTCTCTACATACTACTCTCTACTGTTGTCTCTCTACATACTACTCTCTACTGATGTCTCTCTACATACTACTCTCTACTGTTGTCTCTCTACATACTACTCTCTACTGTTGTCTCTCTACATACTACTCTCTACTATTGTCTCTCTACATACTACTCTCTACTGCTGTCTCTCTACATACTACTCTCTACTGTTGTCTCTCTACATACTACTCTCTACTGCTGTCTCTCTCCATACTACTCTCTACTGTTGTCTCTCTACATACTACTCTACTGTTGTCTCTCTACATACTACTCTCTACTGTTGTCTCTCTACATACTACTCTCTACTGCTGTCTCTCTACATACTACTCTCTACTGCTGTCTCTCTACATACTACTCTCTACTATTGTCTCTCTACATACTACTCTACTATTGTCTCTCTACATACTACTCTCTACTGCTGTCTCTCTACATACTACTCTCTACTGCTGTCTCTCTACATACTACTCTACTATTGTCTCTCTACATACTACTCTCTACATACTACTCTCTACTGCGGTCTCTCTACATACTACTCTCTACATACTACTCTCTACTGTTGTCTCTCTACATACTACTCTCTACTGTTGTCTCTCTACATACTACTCTCTACTATTGTCTCTCTACATACTACTCTCTACATACTACTCTCTACTGTTGTCTCTCTACATACTACTCTCTACTGCTGTCTCTCTACATACTACTCTCTACTGCTGTCTCTCTACATACTACTCTCTACATACTACTCTCTACTATTGTCTCTCTACATACTACTCTCTACTGTTGTCTCTCTACATACTACTCTCTACTGCTGTCTCTCTACATACTACTCTCTACTGCTGTCTCTCTACATACTACTCTCTACTGTTGTCTCTCTACATACTACTCTCTACTGCTGTCTCTCTACATACTACTCTCTACTGTTGTCTCTCTACATACTACTCTCTACTGTTGTCTCTCTACATACTACTCTCTACTGCTGTCTCTCTACATACTACTCTCTACTGCTGTCTCTCTACATACTACTCTCTACTGCTGTCTCTCTACATACTACTCTCTACTGTTGTCTCTCTACATACTACTCTCTACTGCTGTCTCTCTACATACTACTCTCTACTGTTGTCTCTCTACATACTACTCTCTACTGTTGTCTCTCTACATACTACTCTCTACTGTTGTCTCTCTACATACTACTCTCTACTGCTGTCTCTCTACATACTACTCTCTACTGTTGTCTCTCTACATACTACTCTCTACTGTTGTCTCTCTACATACTACTCTCTACTGCTGTCTCTCTACATACTACTCTCTACTGTTGTCTCTCTACATACTACTCTCTACTATTGTCTCTCTACATACTACTCTCTACATACTACTCTCTACTGCTGTCTCTCTACATACTACTCTCTACATACTACTCTCTACTGCTGTCTCTCTACATACTACTCTCTACATACTACTCTCTACTGTTGTCTCTCTACATACTACTCTCTACATACTACTCTCTACTGTTGTCTCTCTACATACTACTCTCTACTGTCTCTCTACATACTACTCTCTACTGCTGTCTCTCTACATACTACTTTCTACTGTTGTCTCTCTACATACTACTCTCTACAAAATGTTATTCTACTGTGCTAACTGTGCATTTTAACATAGTTTTGGACCATCATGATAGGGAAAACACTGAATTATGTAACAAGAAAGACACCAGCAATTCAAAGAAAACTTACTTTAATGCTGAGCTATAAAAGCAAGGTGGTATTACAAATGAAATGGTATTATACAAATATTGAATAAATTGGGCTCTTAGGATCAGCATTTCGTCACATCCAATTTCTACAATGCCAAGACATAGGTAGGCTACCACAGCATGCAGAAACAGGGAAGGTAAAAGGGTGATAATAACATATTTGGGCATTTTTAGGCCTTTATTTGACAGGACAGCTGAAGACATGAAAGGGGAGAGAGGGGGGGGAATGACGTGCAGCAAAAGGCCACAGGTCGTTGTCAAACCTGCATCCGCTGCATCGAGGAGTAAACCTCTATAAATGGGCACGTGCTCTACCAACTGAGCTATCCGGGCGCCCACTAATACCATATTTTAACTATTTTAATCATTACTATTTTCACTTCATGCAGAACTCTGAACCTAACTTACGTAGGCTCTAGCTAGCTGATATGTGTCAGACATGGCTGCACATGAGTCTCACCAACGCCACATGAAGCTCATTCAGATATCTTGATATGAGAGTGTAATGGACCTTTTTGAAAATCAAGTTTAAGGGATCTTCAGCACCCCTGAAAAATGGCTAAAATCGTACTGTTGCATGATTTGTTTGACAAAACAAGCACAGTGAAGATGTCTCTTTTGCTCTGAATAATTATGAGAACTTTTACAAACCGAACATTCGATTAATAAAGGAAATAATTAGCAGATGAATCCATAATTAGGTATAAAAGTCATTATAATTAGTAGAAAAGTATGGTGTGGGAGGCATTTTTCTGCATTGAGTACTGTTACTTTTACAGTAATACGTTTCTGGTTATGTGAGTGAATGTGAGGGAGAAAGGTGAAATGTGGCAGATGTTTGTCCCGTCCAGCCCTCTCTGGAGTAATGTTTTGACGAGGGGTCCCAGTCTTTTGTTCCAGCAGCATGTGCACGTGGACTCACATCACAACACCAACCCTGCTGTGCCCTGTTCAAAGACCCTTTTCTGAGGAGGGTGACACCCTATGGTGACACCAATTGGCAGCAATGTGCCAATAAACATGTGATTGACATAAGTTTCAAAATATTAATATGTAAACAAAAGCAGTGGTTACTATTACTGTAACTCCAGTTCTATGAGTATGTGAGTAGTAGGGCAGGGCGGTAAACTGACTTTTTAAGGTATATTGATATGATTGCAAACAAGATATGGAAATGTATCAGAATGCAGGAAATGAAGTCTTTGACGCTCAAAATTTCCTGGACCCCCAGACCCCCTACTTTAATATATTTCCCCATAAAGGCCCATTGGAAGCCAGGAAAAATGATAAAAACAAATATACGTGTGGTACAGAATACCCACTACAATAAATTACACTACGCCACTGGTTCAGCCTAAGACAGCCAGTCTCAGTCAAATCGCATCGTCATCTCCTTGACTAGGCCTTCAATACACACACCTCTCTCTCTCTCTCTCTCTCTCTCTCTCTCTCTCTCTCTCTCTGTCTCGCTCTCTCTCTCTCTCTCTCAAATCAGCAGAATGGGGTGCGACAGTTATCTACGACCTATCCTGTCCTAGAATGCTGTGACATCAGATCTCGTCTGTCGGATGGTCCCTGAAGGCACCCTCGGGTTTGTTTTGGTTCTGCGTGGTGTCCGAGCCAACCAATGAAGGACGAGGAGAGGCTGGTAGTGTCACGTGTGCCCTGCCCCCCTGTGTTAAATCGGCACGTCCCCCTCGTACTTGAATCATTCCTTGCCAGTAAGCGATTGTTCTTGATTCCAGTCTCCGACATAAGACTTCTGACTAAGCTAGAGCGGAACTCTGCATCTTACCGACGACAAAATAAATACAAAGAAACAAACTGCAACACTGTGTCCGTTATAGGCTACATTTACAGAGAGAAAAGACATTTGTAGACGGATAACGGACATACATCCTCCTGCGACACAGACCCTATACCCTTATCAGATTAGGCGTTCAGTGGGCTGTTCAACGCAGAATATTTGTGCAAAATGAAAACCAAATTTATCAACGGGGTTTCTTCTTCCCCCTCCATGTCGCTGGGTCTGCTCGTAACCGAGAACGCCCTGCAGGTCCAGCCCGACACCGAGGAGGAGGAGGACTGTAAGGAGCTGGTCCGCCCCGACCAGCCCGACCTCGACACCCAGCGCAAGGCTTATCTGTGGTGCAGGGAGTTCCTCCACGGAGCGTGGAAAAGCCTGGCTGAGGACGATTTCCATATCACCATCATAAGGTAGGCTACTATGTGTTCATTTGCTTGTTTGATGGAATTATGTCCAGTTGGTCGACGCTAGTGTGATAAGGATGCCATTATACCGTCCAGTCTCATGACTATATATGCAATAATAGCCTGTTTCTATAGCAGCCAGTGACGGACTGGGATAAAAAGAATCGGCCCTGGCATTTTCAACACACCGGCCCTATTTTTTGTCAATAACCTAGCTTTACTTGAAGGTATCTACATTACAGCCTGGCAATATATCTATATTATCGATATCGTGATATGAGACTAGATATCGGTCTTAGATTTTGGATATGGTCATATGGTAATATGGTAATATGGTAATATGGCATAAGTGTCTTTTCGTGATTTTAAAGGCTGCATTACAGTGAAGTGATGTCATTTTCTGAATTTACCAGACTGTTTTAGCACATTACTGATGATTGTTTATCAAAAATCTCATTATGTAAATATTTTGTGAAAGAACCAACCGACTATTAATAGTCAACCCTACAATATTGTTGTGTAATAATGTAGTAATAATAATCTAGTAATTTCTGATCGAAGCTCAACTTTTCCTTTTTACAACACAACATCTAGCTAGCTGCCACACCTATGACGACCATTTATTGGAATAAGAGTTTTCAGGCATTAGTTGAGCTGGGTAAGGTGATACATTTGACTAAGTAAGTTCCAAACCACATATTATTATTATATTATATATTCCTATTATCCTTATCTTAAATAGTATAATAAAGAGATATGTGAGAGTTGCAGAATCCTTTGTGAAGCCATTTCTGCTGTATATAGAATGATTAATGGTAGGGATCGACCAATACTGTTTTTTCAAGGCCGATACCGATTATTAGTAGTTCATGAAATCAATAAGAGATATTTGGAACCGATATGCATTTATAGTGAAAATGTCAAAATGAAGATTTTGGAATGTTACAAACTCCAACACAAAACATTATTTAAACAATGATTAAATAAATTAGATTTCAACATAATCCCCAGTAAGAGATAGTCGGATAGCGGTGTGGGGGGGGGAGGGCGAGCCAAAGTAGAACACTTAATTCATTAACTTTATCGTTATCAGGCAAATAAAACGCAGATACAGATAATCTGCAAACTGACAAGAAACGTCCTGATAATCGGTCTATCCCTAATTAAAGGAATACTTTGCCTATTTTCAACTGACCTTGTATCACTATAATGTTGGTAGTTTGTGTAAATAAACTATGGTAAACAAGTGCTCAGATCTCCGCACTCACACGCCAGCAGCAAACCCCCCAAGTGACACCTTTGACAACAAAAAACCCGCATCACTTGGTTTTGGGGCTGGGTCAAACCTCTTTAGGGGCTTACACTCCTTCGTCTGCACTTCTTTAATCCTGTCTGACCGTCTGTCCTCCAGGGGTGGTTTGAGCAACAAGCTCTTCCTGTGCAGCCTCCCTGACAGCGTGGACACTGTTTGGGATGAGCCCCGGAGCGTCCTGCTGCGCCTCTATGGGGCCATCCTGCAGGTGGGAGCCACATCTCTTATCACTAGTCTTTTTTACCACACAAACCGAGAGGTACAAGTAAGCCAAACTCTTCACCAGGATGTGTTGTTGTGTCTTAGAAACTAGTTTTCCCTTAGTAGTGTGTAGGTATCAGTCTATCTGTTAACGTTTAGCTGCTTTAAGTGAAGATAAATGCTGCTATACAGCACACACAAATGCCAACAGAAATGTAAAAATCATACACTGATTATTTTTTACCTACCTATAATAATGTTTCACTTGTATGTCTTTATCACAGAGATGACTCATGTAACTGGGGTCAAAGGTTATTTAACAGCTTGACTTGATAATCACAGAAACCAGACAATAAACAACAAAAGATACATGCAACTGTGTGATGAGACACCACCGGAGCTTGTTGTGTGTGTGTGTGTGTGTGTGTGTGTGTGTGTGTACATCTGCAGGTCATATGCTTAGTGTGTTCACGTGTGTGTGTATGTATGTGTGCGTGTTAGCCATTGTTGTACATGATGATGTACCCCCATGGCTGTACATGCATGTGTTCTTTGCCGTAGGCTACCCAAAGGAGCGTGCCTTGGGCACTCTTGTTCCCTGGTGAACCCACCAAAAAACACGGTACAGTATGAGGTCTCTGAAATCTCAGCCTAATACAAAGAACGTTACACACACTCATTAGCACAACCTTGGCTGACAACGCTGGGAAGATACAGTATGGAGGGAAAACCAAAGTGTTGAAGCACCTCTCCTGTCTGTTTCTTTTCTTCTCTATATCCCTGCCTTGGTGTAAAACAGGAGCCTGAGGATGAGTCTGCACATTTGCAGCTCGCTCAGCTGTAAAAACATAAATAAAAATAAAACGGCAACAAGAAAAATCATTGGCCAGTGTGCAGTTTGGCTTGTTGTTCCCACGCAAAAGCAGATAGTTACTTTATCTGTTTGCAGTTCCACCGGGGTTGCATTTAACACAGAGATAGAGCCTAAGATGATGTGGCCGGCGTGTCCAGAGTCCATGATCCCAGTATCGATAAGTGTTACAGAACTACCCTAAAGATAACCATTAAGTCAACATCCCCCTGCCGCAGTGCATTGATTTCACATGCAAACATTTGGCGACAAGAGTTCAAAAACGTCTGAGCATTGGCACAAAGTTCCTGAAAGCAGCATACTCTAATCTTCTGCTGGCATTTAATCGTTTGAGGGTTTTTAATTAGCTTATTCTGTTTGTTCCAGCCAGCTGCAATAAATAAAAGACACCGCGGTACGGGCTGCTCTCTTTTCTGCTTTCTCAGCCTTCAAATTTGCCCAATGAATTTTGCATTAAGGCCGTGTAATAAAAAGCTAACTAGCTTTTATTGCTAGGGATGTCTGAGAGAGCAAAAGCACAGTGTCCTTCACCAAGGTAACTGCAGCCATCTTCATCAGGACAGAACTGCCTCTCAGGATTTAGTGACGTCTAATCAAAAAGCTAATACGATTAAGGAACTCTATGTCATTGTCAGAGTGCACAGCTACTAATGATCAAACAAAGCCTAACTGCACTGGAGGCAGCGTTTCTCAGCAATGCAGATATGTGAATAGCATGTAGGATAAATAAATGTGTGTATATTTAGCCCCAGCTTTAATATGTAATCCAAAGTTAAATGCCGCATCCAACAGCAGGCTTGGAGTTGGGCAATAGATTATTGTTTTATCCTGCTGTCTCTACACTGTCTGATCTCTATCTCCACTCTTTGTTTCTGGCTGTCGCGTTAAGCAGGTAGTCAGGGGAGCGCGGCGGTTATTCCGACCGATCCTCCGCACTGCCATGTCAAAAAGACTTGGCGTGCGTTTGAACTCATACTGTACTGTCTGCACTGTAGGCGTGAGTATGTTGACACTCACAGACAGCTTGACATGTATTCATGGCTAGTTCTTTCCTTTTTCTTTTGTTTATAGATGTCCTGTAATAAAGGGGATTCCCGACAATCAAACAAAGAAAATGACTTCCAAGTAAGTAACTGACCACGGTGCCACCAGTACGGTATGTTCCTCTGCCCGTAGTGTCAGCCAGTGTCCCATCCAGTCCCCACAACACTTACCAGCACATGTTTCCCCCCTGATGTCTGAAAACTTTCTTCTACTTCCCTAAATTCTCCTTTTGCTCATGTTGAACTCTCTGTCGGTGCTCTCACACAGTCTTCTGAACTCCTGCGGCACCAGTTGTTTCCCAAAAATAAATAGGATTAAATAGAGAGGTTGAAAAAAACCTGAATTACCCTTAAGGTTCAGAATCGATATAACACGTGTCTCCACGTAGTCACTCCTGGCAGAGCACGACTGTAAAAAGTGAGTTGGGAGATTCTACAGTCACTGATTTCAGTTTATACATGAAAGAAACTTGATTAAAATCCAATATATTTTGAGAGGATTAGCTCATCTGGCTTGAATATGACTGTGTCATTTTTATTGGGAACACAAGGCAAAGTACGTACAGAAGCAACACTAATTTCAGAGTTTTTTTTAAAAGACTCTGCAGCAACAGTAACAGCGTATGTTCAGCTGGAGTCACTGCCAAGCCTCAGTGACCTAGACATTCCTTTAGCCTGCATGATGTCACGATGACCCTTGGCCCTGGCATTACGTGGCCGAATCACAAGTCACTGCCATGTGATGGAGGTGAGGTCATCAGCCAGATAGCAATTGTTATCATTCTGGCTGCTTCCCTTTCCTCTAATCCAGCCTGCAGTTAGCAGACGTGACCCCATGTCAGCCTCATAGGATAACCTCACCTGTACCCTCCTTCTCTAACAATGCTGTCTGCTCAAGGTACATCCTAATTGGATTAGAGAGGCTGACATTGTGTTAATCCCTGTGGGGACAGCAGTGGTGGAAGAAGAAGAAGTATTTAGATCCTTTACTTAACCCTCTGAGGTCTAAGGGCATTTTTAGATATCTTCTTGAATTCTCCTTTTAAGGGGTTTAACCTGATCCCCGTGTGCTTTATGTATAGTGACACCCAAAATTGTTCCAGAGCAATGTATAAAGAGATGAATTGGCCCAGAGGCAGAAGATATTGTGAAAACATGTTGTTTTGGTGTTTGAAATGAGTTTACAAAAGTCTTGGGCTCACAAAAGTAGCGTAGTATATGAATAAAATAGTGAATAAATGTCTAAAATTACATTTTTCAAACATTGCTTGGACTCGCCGGTGCGTCTTTTGTCCTCAAAGGGTTAAGTAAAAGTACTAAAACCACACTGTACAAAATACTGTGTTACAAGTAAAAGTGCTGCATTGAAAATGCTACGTAAGTAAAAGTATCATCTCGAAAATGTACTTAATGATATGATGTGATATTTCATCCACGTGTCATGCCACTAAGTGGCCCATCCCACATAGACTTACATGACACCAATACAAAAGTAATTTCATCCACAGCTTCCGGTCCAATGTCCACACAACATACTCCACTTTGCACAAAAAAAATTAAAAACAAAAGTACTAAATGCAGAAAAAATACTCACATTGTAGAAACTGGAAACGATCCAAACAGCTCTGTCAATAAACTAAGTGTTTAATCAGCTAATAATGTATAGCTATTATACATAGTTATATATCATTATGTTGTTTAATTTATTAAAAAAACAACTTATTTTATAAACTACATGTGTTTTGTGTGCAAAAATCTTAATGTGTAAAGTAACTAGTAACTAAAGCTGTAACAGATGAATGTAGTGGAGTAAAAAGTACAATATTTCTCTCTGAAATGTAGCGGAGTAGAAGTAGAAAGTGGCATGAAAAGAAAAGACTCAAGTAAAGTACAAGTACCTCAACATTTGGACTTAAGAACAGTGCTGGAGTAAATGTACTTAGTTACATTCCACCGCTGGTATGCGCCTATGTTGATGCAGGACCCGTGGAGTAAATTAGTTCAGAGCAGATAAGTTTTGAGGTTAAACAGCAGCTGTCACGGTGCACCTGCTGCCTCACTCCCAAGGCCAGCCGCTAAATATCTCAGAGCCGAGTAGCAGCGACTAGTATAACAGGTTAGATTCAAATGTATTCAAATATCCAGAGAGAGCATGATCACGGAGCCTGCGTCAGCTGTCAGACTGGGACCTTTATGTATCTATTCATTCAAAAAGTATGTTTAAAGTTTATGTTTTCTTATCAAAAAAAAAAGGAAATGAAAAGAGGGAACGGTGTGGGGAAAGTGCTTTTTTTGGAATTTCGCAGTTCTTCTGGGTCTGAAGCGAGTGCTGACTCGGCATCTATTGTTGATAATTAACTTTTAAACGGGCAGAAGACATGTCTGGGGGGGGGGGGGGGGGAGTGAGCCTAATCAAACAGACCGCTAAAGCAAACACTGGCATTTAAAACTAAAAGAGGAAATGAACAGAGGTTGAGGTTGAGGACGCTGTTACAGCCTCTAAACAGCAAGGGAGGAATGGCCTGGTGCATTTACATAACTGACATTTAAAATAAGAATATGACTTTAAAGACAATGCAAATGTTCTCAATCAGCTTCCATTATAAGAGCTTGGGTCTACATTAACACTATTTTCTGCCCAAGGTAAAACTGTTGTGATTATTTCACATAATTCCTGTAAATCTTTGCTCCCCCTCTCTGCTCTTTTCACTTGTGCACCAATCAGAATTGAGCAATATTTGAATTAGAATCCAATGACAGTTGATGTTTTTTTTCTAATTTAGTTAGTTAGTTAGTTGGTTTTTTTGAACTGAACAGCTTCGGAGTCACTGCAATGGTTATATGACTTTTTTTCTCCCCCCCTAGCACCTGTGAGCGGAAAAACCACCCTTGCAAACTGAGCGAGGGGTCAGACACAAGGAAACATAGGAGCTGCCAAATATCTATTCTGAAGCTGTGTGTGTGTGTGTGTGTGGGGGGGGGGGGGGGGCTCTATAGAGAAACCTGCCAGCAACAAGACAGGAAACACACAAGACATGGACTAAACTGCATAGCGCCTCTTTAATCATTAGCGTTTAAGGATGCCTTTTTTCAACATCATTCTACAACTACCGGTATGCCCCGGATATGTCTTCATCACTAAGGCTCAATTTAAAATCGGTGCACTACAAAAGAGCACAGTCAGCATTGCCATATCACCGGCATAGTTCTCAATGAAAGTGATTGTACAGTCCTGTTCACAAACACTCAGGCTGTTCTGTGAAAGTTATGTCTTGAAAATACTGTGAGAGCAGTGATACAGATAAGCAGACCCTGTAGGAGTTGGAGTCTTTGCTTTTGATTTCTGCACATTCTGCCAGACGGCTTGTTTTCTGGCAGTATGTGTGTCAAGATGATTATGGTAATGTGGTTAATTCACGTTGGAGATTTGAAAGCGCATGTGATTAGCATTCTGCGGAGAAGGCATTACACACCGATGGGGAGTATTCTCTAGACTAATACCCTGGGAATGAAGCAGATTGTGCTGCATACTGTTTTCATTTGTTCGCTGTTACTAATATAGTGCTGATGAAAACATTATGCACATAGGTAAAGAAGGCGTGTGCCCTGTGGGTATTTGTTTTAAACACTGCTCATGGCAAAAACATACATGACTCTATCCAGTTGAAGTCTACTGAAAGAAATGGATGCTACCAAGATTTCTACCGAGTTTGCACATTCCAAGGCTTCTTCTTAACAAGCTCACATAAATCAAATGGAATATCAAAGTGCAGTTTGTTTGCAGATGACAGAACTCCATCCTCAACTAAAGCTGCGACAATAAGTCAATGAAATGATTATTCGATCGACAGTCCGTTCATCAGCAACTATTTTGATAATCAAGTAATTGCTGGGTCCAGATTCTTGATTATGAGGATTTGCAGCTTAAGGAAATTCTGATGGCCATTGAACACAAATTGAGAAATGATTTCAGAGAAAACTTGCCGCTTCCTGCCAGCTGTGATACAGACGGCAGACTCTAGTATTTGGAAGGACTTCATTTACCTGTTTCACAACGCAGTTCCCTTAAAAACATAGTTTTGTGAGACGTCCCCTTAAAATCCTTGTTGGCAGCTTCATCAACCTTGCCTTGTCTCTCATCCATCACAGTTAATCAGTCCCTCCAGAAAAACGCGATTATGCGATCGCAGAATTCAATGTATAATCAGCCAAAGTCCGCATATTAATGCGGGGGCCGCATTTTTTCAAATACGCCGCACTTTCGCCGCATAAATTGCAGATTTCCGCGCAAAATATGCAGGGCTTGCATGATTTCATAATTCCCGCATTTTCGTTGCAAAAAAGTCACATATATCTCAGCAGAAAGATGAAAAATGTTGCGTTTACTTCACACAAGAGCAGCCATTTTCCCCTGTTGCCATGGGAACGTTATGAAGTGACGTCATTTCTCCTAGTGAGAACACGGTGTTGGGGGGGAATCACTTAGTTTTCTCTTTTTCATCAAACCGCAGTTTTTGAAAGTTCCCGCAATTTCATCACATAAAATGGCATAAATATTCCGCATATTCCATCGCATTTTTTAAGAAAACGTGCCGCATGGATTTTTGCCCGCAACAATCACAAAAAAACTCCGCGTTTTTCTGGAGGGACTGGTTATAGGTGAATAAATAATAATTACTAGAATGGCACTCCGAGAGCGTAGAACTACGTCGAGGCCAATGGTGGATTCTAGGGCTGGGCAATATGCATCAATATTTTTATCTATAGATGTCGTCTTAAATTTTGGATATCTTCATATCTTAATATGACAAGTGTTGTCTTTTGCTGGTTTTAAAGGCTGCATTACAGTACAGTGATGTAATTTTCTGAAGCTACCAGTTGTGCTAGCTGTTCTGTAATAGTTATTATGTCCACATTACTGATTATCAAAAATCTCATTGTGTAAATACTTTATGAAAACAACCCTACAATATCGGCCCCGATATCGACATCGAGGTATTTGGTCAACAATATTGTGATATTGATTTTCTCCATATCGCCCAGCTCTAGTGCATTCACATGCTACTCGTACGGTCCTATTTCCCGAGTTGGGAAATTGTTGTTTCGACTTTGGTGTGTTCATGAGTTTTACGTCGTAATGTGGAAACAACCTGGACGCTACAAACAACATGTGTTGTGTTTTATTGCTCATAGCGATTAAACACCATGGCAATATATGTTTCCAGTATTTGTGTGACAACGAAGAGCAAAGGAAACGGATTAGGAGAGCCAGTTATAATATGATGGGAAACTAATTTTTCAGATTATTCTGACGCTGCGTAAATGCAGTACAAATGCCCTTTGTTGCACTGTTGACGAAAGGGTTAAAATAATTTGTGTATCTGCCCAGTGATTCGGATCTGTTTCAAATTTGAATGTTTTTTTTCGTAGCCCTTCCACCAAGTTTCATGGAAATGGGGCCAGTAGTTTTTAATCCTGAACAAACTGAGCCGGAAACATACTGTAAGCATAATTGACTAAATAAAAAAGGAATTTGTAATAGTAAGAGTGTAATGTATAATTCACAAATTTATCACAGCAGATACCAGTGTGTCCTTGAGTAACAGGTGCTACAGTACAGTATTTGTTTTGAGAAATGTGGCATCTCGAAGGCCACAGGCAGTATTGTTTCCTTTGAGCCGGCTTCCTGCTGGACAGCCAGCATGAAGCACATTCCCTGGCAAGTAGCCAAAGACTCCAGTGCTCAGATCCAAATCTCTGTCTCTGCAGCAATTTATGTGAAGGTTATTCACTTAAGAGGGTTCCGATAGCATTGTGTCCATTGCAGCTATTGAAGGTTACATTGAAATGCTGCAGATTGCAGCATTAGCCAGTAAACGTAGACCCTAAGGGAAACAGCATGATTCTGTGTCTGTATCTACCAAAGTACTTCTACAAACCCTGAAAGCAACGTTTAAATCAAAACTCAAAACATTTATTTTTTCCAAACATTATGGACCATCATTATGACTTCCTCTATCTTTTGTTTGTACCACTTTTTATTTCACTTTTATGTAAATATATACCTGCAATGATTTTAATGTATTGTTGCAATCCTCACTTTCACTTAATTCCCTGTTGTACAGTGTTTTGAGACCATGTCTTATGGGGATATTGCACTTGAAATAAAATTGAATTGAAATTGAATTGAACTATATTGGCGTTATCCTAACTGTACTTCTACTTGCTAGCTTTTTCTGTAACGTTCAACTCTTCCCACCTCAGGGTGGATGGAGATTACTCACTTGACCACTGCTAGGTAAACGTTTATAGATCAATATTGAAATTTCAGTTTGAACTGTATTGACATAACTTTATTGTAAATATTTGTTTTAGAGGCAGAGCTGACCCTGAGAGTTTTAAGCAGGTCTTGTTTTTTATAACTAGCAACTATAAGAAACTCTTGTCAAAACATTAATTAAATAATAAATGACTAATGCTTGCTCTTAGTTTGAATTGAACTAACACGTAATCATTTATTTTGGTTGAATGCTTTTGTTGAAACATTGTAATTTCCCCTTGCAGGATTAATAAAGTATGCATTATTATTATTATCCACTCAACTCAATCGGTGAACCTGTTCCTGTCTTCATTGCAACTTTGACCCAAAGAGATGCTATTAGAAATACACTTTAACTAATCAGGGTTTAAGTTTCCCACGGTTTAAATCTCTCCTCTGCCAATGACCTCTTGCCTATTTGGCGAGAAGCCATGGTTTTCTGTCTTTTTCCACACAATGGAGTGGATCAGAATGAAGTCGATGAGTAGCCAGCAGTGTTTGAGGCTCCAGGGCATGTGTTGGTGTGAGAGAAGGTTTCCCAGCTAACCTTGAGCCCATGTTGCACTCCAGGCTGCGTGTGTGTTGGTGTGCCACGTTTGTGTGTCTCTAAGAGAAAGGGAGAAAGACAAGGCTGTCCTCTCTGATTCAGCAACTTCAACAGTGACCGCTCCTCTGAGTTTATTACCTCAGTAAACAATTTTTTAACAAGTTATGGTCTCAATCGTCAGTCTTCTTCAAAACAGCATGGTGTTCATTCAGTAGATCATGGCCCCATTTATGTGAAAATAGACGATAAAGCAGCTCACTGTGTGTTTTCACTTCATCAAAGTTGCTGCCTAAAAATGTCTTGTTCAGCATTCTTCCAACCAAGCTATCTAGCTACCGCTAGCATTAGCTGCTAACTTAAGGGAAAGTCTTCCGATTTCTTTGTACGCCGTACATGCAGATGTACGGCTCCAGGACCAGTAGGTCCGCGTTTATCTGCCGGTAAATCTCCACTGGATCACTCACTTCCGAAGGGTTGAAAATCTGCAACTTTCCCTCTTTAGCGTTTAGCTTAGCGCAGCACCATTGCAACCACTAAGATTCCTCTACCTCCACACTCGTCAAAAATCGTCACGTCCGGTTAAAAAAACTAAGGTGGAGACGTCTAAATTGGCAAACGCGAGGCTTCAAAACGGCGGTCCACAAACCAATGGGTGATGTCACAAATGCTACGTTCACTATTTTTCAGTCGGTGGTTTCTTCTCACAGGTAAACCCAACTAACCACAGCATTCCTCCTAATTCAGACTCCCCCATTCTTCTCCTCCACCCCCTAATTTATATTCAATTCTGAATGCAGAGCAGTCAAATTGTAGAGCATGAAATGTCATTACTTTAACATGAACCATGCACTGTTACAGATAGACGTCTGAATGGGGCTGACAAGAGAATTGCTTCTTGACCTCACTCTAACGTTCATGTTTTTACACATAGAGACCAGAAAAAGCTCTTTGTCTCATTTCTCATTCTGTTCTCTTTTCATTTTGCAGCACTGGCGGGGAGTGTCTGTCACACTTAAAATGTTAGACTACGTTTTTGACTGTTGTGTGTTTTCAGGGGGCGGAGGCCATGGTGTTGGAGAGTGTGATGTTTGCTATCTTGGCGGAAAGGGAGCTGGGACCGAAACTCTACGGTATTTTCCCTCAAGGCCGACTGGAGCAGTATGTCCCCGTAAGTCACCACGTTGTTGTTCATATGCACATCTGTTTGTATACGTTGACTTGTATATACTGTGGGATCAATAGGAACACCCTATGCTCTTTTTGTTAAGACTGAGGAGAGATCGTGATTCAGTTCAACGAACTTTTGGAGATTTTTTTATATTGTGGTGTACGTTAAAGACTAGGTATCGATCCTCCTCCCTTATTTTTGTTCTGTGCAAAATGTTTCTGTAGCACCAAGTAGTAAAGTAGTACTTGGAATCTGGCAACGAATGTCTGATCACATTTGTAATGTTACTTACAGGACTCTTCCTAGTTCCTGATTTCATTCAAAGTGTTGCCAATGATAGACTTTACTGGGCTCTTGTACTATGTCTTGTCTATGCCTAGTATTTAACGTCTGAGAATCTTCTTGTGAAGGCTTCTTTTGTTAAATGTAAAAAAAGTGGGGTATCAAAAGTTAAAATATAAATCCTGGTCAGATTTGGCAGAAAAGGTAACGACTTCTGTTCCAATTCCCACATACAGATATCTGAATTTGAGTTAAGAGGATTAGTGACAACATTTAGGGTTGGGTACCGAAACCCAGTATGGTTAATAATATAGCACCTTTAACATTTCACGTGGCAGGAGGTAACGCTAACCTACCGTTAGCTAGTAGCTGGCTTCAGTTAAAACAGTCTGCAGATACAGTCACAGAGTAGACTAGCTGCACTTTGCAGACACCATGGCCACTGCCGGAGGGTTGTCGGAGAAACAACACCGACGTAACCTTATGTTGCGTTTAATTGCACTCATGGTGCATTCACGTGCAACTCAAGAAACTTGTTGAAAGCTGTGCCCTTCTGCAATCTAGTGGTTCTTCTTTTTTTAACAGCAATTGGCTGGTGAAATAAGTTATTGCTATTACATTTTGAATAACTTAATTAAATTTGACCAGATAGCCTTAGCAATAAATATGTGCTCTTTTTTTCTTTTTCTAAACTATCGGTTCAGTCCCTTATTAGGCATCGTTATCGGGAAATGCCCAAACAATGTCTAACCCTAACGACATGTCGGCTTATCGTTGGATGATTTTAATTCGGTACGGTTAGGCATGTGGTATGACATGAATGATACAACATGGTTTGGGTGTGTGTGTGTGTGTGTGTGTGTGTGGTGTACTGTTCAATGATGCATCATTGATCGATGTTCAGAGATATTTAATAAACCATAAAACATCTGCTTGTCAGTAGTCAAACAGTACTGTGTTACATAATTCATTTTACTCTTGGAAGAAAATTATTTTCAGTTGACATCATGCAGCTGCCATTTAACTGTAAAGGTGCAGCAACAGTTGATGAACAGATCCATGTTGGCCTGTTTGAACTTGGGTTTGCTGCAAGAAAGTGAAAGCCCTTCTTCCAATTACAGTGTGTGAGAGGAAACATATGAATAATGCCCAGACCGAGGTCCAGGTCATCTCTAAACTGCACTGGGAGGGGCGAGCTAGCCTCGGTTTGTTTGAAAATACTTTGAACGTCACCAAAAAGTAATGTCACCCAACATCGCTTAGAGCACCTTCAACTAACCCATTTTGTAAAATTTGGCTTCATAGTTTTACATAAAAATCTTGTGTAGTGCAACTTCGAAAACAGTCATCATGGTAACTGTATAAATAAGATACATTTACAGATACAGACACACAGATACACACAGATAACATTTATATTATGCTGTTGACAGAGTCGTAAGCTTGACACCTGTGAGTTAAGCGAGCCCAGCATCTCGGCGGAGGTTGCGGAGAAGATGGCCAAGTTTCATGGAATGAGGATGCCCTTCAACAAGGAACCCAAGTGGCTGTTTGGAACGATGGACAAGTAAGTCATTCAAAGCTGGGTAGGCACTTTAGTTTTTGCGTCTTGCATTTTGTTATTCAAGTGGCCGCCTGGGTAGCTCACCTTGTAGAGCGCGCGCCCATATATAGAGGTTTTCTCCCCGATGCAGCGGCCGCGGGTTCAACTATGACCTGCGGCCCTTTGCTGCATGTCATCCCCCCCCCCTTCTCCCCTTTCATGTCTTCAGCTGTCCTATACAAATAAACGCCTAAAAAAGGCCCAAAAAATAATCTTAAAAAAAATATAGGACTTCTGCATCTCCTCCTTGGCTCTGTTTTCAGGCTTTAGGAAATCACGCCATCACTGAAGACTTTGGCCAATCACAGGTCATTTCAAGTGAGAGAGAGAGAGAGAGAGAGCGTTCCTATTGGCTGTTCTGCCAATGCAGATGCATGTTCACGTCCCTTAGGTATAAGCTCTGTTTAACGTAAGCTAGGGCTGGGCCATATATATCGATATTTTATCCATATCGATACATGAGACTAGCTATCGTTGTCTTTTCCTGGTTTAACAGGCTGCGTTATAGTAAAGTGATGTACTTTTCTGAACTTACCAGTTGTTCTAGCTGTGTTATTATTTGCCTTTACCCACTTAGACATTATGTCCACATTACTGATGATTATTTATCAAAATTCTCGTGTTAATATTTTATGAAAGCAACATTTGTCAACACTACAGTGTCGCCGCGATATCAACATCGAGGTGTTTGGTCAAAAATATTGTGATATTTGATTTTCTCCATATCGCCCAGATCTAACGTAAGCTAACATTTGGTACATTTTGAAGAAATCTGCAGGCAAAAATAGACAAAGAGTAGTAAAACAAACACATATATGGATTTTGGATATGGCTGGGTATCGTTCAAAGATTTTCCGATACCCGTACTGATACCAATACTGTGACTTCGATACCGGTTCTTAAACGATCTTACAACATTACATTACACATTATAGCAAAAATTGTTTTATTTATATTTCAGCTCCTACTATGTGAGCCATCTCTGTGTAACGTAGACTTTTTTCTGCACGTCACTACGACGTGTAACGTTAGACAGCCAATCACAAACATTTTTAGATCTTGGTAGATACACTTAATTCTTAATACACTAGAGGCAATTCGGTCGGTGCCTAAAAACTATTAAATTGAGCACCCTAGCCCGAATTTTTTATGTTTTTTTCCACTAGTCTAAAAGAAGACATGTTATGTAAGCAAAATAGCCCAAAACCTCTACATTTCAAAAGTCATGTTTTGCCTTGACAGTCATTCTCGCAGAAAAACGCTATTAATGCCATGCCCTCTGGATGAAATGAATGATTGGTACATGTAAATGTACCTGTACGA
The DNA here is from genome assembly GCA_023631565.1 of Gymnocephalus cernua. Lineage (NCBI taxonomy): Eukaryota > Metazoa > Chordata > Actinopteri > Perciformes > Percidae > Gymnocephalus > Gymnocephalus cernua. The sequence goes on from CM042431.1 coordinate 2,133,643, forward strand.
CGCCGCTGCATGCCCATGCTGGTCTGAAGAAAGGACCGGCACAGAGAGAGCTGCAGACTCTAATCAAACTTAAAGCTTAAAGCTTTATCTTGTTGAGGCCTATCCCATCCTGACTATTCCATCTCTCATCCGTCTATAGTCTATACTATACCTCTATACACATACGTCTAATTGAAATGAGGTCAAAGGAGAGGCTGAGACAAAAGACTGAGCAGATTTGAAGAAACTGAAGGTTTTGAATCATAAAATATCAACGATAACTTATCGAAAAGTATAAGGTGACACAGATGGCTTATAACACCCTTCTTGAATTATTTTCAAGTTTACTTGTTGGGTGTGCACAGTACAAGGTTTTACGTTGCACAATATTTGCCTGTGTGTGTGATGAAGTCCATTGTCCAGTTCTATGGATCTTCTGTGAAGGTAGCCTACATAGTGCCTGCTTTATCATTTTCCAGATTATGTATTACAAACATTACTCAGTCCCTGCCCCGTGACAAATTCTGTACATTTCCATGTCAGAAAAAGAATGAAGATTCAGAGAGCTGAAACGTAATATGAGGTATTAGCTTATCTGGAATTTTACTGCAATCTGTCGCAAATTTTTTCCTGCAGGATTTATGAAGGATGATTCTATAAAAGCGGGATTCCCTGTAATCTGGACTGTGTAAAATGTTTCCTGGTGGTGACATTGATTTTTTTAAGATGTCCCAGAGAATTGGAACAGAAGAGAAATTTGACCAGGATTTTGGTTTGTGGGTTTGTTAGATTACTTAACTCATTTAAGCACAGATGCTCAAGTCCTTTATCTCTCTTATATATCTGATAAATTGGCTTTAAGCCCACTACAGACCAAGCCGAAAATCAGCCGTCAGACAGTCTGGCGAGGTCAGTGACTCGAGTCCGTTGGAGGGGCCGTCGGCCTTCATTTTACATTTTTATGACATTTTACAACACAGATTAGAGCCGGCTGCTTTTATGGAGACGTGTTCAGAGGCATTTTTTTGAGAGACCGATCAGCCCAAAATGCCTTTTCTGCCGAGGGTCGGCCGTCTGGTCAGTCTGTAGTGGGCTTTAAAGGTTAGTAGACCAACAGCAAGTGGACCCATCTAAACTAATTTAGTAATTTCAGTTACAAGGCAGTATGTACCTAAAATTAGCCAAGATTAACTGACATCAGTCACCATAAACTGCTGGTCATGACAGACCAAGCTAGGTGGTGGCAGGGAAACTCGTGCATGTATTGAAATGAGAAAAGTTAGGTTTTCATTGCTTATGAACTCAGTGTTTATTTCTTTTTTTCTGTCCCAAACAGTACAAGTACTGAGTAAGCTGTAACTAGTAACTAGTAACTAAAGCTGTAACAGATGAATGTAGTGGAGCAAAAAGTACAATATTTCTCTCTGAGATGTAGCGGAGTAGAAGTAGAAAGTGGCATGAAAAGAAAAGACTCAAGTAAAGTACAAGTACCTCAACATTTGGACTGAAGTACAGTACTGGAGTACATGTACATTACACCACTGGATGAGACGCAGATGTTTTCGAGGGAAAGGGTGGAGTAAACGTGTGTGTACCACTCTCTCCAGGTACCTGAACCAGGTCATGAGGCTCAACTTCACCAGAGAGTCGCACCTGCGTCGCTTCAACCGCCTGCTCAGCTACAACCTGCCACGGGAGGTGGAAATGCTCAAGTATGTTCACACACACACACACACACACACACACACACACACACACACACACACACACACACACACACACACACACACACAGAATACAGAGTGGATAGCATGCATGGAAAGTTCATAGGGTTGGTGCTTAGTATTGCATAAAGAGATGATATCTCTCAGATTAACCTGTAAGCAATACATGTTGAGGTAACACTCAAAACAAACACCATTTCATTGATAGCACAACGTTTAGACCTGCTAACAGATAAGAAGGGCAAGTCAGTTAGTGAAACAAGGAAACTCTCGCATGTCACAGCCAAACATTGTTCTCACAGTCACAACCTAGCATTTAGACATAGTAAGCACTATCCCTACACCTTATACTGTGTATGTTACAGTCATATTAATTAATCATATTAAGCTGTTTTTACGTATGAACTGTGGACAATGTCCGATGAATAAGGTCCTGACATTGTCCCGAGTTTCCCTTTGACACATTTAGCACAAAGCAAGAGCTGCTTCAGCTATTTCAAAAATAACATAAAAAAATAAAAATAATAATGAAGTGAAACGCAGAGATGGAACCTCCTTGGAAATATATATTGTGGCTTCATAATAATGTATCATTGTGAAGTGTGTATATGAAGATGCACACGGCTGCGTGCGCTGACCAGGAGCTTTTTAACCCGTTGATTGATCATCCTCGGACTTCTGACCTTTTGTTTGTGTGTCCAGGTCTCTGCTGGAGTCCACCCACTCCCCTGTAGTGTTCTGCCACAATGACTGTCAAGAAGGTAAGACATATAGACGCCTCATATGTGCATTCACATTTGTTTTTCTATTTTATAAAAATAACAACGTGTGTGTTGCTTTTCAGGGAACATCCTGCTGCTGCAGGGCCGCCAGAGCTCAGACAAACAGAAGCTGATGCTCATTGACTTTGAGTACAGCAGCTACAACTACAGGTAAGTTAGGAATTAGTCTCCCTTTGCCAGAGATTTTCTCCACAGCGCTGCGGAGGAAGGTCTGGCTAGTCCACACTGCATTCTGGGATGGGAGAAAAACATGCTCTGGTTTATTGGCATTTCTTTTAACCAATCACAATCATCTTGGGCGTTGCTAAGCTCCGGACGGAGCCACGGTGCCTCTGCTAAATAGCCTCAGGAAGGAACTTGTTTTGGTGGAACATGTGTACGTTCAGAAGTAGTTTTAGTCGTGCAACAGAAAACTCAGATTGGACAGATAGTCTAGCTAGCTGTCTGGATTTACGCAGGTTAGAACGCCATCACAGAGACAGAGGAAGGAAAAGGACATCCGGTGGAATTTCCGGCGGCACCGGAGCGATTAAAGCAATGAATTGCCCCTGCTCACATGCCTTGTCTGAATATCCAAAGTAACAATTCCAAGTGTTGTTGTACAAGTAATTGTCGCAGAAATAATTGCGTTTAATAATATAATTGTCTCCTTCAGTAAAATTCTGAAATATATATTTATTTATTACTTTTTTGAACAAATTAAAGTTTTGAATGAACTCCAGGATACATATTTTGGTTATATATCACTGTCATGTGACCCAGATAATGTAATAACACTGGTACACAGCCTATGAAGTAAACCACGTCTTTGTTTTCCCAATATAAAACATTTTTATGTTAATTTTTGAAAATATTCTAACTTGTTATTTTTGTTGCTGTGAGTGTGTTTAGGGTCAAGTGCCAATAACTAACAATTGAAATAAAATATCTATATCCGACTAATAATTATTTATATAATTACAATTTGGAATATCTTAACAAACATCAACAATTGCAATACGCTTTAAGATCTTAGCTAATGTTAGCAGTTAATTACGGTTAAACAAAGAAACTGTGACTATGTAAAACAATACTTACAATTATGTAATCATTGTTACAGGCCTACCAAAGCCTGATATATCTTATTCCTCTGTAACTTATGGCGTTTTTCCACTGCTAGTACCAGCTCGGCTCGGCTCGGCTCGACCGCGTTGCCCCGTCCTCCTGTTTCCATGGCAGCATTAGTATCGCCTCATGCATGAGGCGAGCGTGGCTGGTCGTCTTACCTTTTGGTATCGCCTCAGCTCGCTTGGTACCTTGACGGAGGTGGTACTAAATAAAGTACCTGTTAGCAGGTACCTGGGACTGGAAAACCACGAAAGGCGAGTAGTGGC
>CM042431.1:2140000-2237500 GCA_023631565.1 Gymnocephalus cernua
TGGATTTCCACCCAAAGGACAATAATACAATAATGTGAATGTCCATCTGAAGGAGCGATTTGAGTGATTTATATTGTGTTTTACTCCTGAGTGGTTAATTTATGGGAAAGAGCGTAGAGCACACTGGCCTTGGCTCACAGTTGATCTCAGACAAAAGTCTCTCTCTCCTACACACAAACAGAAACAGTCCCCCCCCCCCCCCCCTGCAGCTCCCTTCAGCGTGGCCCCTTTAAGTCTCCACATATGCTGCGCAGCTGACACGTGACCCTCTGCAAACCACATCCCACTGGGAGCACGTGTGCCATCGCATAGCGTATGTACAGGAAGAACACACCCACAAGTTGAGACACGTATATGGATTCTTTTCTTTCTCATTGACTGACATTGGCTAGGGGTGGAAATCCCAAGTTTTTATCATGATACAATATTATATAGATTCTTTGGACAACGATTTGATATTTGCTGAAAGTCTGTCACGAACGATACGAGGGTCCAGCGATCAATATGAGATGATATAATGAATGCCCTTTTAAAAATAGCAAATCCAAAAAAAAAGCAACTAAAATAGGATTTGACAATTGTATTACTGAGACATTATACCAGACATTTAAATTAAAAAACGAACAATTCTTTTTAATGAAAAGAATTCATATGAAGTGAGAATCTAAAATAAAGAGGCATCTTACAGACAATACGTATCGATATTTTCACTTTGCATCGATAGTATTGGATTGTGGAATATTGAATCGATAAATCGATCCAGCCTCTAAGATTGGCTGGACGTGGAAACAGAAAGGGGATGAGTCCAGTTTACAGACTCCCTTAGTGCTATTTTAGGGCTACACATACACCTACAGTCCATTTGTTCCGGTCTAAATCACAAATCGATTAGTTTCCGTCAATCTAGCAGTGTGTAGCAATGTCGGTCGAGCACTTTGGTCTTTTTAAAGTCTGACATCATGGTCCCCCTCTGGCAAAATCGAACTGCACTATTACCCCCCTGCCCCAATTTTAGAACTTCAGTTCCCATAAATAAACCCTTAATTCACCCATTTACATGTGAAAATATGCTGACTCTATACATGATAAAAGTCCTGATTATTTACATGGAGTCTGGCTCTATACACGCTAAAAGTCCTGATTATTTACATGGAGTCTGGTGTAGTTTGGTGATGGTGATTTCGGGGTTTCATGTTAAACTAAAAGGATCTTACTCTTTAACTAAAAAGTCTATCTCTGTAGGGATCCTTTGATAATGTTGTCAGACACTTAGAATTTATAACTACTAATCTGAATAGTCAGTGGCAAAAACAGATCTTTTAGTGGACGGAAAATGACGATGCACATTTGTCCCATAGGATTACATTGCCTGCTTTTTGCTATTCTAATTATATGTAATCCATTTTAACAAAAACAGCATTCACGCTCAATACTGGACCAATTTCAAATATTTTTTTACACATAAGTCACTTCGGCACTCGTCTATATCCACCAGAAATTACGCTGGATGTCCCTCATTTTCGCCCAGATGTCCGTCCCCTTCCTCTGTCTCTGTGTTGGCGTTCTAACCTCCGGCTGATTTGTGAGGACTCTGGTTAGCTGCTCCTCAGATCTCTGCAGGGTAAATCCAGACAGCTAGCTAGACTATCTGTCCAATCGGAGTTTTCTGTTGCACGACTAAAACTACTTCTGAACGTACACATGTTCCACCAAAACAAGTTCCTTCCTGAGACTATTTAGCAGAGGCACCGTGGCTCCGTCCGGCGCTTAGCACCGCCCAAGACGATTTTGATTGGTTTAAAGAAATGCCAATAAACCCGAGCACTTTTTTCTCCCATCCCAGAATCCTGTGTGGACCTTCCTCCGCAGCGCCATGGAGGAAGGTCTGGTAAAGCGAGACTACTTAGACACCCATACCAAAAGTAAATAGGGTCCAGGTTGACAAAATGAGCCTTTAACTCAGCACCAACCCTAATAGACACCACAAGATGTCAATCAGAAAGTCTTTTTTAATGTCCCTGACTCCCTCCATCTCTTCTCTTTGCAGGGGATTCGATATTGGCAACCATTTCTGTGAATGGATGTACGACTACAGCTGTGAGGAGTTTCCTTTCTTCAAAATTAATGCTCATGCCTACCCTTCAAAGGCCCAGCAGGTGTGTATGGTAACTAGGGCCAGGTATCGTTGAAAATGTTTCGATACCAATTCCAATAGCGTTACTTCGATACCGGTTCCTGAGCGATGCTTTTTGCTATTCTAATTATATGTAATCCATTTTAACAAAAAGAAATGACAACATTACACATTAAGGCACACATCTTTTTATTTATTTATCAGCTCCGTCTCTGTGTAACGTAGAGTATTACCTGCGTGTCTCTACGATGTGTAACGTTAGACAGCCAATCACAGACATTATTAGATCTTGGTAGGAGCATGCTGCGTGCTGATTGGCTTACAGTTGTAGATGAGAGTTATGCCTTTGGTATTGAAATTTAGTATTGAATGATGAGGCATTTTTTGATACTTGATATTTTAGAGGCAATTCCGTCGGTGCCTAAAAAGTATTGAATTTGGTACCCAGCCCTGGTGTTACCACGCCAACGTCTTGTTCATTTGGTTTTATTTGTCGGCTGCTGACCGGTCGTGTCTCTGCACAGCTGCACTTCATCGACAGCTACCTGCGTGAGTCTGATCGGGGGTTCGACAACCTGAGTGAAGAGGACCAAATGAAGCTGAAGGAGGATATGTACGTGGAGGTCAACAGGTGAGCTGTTCTCTCAGGCGTCTAAGGTGAAACCATCGCCGCCTTGTCTTTCTCACCACTAAGGGAGTTTCCATTTGTTTTTGAATGTAGGTTCTCCCTGGCATCCCACTTCTTTTGGGGCTTGTGGTCCATCATCCAGGCCCGGCTCTCTACCATCAAGTTTGGATACCTGGTGAGTAAACGTTTCATTACTTTTCAAATGGATATAATGTATGAAGGAGACTATAAAGTATATGCTGCACTAGGGCTGTGCATTTAAACCAATTCATCGTGATTACTTTTTGTATTGTCTTTTCATGTATCTCAGTATATATTTGTTGTTGTTGCGTTTTGCCTGTAAAGCACTTTGAATGACCTCCGTGTATGAGAAGGTGCTCTATAATTATATGTGCCTTTGCCTAACCTTTTCACTGTTTTTTAACTTCAATTATTGCAACATCATGTTAAATAATCATGATTTCAGTATAGACCAAAATGATGGTGATTAGGATTCTGTGTGTGTAGGACTATGCCCAGGCCAGATTTGATGCCTACTTCCAGCAAAAGAAGATGTGGGCTGTGTAATGGAGCCAAATGGATGGATGCACTTCCAACACGTTCAGCCAAACGGCAGCAGGAAGACAAGCAGGCTGATAGAAGATAGAAGACTCCACCATCAACGCTTTACTTATGCTCCCTGCTTTGAGAGGGTTTTGCTGGCTACCGTCGGTGTTGTGTTGAACCACAGCCAAATCTCGATCACAAGGCTAGGTGCTTATGGTACGTCCCGCAATCCATTGCAGCTCCAAAGTTTACAATGTGTAACTCCCTGAGAGCCAAAAAAATGTAAAAACGATGACTTGTACTAACCTTCATCTCTGGTCAGAGCTGCTCTCCTCTTTTGCCTTGTTGGAACCATATCACTAACACAAGGGTTACGTATTGAGCAGGAGAGAGGTGGCTTTCGGTTACAGCTGGATTGGAAATCTTAACATTGCATCAATGTATATGTATTGATCATTCCCTTATGGAAATGTTCTGTAAATAACCAACATTTGAACTTATCATGGTAGATTCCTGCTTACTGAAGGAGCCAGTGGCTACCTATGTATATTATATATAGACCACAATGTGCCAGTTACCTGGCCCTGTCTGTTAATGATGGGCTAATGTGTTGGTTAGTGGAATCACGACTTGATTTTCGACACTTCTATATATTGCACACGTGCTGTTTTTGTTTGATTTTCTTTTTTTAAATGGTTATATTTGACATTTTCTTCAGGTTATGGCAAAATACAGTTAGGTGGCATTTTCAAGTATGTGAATAGCTGAGGTTCCTTTTGTTCTGGGTGGCTGGTTAAAACTCTAACCCAATCAGACATCAACCATCAGGTTATAGGTATTCCCATTACAATTAGGTCAGGTTGTTTGTGTCTTCCTAACTAATTGCAGTTACAGATCAGCTGATCAGCTGGGAATGTTCTCAACCGGTTTAATTCTTACTGACAGAAGTTTGGTAGATTTATGGTATTATTATGGGTAACTGTGAAAATTAGATCCACATCTCTATGTCGTTTACACATTGGGTATTAACATCTGCATTGTGTGATTTAACCAGAAAGACATTCCAGCCATGCTTTATAAGCCGCTGAAAGGGTTGCTAAACTGTCTTTTGGACACGAGGGAGTGAACTGACCATGTTTCTGAATTGTTTTACTTTTATATATAATCACTACATTAATGAAAACGTCACACAAACAGTACATATGGCAACGGTTCCTTATGGTGGCAATAGATTCTTTGGTGGTGTCACTGGGTTTTTTGGCACAAGTGCCTACTGCCAAGCTGCCTCATCATCGTACCCATAATCCAGAAAAATCTATGTACAATGCTGCACAGCTGAATGTTGCAGAGATTATTTATTGAGACAAGTTGTAGCTGGACAGCTGGAAAGTTACTCTGTTAAACGGGCATTTCATATATTTGTTTTTTACTGGATCTATTAGTGAAGAAGCCACTCTGCTATTAAGAGCTGAGTCATTGCTGTTAATCACCTTGTCAAACCCAAACACAGTGGCTCACATTGTGGCCATTGTCTGCTGCAGCATGGTAGAAGTCTTACTTACTGCGCATGTAACAAAGGACGTCAGCACTGGAACAGTGAAGCACTGTGCCCTGTGTGCATAGGCGTAGATTTTGGGGGAGAATGCAGGGGATGTGTCCCCCCCCCCTATATTTGGAAGACACAGATTTGTCCCCCATAAAAAATTTGAAAGATAACCCACTGCCCAAAAAAGGTAAAACATAACCGTTCAGGGGGCTAAAAGCATGTATATATACTTCTTATCTATGAACATGTTTCTCAACGATTTGAGACACCCCTAAAGTGGACCAAACCATCTCAACCTTGCAGCGCATGTGCAGAGGCACAATGCAGCATCCCTCCGTCTCCTTTCTTTCTCTTTCTCTCTTTCTCTGTGAAATGAAGCTGCCTTCAAGTGTGGTAGGAAATGTGAAGATCTATAAATGCTCTGACGGAAAAAAATAATTGTCTACTTGTGCTACACAAATTGCTGCATAAATTAAGTGTTTGACGGTAAAATATTTGAGACTCGGACTCCCCGATTATAATGTGTGCCCCCCCATGTTGAAACATAACCTATGCCCTTGCCTGTGTTCATCCTGCTTCTCCTATGCAGTGGGATAATAGTGTTTAAAAGGAGAGATGGTGTCAGATGGTCAAACTGTGACTAATGTGTGTCCGGTTGTCTCTTGTCCAAATCAATATACCCCATGTCCCCAATGTCCGTCCCCTTCCTCTGTCTCTGTGTTGGCGTTCTAACCTCCGGCTGATTTGTGAGGACTCTGGTTAACTGCTCCTCAGATCTCTGCAGGGTAAATCCAGACAGCTAGCTAGACTATCTGTCCAATCAGAGTTTTCTGTTGCACGACTAAAACTACTTTTGAATGTACACATGTTCCACCAAAAGAAGTTCCTTCCTGAGGTTATTTAGTAGCGGCTCCAGGTGGCACTTAGTGCTATTGTGACTATTGTGATTGGTTTAAAGAAATGCCAATAAACCAGAACATGTTTTTCTCCTATCCCGGAATGCTGTGTGGACTAGACAGACCCTCCTTCGCAGCGCTGTGGAGGAAGGTCTGGCAATGGGAGACTACTGATAGTTTGATCAGAGCCGTCTCCGAGCGGCCTACAGCTGGAGAGATAGTCTCTTGACTCAGAAAACCAAGGTTACAACGTAACCGCGCGATCTGAGGACCTGAAAAAACCCACAACATATGTACTTGACTGTTTTCATACAGTATGTGAACCTTTGGAGTTGTTGAAATGTGACTGTTGTTGAAATGTGAGTTGTATTTTACATGCAAGTGTATTTTATTGTATATTTCATTGTTATATTTCCTTTGGAATGTGTTTTAATGTATAGTTTTACATTTATTTTGAGATACAGTGGGACTAGGGATGCACCAGCAGAATGTGCAGTGGATTATACTGGAGGACTATTGAAATTTAAAGTGTTACTGCTACATTCGCTGTGTAGCAATGGTCTTTACATTAGCACCCATTCAGTGGCTCTTTCTTCTACATAACCTGAATTTTTATTAATTTTGTTGTCTTTCATTAATGAAATATATTTGGCCTGACCTTACACTATTACTGGTATTTCTGTCTCTATTTCGTTGTCATTTTCCATAATTTTCCATATTACATGTCTATTATTTGTCATAGAAAAATGGATACCATGATGTGTAACCATAGTACATTCCATAGTTGTTACTTCACCGTCAGTATCGTGTACACTTGACCAAAAGAACGAAGTTTTGATCTGATTGGTTCTTCTAAAATAAGTTGTAATTTGTCCCCAGTAGAGAACAAACACCCTCACTTCTGTTTCTACATGTAATTTAATGTATGTAATATTCACTAACAAAAATATATTCAAAGAATTATCTAAATATACAGAATGACAAACTTGTAACCTATCATTCTTATGAATGTACATTGTGTTAATGTAATACACTATTTTGTTTAAAATAGAAAATTGTTTGTGATAGCACCCACAACTACACTATCATGTGACTCATAATGATAACCTTTGCAGCTATACTGGATGCATACTGTATGTACTCATGAAAATTTACTTTGTAATTAAAGAGGTTTCGGGTGAACTGCTGCAGCATAGAAATGACCTTAGCTGTAAATGTACTTTTCTGCTGTGCACAAACAAAAATTAAAGAGAAAACAACAAGTGGTTTCTTTTCTCTTGACATGTAGCCTATTCATGATTTTTAAAAATGACAGACATACGCATATGACACAGCTTTTTATTGGAACCATAGGGGTTAAAGGATTTGTAATACTTGACGCTTGAGCACACAGGTGACCGTGAGAATTGAATATTTTAGTTTTTAGCCACACTAGTGACGTGGCTCTAGAAATGCCAATGTTGATCCACTGCTTTGGACTTAAATATCTTAGCAACTATTGGATGCATTAGCTTAGAATTTAGTGCAAAAATGTGTTGATGTTCCCATCAGACTCCCACAGTAATGGTTTGAGCTAAATGCACAGTGTGCTAAATGCGTATACTTTTTATTTTATACTCTTTATTGATCCCCAATGGGGGAATTACAATTTACACTCTGTTATTACACACTACACACAGGCCTGAAACACACACACTCAGGTCCTTTTACATGCACTAATGGAGAGATGTCAGAGTGAATGGGCTGCGACTGAAACAGAACAGGAGCCCTGAGCAGTTTGGGGGGGGGGGGGGGGGGGGGGGTGGTTCGGTGCATTGCTCAAGAGCACCTTGGCAGTGTCCAGTACTTCGGTACGTATGGGGACTTGAACCGGCGACCCTCCGGTTCCCAACTCCCTACGGACTGAGCTACTGCTACCCCCTTATAATGACTATGTTAACATGTCTAGCTACATAGCTAAACACATTAGCATGCATTGTACCATGTTCAACAGCTTAGCGTAGTGTGCTGGCATATTAGCATTTGCATATCAGCACTACAGCGGAGGCTGATGGGAATGATAAAACATACATTAAACATTACAGTCAACACAAAAGCCCTGCCCTTGTTTTTCCCACCAGGTTATTTTCCACCACTTGACGTAAAGGGCATAAAAAGTCAGGTGAGAAGATTAATAGTACTCTCAGGTGTGGAGAGGTGCATCAATGGTCTCATCTCACTCCTGGCAAGAAAGTGAATCAACAGATTTCCCCAAATTTTAAAGTATTTCTTTAATGAAGCAACTGTTTTCTGAGATGTTAACTACAACAACTGTGCTTGTTTTGAGGATTTCTTCTGACCAAAAATAGATAAATGCAACTTGTAAGGTAAAGAAGTAAATGACTACATTCCAAATTCACAAAACATAGTACAATGTAAAGCCACACCCTGGTTTTCACTTGAGCAATGGCTGTTGAATGGAAAACGTGACGCTGTGACTCGAGTTGCTGCAGTAATCAGAGTATACACAAGAGCAGGCCAGAAAATAAATTGGATTGATGGAATGGATAGTACGAAACCCTTCAGTATGATATATGGTCATCAGTATCTTCATATAAATGTGTGCTCACATTCAGCCACTCTATTACAGTAAGCTGTAACAAGTTACCTCAACTTAAAGGCATAGTATCTTTCAAGATTGACTTTTTTGTCCTGTACCAGCAACTACATGGATGTGCACAACATCGTCTTTCTTCTCTACAGGACGTAGTTATGTCATGTAGAGTTCTTTAGTATGCTTGCATAACTGCAGGGTGAAACCAAAAACTAACCGGATCAAATGTCTACAACGTAACAAAAACATGAACCTTTTTAGGTGTGAAAAGAAGAAGAAAACGTACTTTGAAGCAGTTTATGTTCTTTATCCGTTATGACTGTGTGTGTGTGTGTGTGTGTGTGTGTGCGTGTGTGTGTGTGTGTGTGTTTATAGGTGTTTGGGATTGAAAGGAATACCAAGCCCAAGCATGCAGAGACTGGGGGTAGGGACAGATGTCATTGGCCACTGCATAGGGGCTGGAATCAGACAGGGGGGCAAGAATGCAGTGTAGAGGAATGTTAACAGAGAGACAATGAGTAGTGGGAGGCTAAAGGGTTGGCGTGGTCAGCTGGGGGGCGTTTGCCCTGGCACGCTGCTTGTTTACATCTTTTGGCGCTTACCCACTGCTAGTACCAGCTGTACTCGGCTTGACCCGACTCGACCGCGGTGCCCCGTCCTCCTTTTTCCATTGCAGATTTAGTACTGCCTGATGCCTGAGGCGAGCATGGCTGGTCCTCATAGCGACGCCGCAGGAAACTGCCGTGACCAAACGGGACACACACACACACAGAACGTGGAATGATGCAAAGATGATGCAGGGATTAGTGACAATTCTCTCTGACCAATCAGTAGTCTGCAGGTTTTCACGTCACCGTTTGGTATCGCCTCAGCTCGCTTGGAATCTCGACGGAGGTGATACTAAAAAAAGTATCTGTTGGCAGATACCAGAAACAAGAAGGGCGAGTTGATCTGTGACTGCCAGTCGTGCTTTTGATAAGATACACACTGATTTTAAAGGAAGATATGCATTACATTTTCTGCTACAGGGACAGAAAATCAGCTGGAATAAACAGAGGAAATTACATGAATAAGCTGACAGCTGCCAAGGCCAAATAAAGGATAACATAAGTTATGTTCTACTGTATAGTTTTATGCTTCTTGCCTTCACAATTCTCACATGCACATTTGTATCATCTAAATATCACAGTAACCCAAGTTGTCTCCAGTTTTGGCCATCAGTGGTGGTATGGGTAGGGAGCCTTCCAACGTTAGACACCAATGACCAATAACTTTAGGAACATGGACATTCTGCGTAGACAGTCAGATGACACCTTCATTTTGTACTAGTGCAGAGGCCGTTCAAAATGTGCCTGTTTGAAACAGGCACATTGCTTGGCCTGTGCTATTGCTGCTTGAAGCTTTCTCCAGAAGCATTGTACCCCAAAATTACTTACAGAAGGACCCCAAAGCAAGTAGCAACCACACTGTAGGCCCTATAGCCTACTACTGACTTACTGTGTACTCCTACTTCAGAAAAAAAACATGGGACTACTACATGTACCTGACAGATGTGGCAGATTCAGAATTTACTCACAAAATATCACAATTAAAATGTGGAGTAACCACAGACATTTGCCTTATGGACTGATGGCAGTGCGCCATGCGTTAATCAACCACCAGAACCAGACCGAGTACAGATTCAGCCGGGCTCCGGACTGTGTGTGTGTATGGGCAGAGAGAGAGAGGGGGGTGCGGAGGAAAAGGTGGCAGGCAATGCAAATAAAGAGAGTTTGTTTAACTACATTCTAGTATTGTCTGTTTCATCAAAGATATTGCATGTTCACATCGCCACAGTCAGCATTTAATAGTCTATACCCTCGACGTTCCACTTCCACGATTGCTCCGTTGCTGATGGAAATTCTGCCGGATTTCACTCATTTAGGCCGGATATCTGTTGCCTTGGGCTTCCTTTGTGTTGGCGTTCTAACCTCCGGCTGATTTGTGAGGACTCTGGTTAACTGCTCCTCAGATCTCTGCAGGGTAAATCCAGACAGCTAGCTAGACTATCTGTCCAATCGGAGTTTTCTGTGGCACGACTAAAACTACTTTTGTACCAAAACAAGTTACTTCCCGAGGCTATTTAGCAGAGGCACCGTGGCTCCGTCCGAAGCTTAGCCCATGACAATTGTGATTGGTTTAAAGAAATGCCAATTAACCAGAGCACGTTTTTCTCCCATCCAGGAATGCTGTGTGAACAAGCCAGACCCTCCTCCTCAGCGCTGTGGAGGAAGGTCTGGCAATGCAAAACTAGCGTTTAATGACAGTGGTGCTGCATCGTCTTATAGCCTATCGTTGACGAATGTAACACTTCAGTAGAGGTGTTCATTTTTGATTTATTAGGTAGAGGATTCATTTATTTTTCAAAGCAGTGTTCGTGCAAACAAATGTGCATGACCCAATAAATAACACAACAAACTAGCCTACACTGAATCATTTCAGTGAAAAGCTTAAATGAAAGTACAGAGCAAACATGCAGGGAAATCTGTGAAAAAGTACAGATAAGTCAACACTATATGACAGAGATCTTCAACCGGGGGTCTGGGACCCCTAGGGGGTCCTTACAGTTATTGTTCGATGGTTTAAAAAAAAACATGAACATGAATCCAACATATTATTAGTAAGGATATATATTTTTGAATGTACACAACATTGATGATAGGCTTACTGGACTACAGCTAATGTAGCCATCCACAGATACAGTTATGCTTAAGGATTTATTGTGCCACATTGTTACATTAAAACATTATGTTTTTTTAAAAGCTTAGTAGTGTATGTACCATAACATGGCTGGTATGAAGGCTTTAGGCCGCCCTACATGGTATATGCAACTCAATGTTATACAATATATGTAGTAAGGGGTCCTTGGCTTAAAAACGTTGAAGACCCCTGTTAGCCTGTTGCAGATTACAACTGAGTTGCAACGTGTACCTGATAGAAGTCCAACACTGCCATCTAGTGGCTGATAAACGTTATAGCCTTCCATCCCAAAATTGGCACGGCACAACAGTTTGAGCCTTGGAGCAGCATTTCTCAAAGAGTGGTCTGTAAGCAACCCTTGGTGGTTTGTGAGTAGATTTGATAGAATGTTTTTACTCAAACGCCTAACGGTGAGCATATGTGTTGATTTCAATATTAAATATACTAAAATGTTAATTCAAACATTGATTGAATTGGCTGTTTTCTCTGTTGTCGGACTGGGCGGATGTGGCTCAGTGGTAGAGTGTTCGCCTGCCAATCGGAAGGTTGGTGGTTCGTAGTTGCCTGCTGATGAGCTAGTGGCGCCTTGTATGGCAGACGCGGCCTCAGCGTGTGAATGTGTGTGTGAATGGTGAATGGTTCCTGTACTATGTAAAGTGCTTTGAGTAGTTGTTAAGACTGGAAACGCGCTATATAAATACAGTACACACACAGTACACTTCAGCAATGGAGCAATAAGCACATTTACTCAAGTACTGCACTTAAAGGAGAATTCCGGTCGATTTCAACCCGTAGCTCTGTTGTTTGTAAATTTGGAGTGCTGTCAGTAGCGGAAAAAACGAAACCAATCGGTGCTGCCGACTCCGTGTTATCCCCCTACTCACTTTAGCACCTAACAGGCGTAAACAGGGCAAGTTTTAAACGTGTTTTTAGCCTCTAAATATGCTCGAAATATCATTACAAGTGCCTACCCATGTGCAGTTATTCCTTCCGAGGGAACACAGCGACTCTGACTGAAGTAGATGTGACAGAAAGGCAGAAAAGTTGTGTTAATCCATCTAGTTATTTACTGATTTCTGGTTGAAGACCACACGAATCGATTGCCGAACTCATACAATCCAATAGTCCAAAATGTATTTTTTCCACAAAAAAGATTTGCCGTGGTTAAGTCCTTAGTAATGACTAGTAGCAACATGCTGTAACCTGACACCACTCTGCGGCCACAGAGAGTTCAAAAGTTCAAGAGCTATCGGGCATGCGCAGGTCGCTAGGCAACAGACACACAGACTGTCAGCTGAGAGAGAGAGAGAGAGAGAAGCAAACGGAGCTTTTGGATGATTACGACGTTGTGTCAGTGTTTTTAGTATATAGATAGTTCATCTCAATCCGATGTGGAACACACGGAGGAGGTTTTGGAGTTCGATGATCGGGGTTATCTATTCAAACCTGAATATAGCTACAGATGAAGAGTTATTGGCACAAGATCTTGTTGAGAGAAGGGCACAAACAGAGGAGCAGGACGCTGCTACTTCAAGGCCACAACCGGGGACATGTTGGTCCTCCTGTCCTGTGGATACTGTATCGCAATGACGACGGAGGAAGAAAGCCTGTGTTGTAAGGAATGGGAACTCATACAGATAACGGACATGCTTTCACCCATACACAGAGGTTTCCCCATCTGATCTATAAGGATGTTTTGGAAGGGTTTTTTTTGTCCCAAAAGTAAATTGGAAGAAGCGGCCTAAACCGGACGCACCTGACGGCCAGCTGTCTAATGAGTGAGTACAACAGGCTTTAGTGAGTCTGTCCTAGCTTAGCTACATTTGCTTTCAGTTGTAAATACACATTCAAAACACTAATCAAAACACACCTCTTCAGATTAGCTTAGCTACCGTTTTTATTGTTTTTAATTGCTTCTAAATATGATTGTTGTATGTGTTGCTTTTATTACTTTTCTATTTGTAATGTGACATACAGTGTGTGCTGGTTTTTACTGTAAAGTGTCTTTTGAGTACCATGAAAAGCTCTCTATGAATGAAATGTATTATTATTTATTGTAAATAGATGTGTCACTTCGCTAGCTAGTGAAATAACCAAAGCTCGGCCTCCCCCCAGGCCCAGCCAATGCAGACTCGTGGCCTACTGGGTGATTCTGGAGTGGGTTCTGAGAGGAGAGCGCCTTGGCCATGGCACCAGAACAACATGCCTAGCTGTGTTGTAGCAGCGATCAGACAAGAGTACCCTTCCCAACTGGAAGTTACACGGGATTCAAAGAGGCAGAGGATATTTTCTGAGTCTAATAATATAATTTCTAGTAACACTTTGTATTGTCATTATACTAGGAATAAACAAAGCAATTGCACAGTTCTATATTGTACAAGTAAAGTCCATCCATCCATCCATCGTCGTCCGCTTATCCGTGGTCGGGTCGCGGGGGGAGCAGCTCCAGCAGGGAACCCGCTCTGACTGGGGGATCCCGAGGCGTTCCCATGCCAGGTTGGAGATGTAATCCCTCCACCTAGTCCTGGGTCTTCCCCGAGGCCTCCTCCCAGCTGGACGTGCCTGGAACACCTCCCTAGGGAGGCGCCCAGGGGGCATCCTTACCAGATGCCCGAACCACCTCAACTGGCTCCTTTCGACGTGAAGGAGCAGCGGCTCTACTCCGAGCTCCTCACGGATGACTGAGCTTCTCACCCTATCTCTAAGGGAGACGCCAGCCACCCTCCTGAGGAAACCCATTTTGGCCGCTTGTACCCTGGATCTCGTTCTTTCGGTCATGACCCAACCTTCATGACCATAGGTGAGGGTAGGAACGAAAACTGACCGGTAGATCGAGAACTTTGCCTTCTGGCTCAGCTCTCTTTTCGTCACAACGGTGCGATAAACAGAATGTAATACCGCCCACGCTGCGCCGATTCTCCGACCAATCTCCCGCTCCATTGTCCCCTCACTCGCGAACAAGACCCCAAGGTACTTAAACTCCTTCACTTGGGGTAAGGACTCATTCCCTACCTGGAATAAGTTGAATAAGTAAATTGTACAGTTCTATAATATATTGCTAACACCTGTCTGTTATCAGTGGTTTTATAATATAACAGTACACATTACATTTGTGCTTTTGTGTCTTTACTTAAACAACAACAAAAACGAAATTGCAATATCACAACTAGACACAATAAACTCCAAAACCTTGTGTGTTCCACATCGAGATGTACTATCTATATACTAAAAACACTGACACATCGTAATCATCCGAAAGCTCCGTTTGCTTCTCTCTTTCTCTCTCTCTCTCTCTCTCTCTCGCTCAGCTGACAGTCTGTGTGTCTGTTGCCTAGCGACCTGCACATGCGCGATAGCTCTTGAACTTTTGAACTCTCTGTGGCCGCAGAGTGGTGTCAGGTTACAGCATGTTGCTACTAGTCATTACTAAGGACTTAACCACGGCAAATCGTTTTTTTGTGGAAAAAATACGTTTTGGACTATTGGATTGTATGAGTTCGGCAATCGATTCGTGTGGTCTTCAACCAGAAATCAGTAAATAACCAGAGGTATGGATTAACACAACTTTTCTGCCTTTCTGCCTTTCTGTCACATCTACTGCAGTCAGAGTCGCTGTGTCCCCTCGGAAGGAATAACTGCACATGGGTAGGCACTTGTAATGATATTTCGAGCATATTTGGAGGCTAAAAACAAGTTTAAAACTTGCCCTGTTTACGCCTGTTAGGTGTTAAAGTGAGTAGGGGGATTACACAGTGTAGGCATCACCGATTGGTTTCGTTTTTTCCGCTACTGACAGCACTCCAAATTTACAAACAACAGAGCTACGGGTTGAAATCGACTGGAATTCTCCTTTAAGTACAATTTTGAAGTACTTTATTTGAGTCTAACCCTCCGCTACATTTCAGACAGAAACTTTGTACTTTTTACTTTACACTACATTATCTGAGCTTTAGTTACTAGTTACTTTACAAATTACCGTAACATTTTTGCACACAAAGCACATGTATGTAGTTTATAAAATCTGATGTTTTATTCTAAAGTAAACTAGCCAACAATATAACGGCTACAAGTCCAGCTGAGATGAGACCATTAAACACACAACTGGTTGATCCTTTACACTTTCTACAATGGGAGGATTTTTTCTGTATAGAGAACTTACTTTTAATACTTAAAGTACATTTTCCTGATTCCTTACATAGTTTTACTTAAGTTACAATTTCAATGCAGGACTTTAATTGTAACAGATTATTTGAACAGTGTGGTATTAATACTTTTACTTAAAGGTCCCATGGCATGAAAATGTCACTTTATGAGGTTTTTGAACATTAATATGAGTTCCCCCAGCCTGCCTATGGTCCCCAATTGGCTTGAAATAGTGATAGGTGTAAACCGAGCCCTGGGTATCCTGCTCTGCCTTTGAGAATATGAAAGCTCAGATGAGCCGTTCTGGAATCTTTCTTGTTATGAGGTCATAACAAGCAAGGTTACCTCCCCTTTCTCAGCTTTGCCCGCCCAGAGAATTTGGCCAACCCATGAGAAAGAGAGAGACATCATGGCTTTCAAACGAGCATAGTGGCAGTTGGTCAAGGCCACACCCCCACCCTCCACCTTGCCCCCCCCCCCCCCCCTCCTCAATAGCTACAGACACAGAAATGGCACGTTCTGAGGAAAGCTCATTGTGAGACTGGCTCTAGTGGCTGTAATTCTGCACCAACGCTGAATTTCGGGAAAGAGACTTCAGATACAGTATT
Source organism: Gymnocephalus cernua (assembly GCA_023631565.1). Classification (NCBI taxonomy): domain Eukaryota; kingdom Metazoa; phylum Chordata; class Actinopteri; order Perciformes; family Percidae; genus Gymnocephalus; species Gymnocephalus cernua. Next base: position 2,155,834 of record CM042431.1, read on the forward strand.
AGGGGACCACTAAGGTCTATATGAAAGCATCCAAAGAGCACCATGTCAGGGATCTAAACAAAGTACTTCTTCCACCCCTGTTCATTTTAGATCAACTTTTAGATCAGTTTAAAAGATTTTCGCACATTTTCGAGTCCGACAACAACCTTTTTCTATGTCCACCACCAACATTTAAAGCACAGGACTGGTAGTTGTTTCTCTCCTATGGAGAATAAAGAGACACTGAGGAACCATATGACTTCAACCTGAACCCAAACCCTGGATAAAGAGGTTCAGTGAATGTGGTGTTGAAGGTGTAGAGGTGGATCAGTTGGTCAGAGGAGACTGTGTAGAAGGACAGAGTGCCAGCAGGACAGTCCACATACACTGCTACTCTGTGAGAAACAGAGACAGAGGAGGAGGAAGGAAGGACTTTTTCTCTGTTCTTGTGACAGACAGAGTAACCATCATCAGAGCAATTCAGACTCCAGGACCGATAATTCACTCCAAACATACAGTCAACACTGCGTCCTCTCTTGGTGACTCCTCTGTAACTCACTGCTATGCGAACTCTTCCTCTCCACTCAACCTCCCAGTAACAGCGACCAGTCAGACCATCTCTACACAGCAGCTGTTTCCAGAAGTTAAACCTTTCTGGATGACCTGGATATGGCTGCTCCTCCTCCACATATGTCACCTTCCTGTTGTTTTCAGACAGGTTTCTGTTCACTGTGTTTGTGTCCACTGTAAGTTCACAGAAATCTGATGGAGAGAAAAAGACACATCGGAAGGGTTTATTACATGTTTGTGTGCTGATGTTGTTCATTTCCTCTAAAGTTTAATGACACATGTCAGTAATGTTTTAATGTCAAGTTGTTATAACACAAACATCTCAAACAATGCCAACATCGCATTAAAAATATATTTACCAAATGACACAACATTCACAAAGACTTGTTCATGTGTCACGTAAGACCTGTGCACAACCCTTCAAATAAAGTGTTACCCAGCTTTGTATTTAAAGAGAAACAGACTGTGTGTTGGTTAGCCTTCATTAGTCAAATTTAATCCAAACTTACACTTCTTCAGGCCAGGTTTTAACCTTTGCTCTCCACCATGGTCCACCCTGAAGGCAGAAACATAGAATGAATTTCTATCCAAAATGAGTCCTAACTGCTGTTCAACATGAAGCAGTCTTCCTTTTATTGCCAAAGTGACGGAGAAACAGGCTGAAGATAGGAATTAGGAGCAATAAGAAGTTCTTCATGATATTGGGCCAGAGCAGAAAGACATGAGATTAGAGAAATTACAGGCACCTGCAGTGTATGAGCTATTGTTGTCTGTTCATACCTGAGAGTGTCCAGTCTCCAGTGTGGATCCTCCAGTCCAGCAGACAGCAGCTTCACGGCTGACTCTCCTGGATGATTGTAGCTCAGGTCCAGCCCTCTCAGATGGGAGGGGTTGAAGCTCAGAGCTGAGGCCAGAGAAGCACAGCATTCTCCTGTGATCAGACAGCCTGACAGACTAGAATAAGAAGGACAATTTTACAGATGTTGGCCATCTTCTTTTATATGAAGCTAAAGCAGGATGAGCAAGACTTTGAAAATCAACTGTTTAACAATCAGCTTAATACTGACCTGAGAGTTTCCAGTGTACAGTGTGCACTCTCAAGTCCAGCAGACATCAGCTTCCCTCCTGAATCGTGCAGGTCATTGTTACTCAGGTCCAGCTCTTTCAGACTGGAGGACTGGGAGCTGAGAACTGAGGACAGAGCTTCACAGCTTCCCTCTGACAGGTTACAGCCACTCAACCTTGAAATAAATTTTCATTTTACAACATTGCTCTTAATATTTAATGTTATTGAAATGCATGTCTTCAATTATGCAATCTTTTCAAATTTCTCTGCCTAATGAACAGTGTCTTTGTGTTTATCTGAGCAGCTGTGTGTTTGTGTTGGTTAGTCAGTCGTAACAGAGATGTAAATAACAGAGACAAATAATAGAGACCTTAAAAGTCTTAAATGTTATTCAGATTTTTGCCTGTTTTGTTACACACTGTCATGAAGACAGTTTTTAAAAGTCTAATAGAGTTAAGAGATTTTTAATTTCCCATTTGATAAAACTACAAAACCACTGTGACACTGTAAGTCAGCTTAAAGCCACCTGCACATGATAAGAGGTAAACCACGAGGTAAGGGTGCAGAGCATTTTGCAAACACAGAGGCAAAGCGTAGTGCAGGTATACGTTATCATTGCTTCTGGTTTTGGTTGCGCCTTGAAAGATCAGTGGGAAATGAGGTTAAAGTTGAAATAATTTGAACTTTGAGTGCAGCACTCAGTGGCAATTTTGAGCAGTGCACCATGCAAGAGTAACACTTGCTCCAAGTTGTCTTCACAGCTCTCCCCACAGAAAAACAATGGCACAGCCAGCGCAAAGCAGTTTTACCACAGATCATGTGTAATTGGCTTAATACTGACCTGAGATTTTCCAATGTACAGTATGGACTCTGAAGTCCAGCAGACAATATCTTCACTCCTGAATCGTGCAGGTCGTTGTTACTCAGGTCTAACTCTCTCAGACTAGAGGACTGGGAGCTGAGAACTGAGGACACAGCTGCACAGCTGCTCTCTGAGAGGTTACAGCCAGTTAACCTGAAAAGAAAGAAATGTACACATTTGACAACATGTTAATGTGATTGAGAGCCATGTTTTCAATTATACAATATTTTCATTTACTCTGCATAATGATTAGCGTTTTTGTGTTCATCTGTGCATGTGTGTGTTGGTCAGTTATCCTTAACTGAGATCTAAGTAATAGAAACTGCTGGTCATAAAAGTTAATCTGATTTAACCTGTGTTTTGTTGCACCCTATTTTTAAGATAAATCATGTGTAATTGGCTTAATACTGACCTGAGATTTTCCAATGTACAGTATGGACTCTGAAGTCCAGCAGACATCAGCTTCACTCCTGAATCGTGTAGGTCATTGTTACTCAGGTCTAACTCTCTCAGACTAGAGGACTGGGAGCTGAGAACTGAGGACAGAGCTTCACAGCTCCCGTCTGACAGTTTACAGCCAGTCAACCTGACAAAACATGTGCACATGGGGGGGGGGGGGAGGGGGCAACATGTAAATGTGCTGGCCAGGAGTTATCAAGATAAAGAGATCACTGACAAACAGCCATAGAGGAAAAGGACTGAAGAAATACAAATTAAAAAAGAAAGAAAAGAAAACTGACTTTATTTGTCATTTCACTGAGTACCTGCATATAAGAAAGTTGTTTATCATCAGTCACAGTGCAAATTAATAAAACAGGAATAAATACTTATGAGTAAAAAAAAGAAAATGGGGAAATGTATGGCCGGGAAAATAGGAAGAGTCTTGTTAACATCAGTAAGGTGTTTCAATGCTCGAGAAACCTCGAAGATGTCAAAGAACAACAGAGGAGGTTACTGTCTTCCTGATGGGCAAGTGAGTAAAGTCAACTTTGCTTTTTCACTGTTAGCTGTTTTCAATAGGTCAGTTTAACCTCGTCCATTTGCTATTGTTTGTAATGGCTGCTCCCAACTGGTTAGCTTTACAGCAGAAGCAAGAGTTTGCTAATCCACAACCTAGCTAATTTGATTCTGCCATTTCGTTTAGTCAGCAGAGATACTAGCAAAAGTGGTCACTATGGCAATGTGAGTCCATGAATCTGGGGGGCGGCGATTCTGAAGGAGGGGTTGTATTTGTTTGGCAGTTGAGCTCAAATGTCAACAATCTTTGCACAGCATCGCTCACTGCAGCTTTAAAAGCCATGTTTTCAATTATGCAAGCCTTTCTGTTTTCTTTGCATAATGATTAGTGCGGGTAGAAGAAAAAATCTAAACAGCATAGTATCGTGATATTTTTCATGGTAATACTGTCTATATACGCAAATGCCAGGTATCGATCTTTTATTATATAAATTGCACATGAGAATTGAATTTTTGCTACTAGAATAATAGTATCAATTGCTATTTGAGTCCACTAGATGGTGCAGTTGAGTTTACATGATTTGAAGTGGTTTCGTAGGAACTCTGGTTATTCCCGCCCTTTATGATTAGATTCTTTGTGTTTGTCTAAGCATGTTTGTGTTGGTCAGTCAGCCTTAACAGATATGTCAAAAACAGAAACCACTGGTCTTAAAAGTAAATCTGATTTGAGAAGACATTGTTTAAAATTAAAAGATTTTTCATGTCCAATTTTATGAAACTCTTTAAACCCACTGTGAAACTTTACAATCAGCTTAATACTGACCTGAGAGTTTCAAGTGTACAGAGTTGATTCTCCAGTCCAGCAGACAGCAGCTTCACTCCTGAATCCTGCAGGTCATTGTTACTCAGGTCCAGCTCTCTCAGACTAGAGGACTGGGAGCTGAGAACTGAGGACAGAGCTTCACAGCTTCTCTCTGAGATGTTACAGCTAGTTAACCTGGGGAAGGATTAGCAACAAACAGAAAAACAATAGATTTTATTTGTTATGTATAAAATTAGGCATATTTGAAATTGTTCATATACTTATATCCACCTACAGAGCTTTGTTGGAGGCTTTGATCACGGGCAGCAGCCTCAGAATAGCCTCCTCTGAAGCAGAGTATTGATTCAGGTCAAACACATCCAAATCTTTTTCTGATGACAGTAAGATGAAGACCAGAGCTGACCACTGAGCAGGAGAAAGTTTGTCTGTGGAGAGACTTCCTGATCTGAGGTACTGTTGGATCTCCTCCACCAGAGAATGATCATTCAGTTCATTCAGACAGTGAAACAGATTGATGCTTCTCTCTGGAGATAGTTTCTCATTGATCTTCTTCTTGATGTAATGGACTGTTTCCTGATTTGTCTGTGAGGTACTTCCTCTTTGTGTCATCAGACCTCGTAGGAGACTCTGATTGGTCTTCAATGAAAGACCCAGGAGAAAGCGGAGAAACAAGTCCAGATGTCCATTTGGACTCTGTAAGGCCTCATCCACAGCACTCTGGTAGAGATGTGTCGGTGTAGATCTGTCTTTAAATGGATTATACCACCATTTTGCTTTTGGCAGCAGACTGACACCAGAGTTGGTGAATGTCAGATGGACATGAAGAGCTGCCAGAAACTCCTGAACACTCAGATGGACGAAGCAGAACACCTTGTCCTGGTACAGTCCTCCCTCCTCTTTAAAGATCTGTGTGAACACTCCTGAGTACACTGAGGCTGCTCTGATATCGATGCCACACTCTGTCAGGTCTGATTCATAGAAGATCAGGTTGCCTTTCTGCAGCTGCTCAAAAGCCAGTTTTCCCAGAGACTCGATCATCTCCCTGCTCTCTGGACTCCAGTGTGGATCTGTCTCAGCTCCTCCATCATACTTGACGTTCTTCAGTTTGGACTGAACTACCAGGAAGTGGATGTACATCTCAGTCAGGGTCTTGGGCAGCTCTCCTCCCTCTCTGGTCTTCAACACCTTCTCCAGAACTGTAGCAGTGATCCAGCAGAAGACTGGGATGTGGCACATAATGTGAAGGCTTCGTGATGTCTTCATGTGGGAGACAATTCTGCTGGCCTGCTCCTTATCTCTGAATCTCTTCCTGAAGTACTCCTCCTTCTGTGGGTCAGCGAACCCTCTGACCTCGGTCACTATGTCAACACACTCAGGAGGGATCTGATTGGCTGCTGCAGGTCGTGTGGTTATCCAGAGGCGAGCAGAGGGAAGCAGTTTTCCCCTGATGAGGTTTGTCAGCAGCACACCCACTGAGGTGGACTCTGTAACATCAGTCAGGATCTCAGTGTTGAGGAAGTCCAGAGGAAGTCTACACTCATCCAGACCGTCAAAGATGAACAAAACCTCTTCAAACCTGCAGATTCCTGCTTCTTTGGTTTCACTAAAGAAGCAATCCACAAGTTCCACTAAGCTGTATTTTTTCTCTTTCAGCACATTCAGCTCTTTGAAAGTGAATGGAAATGTGAACTGGATGTCCTGGTTGGCTTTGTCTTCAGCCCAGTCCAGAGTGAAAATCTGTGTCAAGACTGTTTTCCCGATGCCAGCCACTCCCTTTGTCATCACTGTTCTGATTGGTTCATCTCTTCCAGTTGAGGCTTTAAAGATGTCTTCTTGTCTGATTGTTGTTTCTGGTCTGTCTGGTTTCCAAGATGCTGTTTCAATTTGTCTGGCCTCATGTTCATCATTGACCTCTGAAGTCCCTCCCTTTTTGATATAGAGCTGTGTGTACATCTGATTCAGAACTGTTGAGTTTCCTGCTTCAGCAATCCCCTCAAACACACAGTAGAACCTTTTTTGTAGGTTGGATTTGAGTTTTCGCTGGCACTTTGAAGAAGAGTCAATAGTCTCTGAATAAATAAAACAATGAAATCAATGAGGGGTTGTTACAGTGAATGTGAGTCATTAAATATATTCAGCTCATTTTAGAACTAAGTCCTGAATAGCGTAAATATTGGAAAGTTACTTAGTATCCCTCAGCTGCAACAACTGATAAACTGTTGAATGGGGAATTGAATTGGACAGCTCTTCTAGGCTTTCCAAATGTTATCTGACCTAATTGTTTAAATTCTGATAGTGAAACAAATAATTTCACTTAAAACTATTTATATATAATTTTATAGTCGCAACCATGGTTTGAGGTAAATGAGCGAAAACAAAAGTGAGCGTCTGCGCAGCGGTGTCAACTCAGAAAATAAAGAGCATTTCTAAAAATAAACTGTGCTTTGTAAACTGTGCGCACAGATTTACAATAGGATTTCATTTTGTGCATTTTGTTTTTTCTACACAGCAACGAATGGAGTTTACCATTCTGCTAACCTAGTTAGGGATGTAAGCTTTTTTTTTTCTAATTGTGACAATATAACTCATGACACCACAATGGTTAAAGTTCTAAGGTGTATGACCGTTGGTAGTTGTAATTTGTTTTGTTCCAAAATTTCCACTGGCCCTTGTTGCCATAGCTTATTGGCTTATTAGGGTTAGGGCTGGGGTTAATCCTATATGAGAATATGTTTTTGGTTCCAGAGTTTGCATATTGGATTATGTGACAGAACCTTCACTGTTCTACATTCCGTACACTGTGAGCTTAGGGTGCAGCTGCACATTCTTTCTCATTTGGTATCTGATTGCTCAGCTATACAAACCCTCTGAAAAGACATATCCGGTCACTACGTTCATCAAACCTGTTTACTGTTTTTCTCTCATTCTAAACTTGACTTCTCTTAAAAATGGACACCCACTTCATTTTTGAACAAGTCCAAAGAATGAGACCGTCTACTTTCTCAGAAGAGGGACACTGCTACAAAGAAGAAGTAAGTTATTATAAATGTAAAGGTGCACTGTTCATATTTATGTTACATTGCATTACATTATATAATATGGTGTTTCTGTGAACTGCTTCAAACTGCTGCACTCAATCTCTGTTGCAGAAAATGATGCATGAAGCAGCAGGATCAACTTCCTGATTATTTATCTGTCAGAGACATGAAGACCTGGCTGCTGACAGGAAGAAGCTTCCTGGAAGAGTGAGTCAAACTGATGATTGATGTGACTCATATGAAAAATTAGAGAATTAGAGCTATTTTCTGAATGTGTTCAAGTTGTAGAGTTACCACAATCTTTCTATCTTTACAGGTTTTGGTAACTAATTGAAAGGTGAGTAAATATTTGTAGATTTTCAGACTTTAGATATTCAAATGTTAAATAGTTTAAAATGAGTCTGCTACAATCCTGTTGAGACTAACCAAAGAGTGGTATTGACAGGCCTGGACCACAGCGAGACACTTCTGTCTCAGTCAGATGGAACAAGAGCTCCTGGAAGAGCTGGACAAAGAAAAGCGTAATCAGGTCACACTGGAGGGCCTTCAGATGTTTGTTTCAGTCATCCACCCAGAAGCAGAGAGGGATGTACAAACCTTCCTTCCAGCCCTTCACAGCATGCTGCTGCAAATCGTTGGTGGCATTCAGATCACCAGCTGTCCGCTCTCTGCAGGGGACGCTAAACCAGCAGAGTTCTTGGAGTTCGAACAGAGTGCTGCGGCCCTGGTACCAGAGGTGGTGGACACTCCTCTCAAGTTCCTCCTGGAAGAACCAGAGCAGGTAATGAAGAGTGAAGCTGCCAGTGCTGAGATTTGCAAACTCCTGACTAACTCAGCAGCTCCCTGCCTCTCTCAGTTTGGAAGAGTTTCTAAAACTCTTCTACTCTGTGTCTGCACCAAAGAAGCTCGATCTATGGTTGAAGCCATCTATAACAGGTTTGACAAGTGTCCTTCAAGCTGATGGACTATGATGAAAGCTACTGCCATGCCACAGAGGGTGTCATCCCTGCCATCCAGGACATGGACTATAAAGTGCAGATTGGTGCATCCAGCCAGGCTCACCATCATCTGGAAGAGGAACATCTGGAGAACAGGGAGGCTTCTCTAGAGGTCACTTCCTCAGAGGAGCTGGAAAGGGGACTTATGGAGGAGGGGAGGCTTCTCCACAAGTCTCTCTGGATGAAGAGTTAGACACTATGCCAAATGATTTGACAGAAGACACATACAGAAAAGAGGGAACCCTGGTTCAGGACTCTGTCGTCCAGGATAAGGAACATGAATTGCAGAATGATGCTTCCAGCCAGGCTCACCTTCAGCTGGAAGAAGGACTTCTGGAGAAGAGGGAGGCTTCTTCAGAGGTCTCTTCCTCAGAGGAGCTGGAAAAAGAACTTGTGGAGGATAGGGAGGCTTCTCCTTGAGTATCTCTAGATGAAGAGGAGACACTTTCCCATATGATGTGACGGAGAACACATACAGGAAAGAGGGAACCCTGGTTCAGGACTCTGTCGTCCAGGGTATGGACCACAAAGTGCAGACTGATGCATCCAGTCAGGTTTACATTCAGCCGAAAGAGTGACTTATGGAGGAGAGTGAGGCTTTTCTACGAGTCTCTCTGATTGAAGAGGTGGACTATATGCCAAATAATGCGACGGAGGACACATACAGGAAAGAGAAAACCCTGTATCAGGAATCTGTTGTCCAGAATTTAGACCATGAAGACTAGACTGGTGCATCCAGCCAGGCTCACCTTCAGCTGGAAGAGGGATGTCTGGAGAAGGAGGATTCTCTTGAGGTCAATTCATCAGAGGAGCTAGAAAAGGGGTTCATGGAGAAGAGGGAGGCTTCTCCTCGAGTCTCTCTTGTGGAGATGGCCACCAAGGTAAGCTTAGCTGATAGGGACACATCTTCGGTCAAACTGGAGACCAATGATGCTGTCCACTTGGATGAAGAGCTCAAAGTACTGCAGCAAGAGGAAGTGGAAGTATATGAGAAACAGGACTCCCTGGTTCACTTCTGTAATGATAAAAAGAAGAAGGGAGTGCATGCCTTTTTCTGTGGTTTCCAGAAAATGATGGCATGTTGCTTTCGTGTTTCTACTGATCAATAAGTCCAATCCCTCTGCAATATTATTTAATACTTTCAATAAATACTATTCATTTTAAGTCATTAACCATTTTCTGTATTTACTGTTTATGTACTGCTTTTAGGTGTCAAAGTCAGTAATATTCAAGAAATCTATTCAACATGCCTCATGAATGCACATGAAAACGTGAACATCGGTGGACATCGGTGTCCAATGTCCAAGTTCTTGGACATCGGTGTCCAAGAACCCCCATCATTTTCAAAACAAATTCCAAAAACTGAGCAGACACTGCTGCGTAGACGGTCACTTCCATTCAAGATAATTTCCGTTGTAGCTTTTGCATTTGTATTGTGGCTTTTACATTCATGTTGTAGCTTTTGTATTTGTGTTGTAGCGTTTGCATTTTTGTTAAACCATCTTGGCCACAGTACATTGGCCATAAAAAAAGCAGTAAAGCGTAAACGCTGGCCGCAACAGGAGCGATGCAGTGGGCTCAGCGGAGCCTATGACAGAAACACAAGTTTAACTAACTTAGTTGTGAGAGCCCAATCCCGGAACACGTATGCAAAATATAAAAACGTTTTCTGACGGTCCACCAGATCAATATTGTGACGGCTAACAGTATGCTAGGTGGCCAGTACACCACTGGAGAGAAGTAAAAACAAAGTAGGATGTTGGCGACAAACCACCTATGTAAACAAATGTTGGACAACATCTAGACAACTGTGTTGGTTCCGCCAATGGCACTGATTGGCAAATCGTTGGTCCCCTGGTGGCGCTCATTGGCTCATTGGCTCGATTGTTCATTCCTGCTTCTTCCTTTTGGTCCTGCAAAGAAGGAGAGGAAAAGCCAGTTACACAAAATGACAAAAATAGTGATCAGCATGACTTGAGTGCTTATGAAGAGATTTGTTCCTCACCAGTTTCTTCAGCACTTCATGGACAGCGTCATTAATTGCATGTTTGTACGTCTTATACAATTCTTCTGTCTCAGTTGTACACTCTGTTGTAAACAACATAGAGTAAAGGTGTGACATTAGATCCAGGCATCTCAAGCTATTATAATTATGTGTCAATGCAGTTTTAGAAAGTGAAGAAGTTTCCACACCAAGGGCAGGGGGCCTTTGTTTGGGTGTATTGTCCCAGCATCTCTTCATCAGTCCTGTCAACTCTGCCAACCCCGGAGCCTGGCCCCTGATATCGTCCAGCCGTGGACGCTGTCCCGTCGGGATGAGAAGTCGAACTCTGGTGGGCTTCGCATCTACATTGGAGGAATGATTAAAAATGCTGTCAGAGTGGCCTTGAGGTTAGTGACATCTCGGAAATACATTACATTACATGTCATTTAGCTGACGCTTTTATCCAAAGCGACTTCCAATTAGTTGTCCCTCACTGTGAGGGGGCAGCAAGCAGGTTGGGTGATGCAGAGCGGAGTGGGCGGGGTATAGAGTTTGACCATGTCCTGGATGTATGCTGGGGCTGATCTGTTTGTGGCCCTGTATGCAAGTACTAGTGTCTTGAAGTGGATGCGGGCAGCAATTGGTAACCAGTGAAGAGATCGGAGGAGCGGTGTAGTGTGAGAGAACTTGGGGAGGTTGAAGACAAGTCAAGCTGCTGCATTCTGAATGAGCTGCAGGGGCCAGATGGCACATGGAGGAAGGCCAATCAGGAGGGAGTTGCAGTAGTCTAGATGTGAGATGACTAGAGCGTGAACCAGAACCTGAGCCGCCTTCTGCATTAGAAGGGGACGTATCCTTCTGATGTTATGCAGCATGTATCTACACGATCGGGTAGTTGCAGCAATGTTGGCAGTGAAGAAGAGTTGGTTGTCAAGTGTCACACCCAGGTTTCTAGCAGTCTGGGTTGTGACTGCCACAGAGTTGTCAATTGTTATAGTCAGGTCTTGGGTAGGAGAACCCTTCCCTGGAAGGAAAAGGAGCTCAGTCTTGTCAAGGTTGAGTTTCAGATGGTGTGTGGACATGCAAGAGGAGATGTCAGTTAGACAGGCCGAGATACGTGCTGCTACTTGAGTTTCAGACTCCGGAAAGGAGAGAATTAGTTGGGTGTCTGCATAGATGTGATAAGAAAAGCTGTGTGAGTACATTACAGACCCGAGAGAGTTGGTATACACAGAGAAGAGGAGGGGACCCAGGACTGATCCCTGAGGAACCCCAGTTTTGAGTGGGCAAGGTAGATCCTCTCCAAGTTACCCGGTAGGTTGATTGTCAGGTAAGAACCTGAAGAGACAGTCCGGAGTGATGCTTATGTTAAGGTTCAGGTAAAATCCTGCTAAATGGGACAACTATGCTAACTGCTGATGTAAATGTGTACCTGCATTGTAGCATTAAAAATCTATCTTTGTTTGAGTTATCTGATATTGATTAATAATATCCAAAAATCAATCTTTTAATATGTGCCTTTACACCATGGATGTATAAGTAAAAACCATTTGAGGGTTGCGTCTTACAATTTACATAATTTACATAAATTTTGTGGGAATATCTTTTATATCCAAGCAAAATTGCCATTGTAACTTTCGGTGAACTATTTTCGTAAAAGATGAGATCGTATTCCGAACGAGCCACCATTATGGTCGGAAATGAAATTCGGGAGAAGCCAGTCCCACGTGACGCGTTGGTCCAATCAGCTGATTTTTTGGGCGACAATACAGATTAGCGCTGCCTGCTGTTATGGAGACGTATAACGTCTCGCGCACACGCAGAACGGCGTCACTTTGGTGTGTTCCGAGGCACTTTTTGGACCAACTCGGGGAGACTGATCAGTCCGACTGCCTTTTCTGCCAATGGTCGTCAATTGGGTTGGTGTGTCAGAGCCTTAATGTGTTTCACCTGTTCCTCTTCAGCCAAATTAATCATGTTAGTATTCTCTTGTTCATTGTCACGTTGTCTGGGTTTGTTCCTGGCTGTGTAGTCCTATAGTGTGTCCCAAATCGCGCACTTCCCTTAGTGCACTCAGAGAAGTGCACTTCGTGCACTATGTACTTACTTGCATAGTGCGTAAAATTTGACGGGGGAGTGTTGTCTCAAATCGCGCACTGCCTCGTACTTACCGGAAATGACGATCACAACATCTCAGTCCTCCTTCTTCTTCTGCGAAATTGTGAATTGTACCCAGGGCAGAGCATTCCCACCACCTATTGTCACTCGCGAAAAATACATTTCTGCTTTGCTCATCAAAATTAATGTGATTGTTTTTATTGTTTCTTGTATTTTCCCTCTGTTTTATGCAACCATAAACATACCGGTATGATGATATTCATACTTTTGCTCTTAATTCATTGTAAGAAATAACCAAGAATGGCCATTTTGAGTTATTTTAGCAAAATTTAAGTAATTAAAATGGTGTCCAACTGACATGTAATGTTAACAAAGAAAATAGTCATATTATATGTTTATATAAGGGAGTTTATTGCAATAGCTATTAATTACAGTGACAATACAAGAGTGAAAGCAGAGGCAACCCAATAGACATTTAAATAGATCCTATTATTTTATTATTTTTTCATTTCATGTATGCTTGCTACAGTCATGCAACGCTAAAGATAACACATACCATTAAATACATTCCATAACATTTTATTTTAAAAGACGGTGCCATTGCTGGGCCTGTACTTTGATGGGGAAAGTGATATGAGGGTGGACTTCAGACTCTCCAGGGGATCCTGTAACGGTACATCCTCGGCACGGCGTGTGACCACGGCTGGGGACCCGTCCTCGAGGCCCTTGTCTTCCTCTTTTGGCTAGCCAGTGGTACCTCTTATCGTGGTTTAGCCAGAGGAGGACTTCCCTCAAGTTGGCAGCATTGACGGCTGCCACGTCCGTGTCCCTAACGATTATATAAGTCAGATCAGGACAGTAACAGCACTGTTAATACGTTATGACATAGCATACATTAACGTACTGTAACATTACTGTTAACGCTCGCATCTTAGCTAATGTAGCTATATTTACAAGATCAAACCTAACGCTAAAATCGTCTACAGTGAGGACGATAGTTTAACACAATAAACAACAGTATACCACAACACATGTAACGTTAGCTAGGTTATCACTTATTAGCCAGTGGTTAAACCAAAGAGTACCGGTAACTTCTATACTCTTTGGTTAAACTGTGCTGCTGTTAGCTAGCTAAGGCTAGCTAAAGCTAGCTTGATAGCACGTCAAATTACGGTACAAATAAACATTATAATTCGCTGTACAAAAATCATCACCGACTGCCAAATTTACCAAATATACATAAACAGGTGGCTTATATTTTATATAAGTACAGCAAAAAGATGAATGTTCAACTTACATTTGTGTTGTTCGGTCGGTCTCGCTGTCGCGTCCCTGGCCACCATTATCCAAAGTTTTTCACTTGTTGTTAGCTCCGCCCCTTCCGCTACGTAGCCAAGCTGGCGACCGTTGAGTGTGGAAAGTGTGCATCGATCCACACTCAACTTTTTGACCGTTATGAGAGCACCATCCGGGTACTTGTAGTGCACTGCATTTACCACACTTCGACGAGTGACACTTTGAGTGCACTCAAATAGTTAGTATAAGTACAGAAGTGCGCGATTTGGGACACACCTCTAGTGTGTAGTTTCCTTCAGTTAGTTGTTTTTGTAGTATTTCTGGATTTCCCCTTTTTCCTGTCTGTTTTTGGATCCAGCTTAAACCAAGTTTAACTAGCTTCTTGGTGAAGCTTGCACTCAAGAATTTCTGTTCCGCGTGTGCGAGTAGTCAACATAAATACACTTCTATGACATGTTTGGGTCATAGGGCACACCAAACCAATGTCGCATACCAATCCGAACATCCTGTACCAAAACTGTTCGGAACGAATACACGTACCAATACTGCCCTACTAAAGACACAAAAGTCACTTACTTTCATATGGTTGTTTCCCTGTGACAATGGACCATAGGAGTATACCATAACTGAAAGACAGACAGAGAGAGTTACGTGTCTTTTACTATTCATATTATAACAATTACAACATGGTTGATTGATGGCTTGAGTTTGTTTTCATTTGTAAATTGATGCTCGTATGAGAATTAGAACATTCAGTGACAACAATAAAATTTGTCCCAGAATGTTAGTCCTGTTCAGAGGGGAGCCGGAGTACCTCAGTACACTCTTCCCTGGAAACAATTCCCCCACTACATTTATTGAGAAAGTAGTCCAACATATTTTCCACTTGACACAATGATCTACATTTTTAGAGGAAGTAGGCCATTCTGATAGATAGTTCCTATATGTCATGATGAACTACCCCTACTTTAACTACATTTATAGAGGAAGTAGTCCATTCTGATAAATATTGCCTACCTATCATAATGAACTACCCTACTTTAACTACATACATACATCGTCCATTCTGAAAGATATTTCATACCTATTTCATACCTGTCATAATTAACTACCCTACTTGAACTACATTTGTACAGGAGTAGTCCATTCTGATAGATATTTCCTAATTGACAGAATGAGCTACTCTAATTTAACTACATCATAAAGGAAGCAGTCCATTTTGATAGACATTTCCTACCTGGCAGAATGAGATACCATACTTTAAACTACATTTATAGAGAAAGTAGTTCATTCTGATAGCTATGTCCTACCTGTCATAATGAAATACCATAATTTACCTACATTTATAGAGGTAGCAGTCAATTCTGATACCTACCTTACCTTTAACTACACGTATGGATGAAGTTGTCTATTCTGATAGATCTTTCCTACCTGACGTAATAAACTACCCTACCTTAACTAAATGTATAAAGTAAGTAATCAATTTTGATAGATAGTTCCTGGCTGACGGAATTAACTACCTTAATTGTAATTTAATTCATGGCTTAAGTATGTCATTCTGACAGATATTTCCTACCTGACAGAATGACCTACCCTATTTTGACTACATTTAAAGAGGAATTAGTCCATTCTGATAGATATGTCATGCCTGTAATATGTAAAATGTCCTACCTGTCATAATGAACCACCCTACTTTAAAGGACAATGCCACTGATATTTTGACTTCCTGTTGAGAATGAACCTGTGTTAAACAAGTGTGTATATAAAGTGTATGCCTTACCCTATATTCCATATGATTCGGGGTAAAGTTGCAACACAGACGTCACAGTTTATATTTGATGCCACCTGCTCATCAGATAAACATTCACACACATTTGCACTCCGATGCACAGCAACTTGGGTTTCAGTGTCTTGCCCAAGACATGGGACTGCAGGGCCCGGGATCTAACCACCAACCATTCGATTGGCAGGCAACCGCTCTACCACTGAGCCACAGCCACCCCCTGTCTGTCTGTCTGTCTGTCTGTCTGTCTGTCTGTCTGTCCATCTGTCTGTCTGTCTGTCCATCTGTCTGTCTGTGTTATTATTTACCATATGATGAATAAAACAGTCTTATTAATTATTAAGGTTAAATGCTCTCGCACCTGTAGATATCAGAGGCTCGGTTGGGTTTGTACGATAATTCAAATGCCTCTGGTGGCATGTAGTTGACCGTCCCCCCTCCCTCTTCATCATCCTTCTTGGAAACCCGTGAGACGCTGCAGGAAATCCTGGCAAGGCCAAAGTCTGTAAGCTGCAGAGAGAATTAGCAAACAGAGGAAGCAGGCTAACGGGGGGTTTACCCAAAGACAGTATATAAAATGGACCAACAGATTCCGTTGCTCTGGACGGAGACCAGTGAAGTCACTTTCCCGGTGATGGCTGAGCGTTACTGCGCAGCCTCAAACTGAGCTTGATGACGTAGATGTGAAGGGAGCAACGTGTCTGAACGTTGTAAGTCTTCTGGTAGCTGTGCCAAGAGAAATCTCAATCATTCCCAATCTATCAGAGACGGAGAGCGTAGGTACATGTAAGGAGATAACATAGGCACAGGCTAATTACTGCTAACTAAAATGCTAGTTAATAGTAGCAATTAAACTTAAACATCAAAAATGGCACCATAGGAGGCTTCACTCTGAGGAGGCAGGCTTGCCCCCTTGGGTTTACCTAACTTGAGTATTTTCTTTTAATGCCACTTTCTTCTACTACACTGCATTTATCTGACCACCTTAGTTACATTTACAAGATATTTGCACACAAAACATACTAAGAGCTTATAAAATATGTTTTGCAGTTCATAAAAGTACAGCTGATCAATTGACAGGGGATTCATTGGAAATTATTTTGATAAGCAACACTGTCTGAAAAAGCCTAATACCTTCAATGATCTAAAGAGGACATAAAAGACAGAAACATTATGTTTTGTCCAAGAAATGACCCAGATCGTTTATTACACTTTTTCAAATTATTAGTAATGCTGCAAAATAAATTGCATAAAAAGTTTCCATTGGATATGATAAAAATTGTTACTTTGACTGTAAAATTATACACAAAAGTGTGAATACGCACAATATGTACAAATGTGAATTAGGCTGGGTTTAAAAAAAATCTTCATTTGAATGCTCCAATATCGATTCATGAGAGATCAATCTTTTATTATTTGCCTTTTCCCGTACGAGAATGAGTGAAGATTTACCCCGTCAGTCTCGCCTGGCCAACCAGATCTGGCCACGCTTATTTAGAGTAAAACCCTTTCACCAAATGTCATTTCTGCCTATTATCAAGTTGCAACATTTTTGGGAAAACGGCGTCTGTATGCTTTTTTGTCTCCATAAAGTGTCCAAACTATTATAACAATATAAAGTAAGCATGAGGCCCAGCCTCCCCTGAAAGCCTGGGACCCACGTAGTCTATATTACAGTAACAACATTTCATGTCCGGGTTTGCTCCAGTGCCGAAATTCTGCCAGATGTCCCTCAAATTTTCTTTGTGTTGGCATTCTTAACTCTGGTGGGTTTATGAGGACTATGGCTACAATTACATTTAAACAAAAAGGTAGCAATGTAAATGTAGCCTGTTGTTAACTGCTCCTCAGATCTCTGCAGGGTAAATCCAGACAGCTAGCTAGACTATCTGTCCAATCTGAGTTTTCTGTTGCACGACTAACACTACTTTTGAACGTACACATGTTCCACCAAAACAAGTTCCTTCCTGAGGCTATTTAGCAGAGGTACTGTTGCTTCGTCCGGTGCTTAGAGCAGCCTAAGACGATGATTCATTTAAAGAAATGCCAATAAACCAGAGCACGTTTTTCTCCTATCCTGGAATGCTGTGTGGACTAGTCAGACCTTCCTCCGCAGCGCTGTGGAGCAAGGTCTGGCAATACGAGACTACTCACCTTGGCATTGAGAGTGTCGTCCAGCAGCACGTTGGGGGGCTTCAGGTCCAGGTGGAGCACGGGATGGGGCAGACTGTGGAGGAAGTTTATACCCAGAGCCACTTGGTGAGCCAGTCTGAAGACCAGCGGCCAGGGTGGTGGAGTTTCATTCAAGGTCTCCTGTAAGGTTGTTTCCATAGTTACAGATCGACAAATAGTGGAGATTGTGACATCGTGAGCTACGCATCTGCTTTCTACACTACTATTCAAAAGTTTGGAATCAGCTGTTTTATTGATTGATATTTTTGTATACTGTATAATTCAAATACAATAGGGCTGCACCTTGTGATTAAATTCATCATTGACTAATCTGCTGATTATGTTCTTGATTAATCGTTTGTTTTATAAAATGTCAGTACTAGTTTAGTCAGTACTAAACCCAAAGATATTCATTTTAATATGGTATAAAACTGAAAAGAGCAGGGAACTTACATATGTGAGAGGCTGAAAATGTTCTGCCATTTCTATGTGAAAGATTACTTTTAACGATTAATCGATTATCAAAATATTTGCCGATGATTTTTTCACAATAAAGATAATGGAACTATGACTAGAAATAGTAGTTGTAGAAGTTCATGGTGTAGCAGGGCACTGCAGGGCGTTACAGGGTGTAGCAGGACGTAGCAGGATGTAGCAGGACACTGCAGAGCTTAGCAGGGTGCAACAGGTCCACGGCGACAGCTGCAACCATTATATAGGTGCCACCCTAATCCAAGGAAAACTGCTGGGCAAAAAAACATAAGGACTCCGAGGAATAAGCTCCCCAGAGCTAGGTTAGTAACAAGCGTTTCTGGGACATGAATGCACACAGATGGAAAGAGAGAGGAGCTCAGTGTGTCCAAGGAAGTCCCACGGCAGTCTAAAACTATAACAGCATAACTAAAAGCTGGTGCAAGGCACCCTGAGCCGGTTCTACAAGGGTTGGTAGATGAATCTGACGACTATGAAGAGAAGCAGAGAAGAGAAGGGGTGCCGTGTCTGCAGATATACACCCTCCCCCGCCGGTCTAGGTGAACGCTGCAACTATTCACTCCTTAACTATAAGCTGTATCAAAGAGGAGAGTTTTAAGTTTACTCTTAAATGTGGTGACGGTGTCTGCCCCCCGGACCCAGACTGGGAGCTGGTTCCACAGGAGAGGAGCCTGATAGCTAAAGGCTCTGGCTCCCATTCTACTTTTAGAGACTCTAGGAACCACAAGTAACTCTGCATTCTGTGAACGCAGTGCTCTAGTGGGACAGTAAGGTACTTTGAGCTCTTCAGATGAGTTTTATTCACTGCGCAGTGGAGACAGAAGCTCACTAGAAGCTGTAAGATGTATCCAAGGTATCCAAGCAGCATTCACAACTAAATGTTGACAGGATTAACAGAAACACGTTTGCTCCAAGGTAAGAACAGTTAGCTAGCTAGCTAACTCTGCACAGCATTGCTTGGAAATAATGACGGTTCTTTGTTCATAATGCATACATTTGAACGGAAAATAAGATGACTAAAGGCAAGACGGAGGCTCACTGACATACTTTAAAATATATTTCAGCATTTTGTTAATCGCTAAAAATATAAGCGGGTGAATGTTATCATTGCAAAGTGGTCAGACTAATGTCTTGTGTTTATTCCACAAGACTTATGAATAAGCTGTTTGATTTATAATTAATTAAGGGCAATTAACACAGGAGACACTAAAAGTTGTTGATCAGAGAAAATAATAGAAACCTAATCAGTGAACAGGAAGGAGGATATCAGGATAAAATGAGACTAAAACTGTTAGGTTATTCAAATGCTTCTACACTAGTCTAAGTAAAAGATATGAGTACTCCTTCCACCGCTGGTTACCTGTAGGTGGGCCAGTGATCCTCTCTCCATGAGCTCCATGACCACACCAAGCTGCATTGATGGGCCAGAGTGGGGCGGTCGACCCTTGAAGACCCCTCGGACGCGAATAACATGCGGGCTGCTCGCCTGACGCATCATGTTGATCTCACGCAGCAAAGACGCATTGGTCCTGTGTGTTTGTTTGCATAATGAGTGATTCATATAGGCCATTATTACACACATAATTGTCTAATTGTCAATTTTTTTTTTACAACAAACTTTCTTTATTTAACCGCAATTAATTGCTAATCACCATGATGCACCAATCACATCGGTGTATCTGATGTAGGCGGGCCAGAGGAGAGCTGCACCAATCACATCAGTGTATTTGATGTAGGCGGGCCAGAGGAGAGCTGCACCAATCACATCGGTGTATTTGATGTAGGCGGGCCAGAGGCGAGCTGCACCAATCACATCGGTGTATTTGATGTAGGCGGGCCAGAGGCGAGCTGCACCAATCACATCGGTGTATCTGATGTAGGCGGGCCAGAGGTGAGCTGCACCAATCACATCGGTGTATCTGATGTAGGCGGGCCAGAGGCGAGCTGCACCAATCACATCGGTGTATCTGATGTAGGCGGGCCAGAGGCAAGCTGCACCAGAGGGGAGCTAAACAGATGACGACAATTTAATCTACCAGTTATCTCCGCTGGTAGCTGAGCGTACGGCGCTCTGGATACGTCACCCTGTGGATTGTTGTGATTGGTCGTAGTGTTATCCAATTGCGTTCAGTGAGATTTTAAAATGCATGCTTGGTGCCGCCCCTCGAGTTGGGCCATTTTCATTACTCATTCTTTCAGATTTGGGTCTGGATTTCCAGGCTTGTGATTCATAACAAAAGATTTATACTGAAAATTCATTCATACCTTTTTTTTAAATGAATAAATCTTTTTAAATTTAACTGAAAGGGACAATGAAATTGTTAATCACAATTATGTCTGAGACAATTAATTGTACAGCAACATTTTGAATTGTTACAGCTCTAGATTTACACAACTTTATGTCATATTAAACAGAATTTTATATTGTAACTATCCCTTACCCGTCGTCATGACGAAGCAGTTTAATGGCCACATCACAGGCCCACCGACAATGCCTGGCTTTGTAGATTTGTCCGAAACCCCCAGAGCCAATCACCTCCCAGCGCTCCAGGCTGGAGTCTTCAACAATCATTTCCATAGTTCACTGGAGGAGGAGATTATTCATGATAACTTAACCCTTACAGGCCAACAGAATGAAAGGCAATGTTCCTTTGAAATAAAGAGGATCTTATCAGTCACTTAGTCAAACCAGGGTTGCTTCATAGACTGTATAAGTGTAGCCAAAACGACTGGATCGCCCCCTGGTGGCTGGCTGCAGTATAGGTCATAATGACCGCCCCCCTCCATGTTAAGATAAGATAAAATAGACTTTCTTAATCCCACACTGTGGAAATTACCTTGTTACAGCAGCTTCAAAACAAATCACACACATCAGAATAATACAAATACACATTAAATAGACATAGAACAAATAGAATAAGAATTATAATAATAATAGTAATATGTACACTATAAACACCACAATTATAAACAGACAGGTAAACAAATATATATATATATATATATATATATATATATATATATATATATATATATATATATACAAATATACAGATGAGTAAGGTGCAGATGAATATAAATGACATATTGCACAGTATATAAATAAATAAATATGCATTGTGCAGAATATTATCAAGTAGAATCAGCTAGCAGTGCTACATTATAATGTATTAAAGCAGGGGTCTTCAACGTTTTTTAAAGAGCTCATATGCTCATTTTCAGGTGCATGATTGTATTTAGAGGTTGTACCAGAATAGGTTTGTGTGGTTTAATTTTCAAAAAACTATATTTTTGTTGTACTGCACATTGCTCCAGCTCCTCTTTTCACCCTGTGTGGTGAGCTCTCTGTTTTAGCTACAGAGTGAGACATCTCACCTCTATACCATCTTTGTTCCATCAGTCAGAAGCAGAGTATGAGGGCGTGTCCTGACAGTATCTAGGTAAGGACTACTAGCCAGTCAGAAGCAGAGTATGAGGGCGTGTCCTGACAGTACCTAGGTAAGGACTACTAGCCAGTCAGAAGCAGAGTATGAGGGCGTGTCCTGACAGTACCTAGGTAAGGACTACTAGCCAGTCAGAAGCAGAGTATGAGGGCGTGTCCTGACAGTACCTAGGTAAGGACTACTAGCCAGTCAGAAGCAGAGTATGAGGGCGTGTCCTGACAGTACCTAGGTAAAGACTACTAGCCAGTCAGAAGCAGAGGATGAGGGCGTGTCCTGACAGTACCTAGGTAAGGACTACTAGCCAGTCAGAAGCAGAGTATGAGGGCGTGTCCTGACAGTACCTAGGTAAGGACTACTAGCCAGTCAGAAGCAGAGTATGAGGGAGTGTCCTGACAGTACCTAGGTGAGGACTACTAGCCAGTCAGAAGCAGAGTATGAGGGCGTGTCCTGACAGTACCTAGGTAAGGACTACTAGCCAGTCAGAAGCAGAGTATGAGGGCGTGTCCTGACAGTACCTAGGTAAGGACTACTAGCCAGTCAGAAGCAGAGTATGAGGGCGTGCCATGCTAGCAGCTAGGCGAGCATTATAACGTGTGTTCCAAAGTGACCACGTGTGTCTCTGAAGTAAAGGCTGGACTACAACAGAGCTGTTTGGAGCAGTTGGTGAACAGTGTTTTCTGGTGGAGATGGTAAGTCCCTTTGGGGGGGACTTTGGGCTTTTCACTTTGTAAACCTATAACATGCACAAAAAAAGATATATAACACAAAAAGCATAATATGAACACTTTAAAATGGTGATAATAATGCTACAAAATGATGTGAAAAAGAGACACAAACCTACCCTAAGGGACACAAAGCGGCTACAAAGAGACGCAAAATGACCACAGAGAGCCAAAACAAGCCCAACGAAAACACAAAGGACCAAAAAGAGACAACACGGCTACAAAGAGACACAACATGTATGGGGAAATTGCTGTCTTCCACAAAGCTAGGGAAATCACTGTACTGAATCATCAAGACAGCAGGTGAACATGGACTAAGTATTGAGTTGGAAATGTATTACAGGAGGCGCCTTACTGAAATATGCTCATCTACTTAAAAAACAGAATTAGAAATAAAGGCCTGTCTCTAATATAGCGTGTCTCCCATTCTCTTTGCAGATGAGGAACGTATTGAAGCACTGACAGTAGCTCACCTTGTCCAGCTCATACAGGAAACCCTAAAGAGGCAGAAAACATCAGACATCAGTATGTCAGTTGGTGAACAGTGTTTTCTGTTGGAGATGGTAAGTCCCTTTGCGGGGGACGTTGGGCTTTTTACCTTTGTAAACCTATAATGTGCACAAAAAAGATATATAACACAATAAAGGAAAGGGGGAAAAGCCAAAAAGCATAATATGAGCGCTTTAACCCAAGGAGCCCTTAACTGCAAGATAGACAGAGCAGGGACCCCCTACTACATGTTTTTTATAAGACAAATTTGCATATTAAACTGGGCCTACAATAACGTTAAAGCCTCATACATACCATTTTAGTGCATAGAATAATAAGCTATTAAAATAATTGTTGGTATGATTTTATAAATCATGTTTTAATGTGGCACAGTGAATCCTTAGGATGAATGTATCTGTGGATGGCTACCTTAGTGACTACTTTACCTATAGGCCAATGTGTTTTTTTCACAAATAGGCTGCTTTATATTTGCTAATAGTTTGTTGGATTCACGCTAAGACATTTTAATTTTTGAAAAGAACTTTCAAAAGCTGCAAATAAACAAGTTACTGTAGACAGTGTGCAGGAGTTTATTTGCAACTTTTGACCTAATTATCCCCCTCTGATGCACCAGTCTCACGTTATAGATGTGTGAAGTACCCCCCGCAGTAACTCTCAGAACCCCCTAAGGGCCCCGAACCCCCTGTTGAAGATCTCTGTATTAAAGAGTCTGACTGCTGCAGGAATAAAGGACCTGTGGTAGCGCTCCTTGTTGCACTGAGCCTGCAACAGTTTGCTGCTGAAGGAGCTTAGTGGATGGGACATAAACAAATCTATAATATGCTGTATTATAGATTTATAGATATAGGACGACACAACACTGGTGGGGCTCATCACCAAGGGCGATGAGACCCACTACAGGAAAGAGGTTGAGCTCCTGACCACGTGGTGCAGAGACAACAACCTCCTGCTAAATGTTAGCAAGACCAAGGAGGTTATTGTCAGCTTCCAGAGGCCACACCGGTCTCCCCCCATTGACCATCGACGGCGCTGCTGTAGAGAGGGTGAGCAGCACCAAGTTCCTGGGGGTGCACATCAGTGAGGACCTCTCCTGGACAACCAACACTGCATCACTGGCCAAGAAAGCACAACAGCGCCTCTACTTCCTGCGCAAACTCAAGCGGGCAGGGGCTCCACCACCCATCCTGACCACATTCTACAGGGGAACCATCGAAAGCATCCTTTCCAGCTGCATCACTGTGTGGGGTGGTAGCTGCACTGACTACAACAGAAAAGCTCTACAACGCATTGTGAGAACAGCTGAGAGGATAGTTGGTAGACCACTCCCCTCCCTGCAAGACATCTACACCACCCGCCTCACACGAAAAGCCATCACAATTGTCAACGATGCAACCCACCCCGCACACTGCCTGTTCAGCCTCCTGCCCTCCGGAAAGAGATACAGAAGTCTCCGCTCCCGCACTACCAGACTCACCAACAGCTTCATCCACCACTGCTAAACTCTCTCCCCTCCCGGCTCCCAGCCAGCAGAACCACCAGGCTGGCAGGAGTATAGGAAGACAGTCTGGACTATACCCATCCCCCCTCAACCCCCACCCACACACACTCCCCAACAAGGAAACAACAAAAAACCCTGAACTAAGAACTGTTAACACTCCTGACTGAAAACTCTTGACCTCTGCACTGCAAATTGCACACACCTGCTGCTACATATATTTATTTTTTAGTACTTAGTATTTACTTACCGTTATTATTCAATATTACTATTACATTGCATTGAAATTTGCACACACCTGCTGCTGTACATATATACATTTTAGTATTCAGAATTTATTTACCATTATTTATTATATTATATTACTACTACTGCTGCTACTTCATATATGTTTATATGTTCACTGTAGAATAGGGAAATGTCTGTCTATCTGTTGTCTGTGCACTTTATGTTTCACCGTGGGAGAGTGAGAAACGTACTCTCGATTCCTTGTATGTCTTGACATGTAAGTAATTGACAATAAAGCCTCTTTATACACTGTAATGTCGTAATAATAAAAGACTGACTAGGATTTGAATAAATTCCAAAAAGCCTAAAAGGCTTAGAGTACTTCTTCAATAGAAATAAAAAAAATCAACTAAAAATGGTATAATTAATCAAGTTGTTAAGAGGGATGTTCTCAGAGACTGAAAAAGCCACTGAGGGAAAAGAAAGAAAACATCAACTCTTCAAGTGGATGTGATAACAGGTACCTGACAAAATCCCCAAAACTGGATACTTTTTTTTCCAGTAGCCTCACTTTTGTAGACACATAGCCCCTCAAAATGATGATGTCAGATAACACTTGATATCAGGTCATGTGGCCAGAAGCTTTCACTTCGCTTTTCAATGGGAGCAGCTGTGGTCTCTCACTTCCTGCACTCACCCAGAGAGTCACACACTGTGCTTATTTATTGCTTACTCATTCTGTTTTGGGTGTGTTCACTGCAGCAAGTCATTCTGAGATCATGCAATGAAAAGACACAACAGAGCACTAAAAGAAGAAGAAAAGAAGTTTGTGTTTGTATGAATAAGTGCTCTTAGGTAAGCTCTGCCGACCAGTGTGTCCATCAGTACAAACAACGCTGTACAGAAATACATTTCACCCATTTTTATTTCATTTGTTGTAGTTTTTTTTGGTTGCGGCAAATGTACCATTTTTTTCCAGGGTGAGTTATGGAGAAATAATGCATACTCATGCTGCAGTCAGAAATGTGAATTTTGTATGCAAGTTTTGTAAGTAATGTTCTGCTTAAACTTGGCTAAGTACACTTTCTTCATCTCGGCGGCTTTAATAACTTTGAATAGTTAAAATAAATAACTGGTTTGTTGACTGAATGTTTCAAACGTAGTGTAGATGGTAAAAGGTGTTTTAAAATCAGACAATTTTGCAGATCATTTTGAAATATTTGACATGTAAAAAACAAGCAATTGTGGACAGTTTGTATGATGGCATGTGTAATGATACTTCTAGGTTACTTATAGGATAATGTGCTATTTTTGTAAAAATATCCACCAAATATAATTTCAATATATTAAGGTCTATCTAAAACACAACTTTAACACATTTAGTTCACCTGAAATGATTGTAATTGAACACAAAGTAAAAATATACCTACTATACTTTTTCATATTTCCAGAATGCACTAAAATAATGTTAAATTGCACAAGTTTGTTTTTCTTCAGAATATATTGGTAATAGACGACACGTTCAAAGTCAGTAGCCTTTGTCTTTTGTACCACTGCAAAATTGTACTACTGATGCTTCAAGTATTTTTCAATCAATCACTCAATCAATCTTTGTTTATATAGCACTTTTCATATATATAATATTAACATAATAAATACAATACACACACACACACACACACACACACAGATATACACACATAATACAATATCCACCCCCCCCCCCAGCCCCATTCACCCACCGCTAAATCGACAAAAATGAATCCATTAAAAATAAGACCCGAGCTGAGGAAACACCAAAGGCGTGACACTTAAAAACCAAAAGATAGGCTGCCTTACTATATTAATAAAAGCTGTAAAACGGTGGCTAAAGAGTACATAAACTATAGATTATTAAAAAAAACATGCATAAAATACAGATACATATATAAGTAGAATAAAAACAGCTAGAAAAAGACTTTTTATTATTTATTTTTAACACAAGTGTACTATTTTGGTAGGTGAAAGTACTCAGAAATACAGACAAAATAAGCAGTTTCAAGACCTACTCACCTGAGTAAACAGGACCCATCTATTCTCCACTTGTTCCATCAACTCATCAAACCAGCCAGACTCCCCAGCTCCTGACAGGATGCTCACGCAGATGGTTTTTCTTGAGCTGCTGCTCCTTCTTCTTCTTCTTTGAGGCTTTACGGCAGATGGGCATCCACAATGTGGCATTACTGCCTCTTTCAGGTTCTGCTCTGTATTGATGGACAGACTGACTCTTTTCATGGTATCGGTTCCTTCAAATTGATACGTGTGAGTGTAACGAGTCTTTCGACTTTTGATACTTTTTGCAAAATATTGCGTCAGTTTCTCTGTAGTCTCAAATTGCCAGCTCTATCTCCACAGCGCTGCGGAGGAAGGTCTGCCTAGTCCACACAAACATTCAATCAAAGGAGAAAAAAACTCTCCGGGTTGTTTGCATTTCTTTAAACCAATCAAAGTCGTGCGTGGCACAAAGCTCCAGACGCAGCGACGGCGGCTCTGCAAAATAGTCTTGGGAAGGAACTTGTATTGGTGGAATTTTTGCAACACCACATATTAAATGAAGTTAACTGTTGACACAATACCATAACGTGAGCTATTTAAATTTACTAAATACATGTTTAAATGCCATTACCTCCTACCAGTGTATCGCCGAACGAATGAGGTCTCATTGGTATTAGTGCATCCAATTTTAGATTACTCTGTAAATTATTCCAGAGAAATGGGGCAAAATATGTTAAGGTGGTCTTTCCAAGATGACTTTTCACTGGAGGGACAGAAAGTGTACGCCAATCCTGAGAGCGAGTGTGTTGAGTAGCCTATGGTGTCTTTGGCTCAGGAGTGAAGACAGGTAAGGGGGCAATTTTTGTAACACTCCCTTAAAGTGCTCATATTATGCTTTTTGGCTTTTCCCCCTTTCCTTTATTGTGTTATATATCTTTGTTGTGCATGTTATAGGTTTACAAAGTGAAAAAGCCCAAAGTCCCCCCCAAAGAGACTTACCATCTCCACCAGAAAACACTGTTCACCAACTGCTCCAAACAGCTCTGTTGTAGTCCAGCCTTTACTTCAGAGACACACGTGGTCACTTTGGAACACACGTTATAATGCTCGCCTAGCTGCTAGCATGGCACGCCCTCATACTCTGCTTCTGACTGGCTAGTAGTCCTTACCTAGGTACTGTCAGGACACGCCCTCATACTCTGCTTCTGACTGGCTAGTAGTCCTTACCTAGGTACTGTCAGGACACGCCCTCATACTCTGCTTCTGACTGGCTAGTAGTCCTTACCTAGGTACTGTCAGGACACGCCCTCATACTCTGCTTCTGACTGGCTAGTAGTCCTTACCTAGGTACTGTCAGGACACGCCCTCATACTCTGCTTCTGACTGGCTAGTAGTCCTTACCTAGGTACTGTCAGGACACGCCCTCATACTCTGCTTCTGACTGGCTAGTAGTCCTTACCTAGGTACTGTCAGGACACGCCCTCATACTCTGCTTCTGACTGGCTAGTAGTCCTTACCTAGGTACTGTCAGGACACGCCCTCATACTCTGCTTCTGACTGGCTAGTAGTCCTTACCTAGGTACTGTCAGGACACGCCCTCATACTCTGCTTCTGACTGGCTAGTAGTCCTTACCTAGGTACTGTCAGGACACGCCCTCATACTCTGCTCCTGACTGGCTAGTAGTCCTTACTGTGCGACTCCCAACAAAGATGGAACAGAAGTGAGATGTCTCACTCTGTAGCTAAAACAGAGAGCTCAACACACAGGGTGAGAAGAGGAGCTGCAGCAATGTGCAGTACAACAAAAATATGGTGTTTTCTGAAAATGTAACCACATAAACCTATTCTGGTATAACGTCTAAATACAATTCTGAACCTGAAAATGAGCATAATATGAGCTCTTTAGAGATAAATAGGTGAAAGTGCTTATCTCGTCTGACAGAGAGGAAGGGCCATCCTACCCTCTGATATAAAACACAGTGATGATGCCATATGGGTCCCAACTAAATAAATCTAAGAGCTGAATGGTAAACAGAATCTAGACATGTGAGGTTAGAGATGGGGGGTATGCGTAAAATAATTAAAGTAATCATTAATTGTACCTGTGAAGAACGTTGTATGGAACCCATACGACGTACATCCATGCTTGCGTGGTATTTTTGGGCAATTTGGTTGAAAGAAACACGTATTTCTGCTATAGAAAACTTTGACCCGAGGACAACACAAGGAGTTCATTAACTTCATTTGACTGGTGCACCCAAAGCTGTGGCCATTGTTGTTGAAAAAGCTGAGTTACAGTATGTGAACACAAACACCACTTCCTTCTGTTTCCTGTGAGAACTGACCTTTGACCGCTACATCTTGCTCCCAGCATCGAGTCAGACACATGGACTCCCCCGGGAGTTTGACGGCATGTGCTCTACAAGGTCCCTGCTTTCCTCTGCCTCAACTCTCTGTGTATTTTTTTTACTCTTAAAAGTCTAAAAATACACCCGAGTGCGGATGTTGCTGCTGCGTTACATAAGCTTTTGGGGACTGAAGTGTCAGGAATAAGAAGTTGTACAGAAAGTTTCTGGATTTCAGTTCTCACAAAGTAAACAAATCATGGAAGAAAGGACAGTTTCCTGGAACGGCTTCACAGAGGAATTTCTACACAAAATGAACTTCAAGCTTTATGTTTTGGTCACATTTTTAATATACTTGAGAAATAAATGTCACATGCTTCCTGGGCTCCACTTTTAAAAGCTAACATTGGTCAATTACTCATATTGTATTTAATCTATATTCCAGAGTTTTATGTATCATTCCCACAGTAAGAAAGAACATCCCTTCATCCCCAGAAACATATCCTGGATCTGTCAGTCTTTCTTTCTTATACAGTACATTCCACATGCAGTGTAAAGGAGAAATTTGGATTTCTTGTTGATGTGAGCTAATGAATATAGACCAAAATGTTTCTGGTCATAGGAAACAGCACTTAATATATTCACCATCATTTAGATTCATGTTTGGTTGACGTATATCCACGCTGTAGTTCGAACTAGACTTTTTCATTATATTTCACTTAGAGCTGTAACAATTCCAAATGTTACTGTATAATAAATTGTCTCAGAAGTAATTGCGATTAAGTAAGTAAGTAAATAAAGTTTATTAACATAGCACTTATCACAGACAGATGTGTTTGGCTGGCAGTAACTCTGATGTGCAGGAAGCAGTGACGGACTGGGATTACATCGGCCCTGGCCTTTACAACACACCGGCCCCATTTTTGTCAATAACCTAGCTTGGAAGGTTACACTTTAATTGAAGGTATCTGCATTACAGCTGGGCAATATATCAATATTATATCGATATCGTGATATGAGACTAGATATGTCTTAGATTTTGGATATCGTAATATTGTTATATGGCATACGTGTCTTTTCCTGGTTTTAAAGGCTGCATTACAGTAAAGTGATGTACTTTTCTGAACTCATCAGACTGTTGTAACTCTTCCATTATTTACATTTACCCACTTAGTCATTATGTCAACTTTACTGATGATTATTTATCAATCTCAATCTCGTTGTGTAAATATTTTGTGAAAGCACCAATAGTCAACACTACGATAACAATATCGTTGCAGTATTGATATCGAGGTGTTTGGTCAAAAATATTGTGATATTTTATTTTCTCCATATCACCCAGACCTAATCTACATAACAAGACATGACACTGTCATGAACGTGTCATAAACATTATAAACAAGTCATAAACTTTTATGACATAACGCTTCTTTTAGTAAGTGTCATTCGGTTTTTGTCATTACAAGTTATGGTTATGGTTATGGTTATGGTTATGGTTAGGGATGCACCGATCCACATTTTTTCACTTCCGATCCGATCCCGATACCTGAATTTGGATATCGGCCGATACCGATACTATTCCGATACCAGAGCTGTGTTTGCTTTAATATTATTATCATTATTGTTGATTTTATATGATGCTGAAATAAACTCCTCTCAACGGGTAAGTATGATATGGACGTACGTATGCATGTATGTCCCAAAAGGCAACTTGAGGTAAGTATAAGGTCAGAAAAGGAAGTCAGAAAAACAGGAAAAATCTCATTCTGAAAACAGATATGCAACTGTAAGGGTTTCAAATTGATTGTCATGTCAATATTTATTACATACCCAAAATGTCAAATACTTGAGTCTTGAAATATAAGAAAAGTAAAAATCTCTCTCACACACACACAGACACACACGCACGCACGCACGCACGCACGCACGCACGCACGCACGCACACACACACACACACACACACACACACACAATCAATAAAACAGTGTGTGAACAGCGCAAATCAAGCACACTGGCTCTTGTAGCATCAACAAATCAACGTTTTAAAATGTCAAATATCTGAAATATAAGAAAAGTGCAATAACTGTAAACATCTTACACACACACTTAGTTACACACACACACACAAACACATACACACACACACACACACACACACACACACCTCTGTTTTCACGGCTGCGCAGCGGCTGCTCTGAAACAGCGGCCGCCGGGACACGATCCGGGGTCTCTGGGGGACGCAACAACGGGGAAATGAAAAGCCACACGCCAGCGACAACACCGGGACAGACGGTTGTGAAAGTCCTGTTTTGGTTTTGCATTTTGCTGTCTTGCTCTGCAAATAGTACTGTACTTGAGTCCAAATGTTGAGGTACTTGTACTTTATTTGAGTCTTTTCTTTTCATGCCACTTTCTACTTCTACTCCGCTACATTTCAGAGAGAAATATTGTACTTTTTACTCCACTACATTCATCTGTTACAGCTTTAGTTACTAGTTACTTTACACATTAAGATTCCTGCACACTAAACACATGTAGTTTATAAAATCTGATGTTTTATTCTAAAGTAAACTAGCCGACAATATAACGACTACAAGTCCAGCTGAGATGATCAGACCATTAAACACACATCTGGTTGATCCTTCACACACACTACAATGTTTTAATACTTTAACTACATTTTCCTGATCATACTTACAGACTTTTACTTAAGTCACATGTTCAATGCAGGACTTTTACTTGTAGCAGAGTATGTCTACAGTGTGGTATTAGTACTTTTAGTTAAGTAAAGGATCTGAATACTTCTTTCACCACTGAGTAATACACATGCACGCACGCACGCACACACACACACACACACACACACACACACACACACACACACACACACACACACACACACACACACACACACACACACACACACACACACACACCCTTCTGTTGACTTATGAAAATGTTGTTTGGGAATGTTTTCAGTTTGGGTGCCATGTTGTCATTTGTTTTACATGGAATACATCACATTTGATTAGTAGCCATTGGCAGAGAGAGAGAGAGAGAGAGAGAGAGAGAGAGAGAGAGAGAGAGAGAGAGAGAGAGGGAGAGAGAGAGAGAGAGAGAGAGATGTTGGCTGTGTGTTGGGGCTGCTGATCTTGTGTCATGATTACAGTTGAGTAGAGACTGAGAGAGTGAGAGAGGGCGCCTTGCGTTCATCAGAGTTTTATCGTTGTCTAAGTTTAGATCTTGGCTCACGGACGGCTTCTCAAGTAACAAGGCTGCAGGCTCACTCCGGCCGCTCCACATTGACACAGACACAGAGCTCCACACATAGCTTTAAAGGGCGCAAAAGCTACAGAAAAAGTCACAAGAAAATAATAGGAGAGGCAGGGGAGAAAGCCAGATACTTTCATGTAACATTTCAAACAGGAGAAACACAGACAGAGAGACAAATCAGACATATTCTGTTGGCCACATCACTTCATCTCTGCCTTTTACCTGCCGGGACTGGACAATGACAGAGGAAGCAGACGTGTCTCCCTCCTCTAGTTCTGAGCAACAGGCTCCACATTTTCTACAAGATGTCATCTTCCACGGCAAGTTCAAGGTGAGTGTCTCCACATGAGACTAACAGAGTTTTTTTTCACTGCCACAGTCAGACTGATGGCAAAAACATATAATAAAATACTGAACAATTCACTGTGATAAAAATGTGCTATAATCCTCACTACCTCACTCTACTGTCAACTACTGAGCAATATTAGCAATATTTATTCTCGTGACAAATGCAATATCCTCCCCATAGCTGTATCCTCCAGTTACAGTATTCATAATTTATCATACTTTTGTTGCACTCTTTGTACATTATCTACATTTCTTTTTGTCTCATTTTATTTTAATTTATTTACCTTGTAGCCTATAATCTTTTTTTAATTTTAATCGGTGTGCTTTTCTTTGCCCTTTACTATTTTTACTTGACTCAAACAGCCTGCACAATAATTCCTATGTGCCTGGCTGCTTGGTGTATGCACAAATTGCAAATACAAATGTTGAATCTTGAATCAGAGCAGACAGAGACTGACGGGGTTGGAGTGAAAAGACGGATAACACAAGAAAAACTGAAGCCACTGAATGAAGTCTGTTCAGAGATGTAGACAGTACTGCAGATACTTGTTACAGGTAACACTATTACAGGAAGGATATTGTAATTTGGGGACAAAAATCCCCCCGTCAAACGTGTAGATTATTTTAAGCTGAGAGCAAACACATTTGTTAGTTTTACAATACATGAATGACTTCAAACCTCACTGACCTCTTGTTGTGTCAGTCAAAACACACTCATATTGTTCAAACTCACAGAACTTGTGAGTAGAGGAAAACGTTTCCAAAGATACAAAATATGTCAGGCTGAATTTAAACATACCAATGAAACATAACATCAGATTATTTTTTTCTTCTTCTGTTTATCGAATGATGCAGCCAAAAAAACTAAACATGAAGTCTTCTGTTTAAATATTTCTTTATTGATTCACGATTACAACAACACAGGCAGTACAAATAAGAGCAAAACATTTAGGATTCCCGCTGCCATTTCTGCTCCCAGACGCAGCCTTGTAATCCTAAAGTCATATAATTATTAGGGCTGTCAAATGATTAAAATTTTTAATCAAATTAATCTGAATTTTCAGTGGATTAATCATGATTAATCACTATTTGCAATTACACCTGAATCCTAACCATTTTTTTTCTGAAATGCATACCAAAAGATACTAGTGCTGTCAAGCGATTAAAATATTTAATCGCATTAATGTCATAGTTAACTCGCAATTAATCGCACATTTTTATCTATTCTAAATGTCCCTTGATTTCTTTTTGTCCCATTATATTTTCTCATTTTAATTCTCTTATCAGCATGGAAAAGTAGATTGGCTTGCTTTGTGACTGTTTTTTTAATGAAAACAACATTGTCATATACGTTATGTTCAATTTCACACTAACATTCATACTTGGATCTAATAATCTGTCACATAATGTAACGCTGTTACCTCGATTTTCCATTGCAGATAGTACTGCAGATAGTACTACAGGTAGTACTGCTTCATGCCTGAGGCGAGCGTGGCTGGTCCTACTGTCTATGGGCTCATAGCAACTGGTTTCCCGTGACTCATTTCCTGGTTCTCGTTCTCTTTCATAACCAACGTAAAATCAAGGAGAGGGTTTTCCTGCTCCAGGTTTCCCACCGTGGTCAGAAAGAACAGAGGAGACACTTTGTTTCTCTCACTGACTGTAGAGTCACTACTCGCTCGCTCTGAAGATAATCGCCGTCACGAGCCTACAAGCTACGCGGCTAGCAAGCTAAAACCGGCCGAGGCTTGTGTCTGTTTTGTTTGCGGTCTGCGAAATTACAAGACCCGCCCTTCAATCACTACTATTGGCCAGGCGTCCAAGGTAACGTAACTCCATTTGTTCAGGTCCTATCCCCTGACCAATCCACTATCCTCACCACTGGCGGTGAAATGCCTAAACCAAACCAATCAGCTGCTTCGTAGGGCGGGACATGGCGTGGCCATAGACAGTTAAAGAAGTGGACTAACAGATCCCGTTGCTCTCTCTATGCGTTACTCGTGCGTTAAAAAAATTATCGGCATTAAAATGGGTTTGCGTTAACGCCGTTAATAACGCGTTAAACTGACAGCCCTAATAATTATACTACCTGATTCATTGCACAGCGTTGATGATCTGTCACCCATGAACGCTCTGCTAACCCAACTCATGAGGAAGATCAAAAAGAAAGTTCACCGTGCGTATCGAGGGGGGAACTCCCACTGCACTCAACTGCAGCTAATGTACGACTCTTCTCTGGTGGTCCGGGCAGCAGAGAGCCCATCAAAGAAGAGCTGGATTAGAACGGCGAGACGTGGGGCCTCCTTCATGAAACTAACCTACACACAGATTTCATCTTAACTTGTGTGTACGCAGGGGCAGGGCCAGAAGGGGGGCACGGGGTGGCACCGCCAATACAGTAACGTGAGCTATTTAAATAAAGGTACTTTAATGTCACATACACATACATGTAGCGAAATTCATTCTCTGCATTTAACCCATCACTCAAGGGAGCAGCGGGCAGCCATTTACAACTCCAGATCTGAGCCAGTGCCTTGATCAAGGGCACTGACTCAGGATACATGTTTTTTGATGGTGGGGGAAACCGGAGCACCCGGAGGAAACCCACGCAACCATGGGGAGAACATACAAACTACCCATTGGGCCACCATGCTACTAAATTAGCTGATACATGGTTAAACCTCATTGGCTCTTACCAGTGTATCTCCAGTTAGAGAGGAAATGGCCTCAACATATTCTTAGTAAATCTTTACAATCATTCCCCCAGAGAACCAAGTAGACCTGCCTTTTGGCACGATCCAAATTTTCTTCAAAAGTAGCTCAAAGGTTGTTGTTGTTTCCTGCAGCGAAGAGATTTTGAGACAACACACAGAAAGCTGAAGGTGAAGGGCAAAGCTGGACGTCAGGCTTTATCCTGGAAATGTACTTCCATTGATCCAGACTAGCAGTTGACAAAGGTCTCACAACAACAACAAAAAACATTTAATATGTGAATATTTAATATGGAGCTTAATTAAAATTCCTTTAAAGATCTCATGAAGTGAAAAATGCATTTTCCCAGTGTGTGTCCCTATGATAATTGTTCATTTATCTATTGATATTTGTAAAATAAAACACAATTCTGAGTATTAATAGATTATACTCACGGTCTGTTCTCTTCAAGGTTTCAAAGGTTTGATGACTCATCCTGCACTCAATGGTCTGTTGACTTACTTGATATCAGATGATAGGGCATAACATTAGTCACTATTTTTGGCACCCTGGAATACACAGATATCATTTCAGTCAGGACCACTTTGTCAAAATAGGTTCATTCATCTGCAATTTGTATTTGGCAGTATGGCTCTGTTCTGGGGCCTCCCCACACTTGAGGCACTGAGAGCACACCTCCCTGCCCTTCCATGTGCATGTATGGACAGCCTTAAGCAGGGAGAGCAGCAGTTCAAGATCCCCCTAGGGTACAGAACAGAGCAGCATCAATGACAGAGACACAACGTTAAGTCAGACAACATGAATTTAAAAGGAGCAGCTGGGGTGGAGGTGGGTTGCAAGTGCTATCAGAGATGCAGCAAGGTAGGCTGGGAAAAGCAGTTTAAATAGATAGTGCTGGCTTAGGAACTGTCAGCTATGAGCTGAGATAATAGGTGAGCTTGACTCTGTGACCTGCCAGAACTTAGCTATGCTTCATTTGAGTTGCTAAAGGTCTGACTGTGGTGCCCGGTATTTGCAGTGGAAGGTTCTGCGGTGCTGCAGGTCTGAGTGACTCCATGATCAGAGTCCTGTTCCTGTGTCCTGTACGCTGCCTGACAGCTGACAGATGTTTTCAGTTGCTGATTTTAAATAACACTGCTATTTTCACTTCCAAACATATGATAGCTGCACAGGCACGTCGGCCTACTGCTAGTCTCGCATTGCCAGACCTTCCTTGACAGCGCTGCGGAGGAAGGTCTGACTAGTCCACACAGCTTTCCGCGATGGGAGAAAAACGTGCTCTGGTTTATTGGCATTTATTTAAACCAATCATGATCATCATGGGCGGAGCCACGGCGCCACTGCACAATAGCCTCAGGAAGGAACTTGTTTTGGTGGAACATGAGAAGTAGTTTTAGTCGTGCAACAGAAAACTCCGATTGGACAGATAGTCTAGCTAGCTGTCTGGATTTACCCTGCAGAGATCTGAGGACCAGTTAACCAAACGCTGAAAAAAGGTGCATCCGGCAGAATATCTGGAGCACCGGAGCAATCCTGGAAGTGGAGCGTCGTGGATATGGACTAGCCTACTGCTAAATATCCACCCATGCAAATAGTTTACCTCGGTCAGGGTTGTTTGAAAATGCTGGCATGGAATGTACTCAGAGTTATAATCTCATCTTTTGATGAAGTTGTAACTGCTTGTGTTCAAATATTTAACATTTAACTTCCTTTAGTTAAATAAAAATCAATTAAAACCAGAGTTTTGTAGGTTTTTCCTATGTAAGGCATAACAAAACATATTTTTGGTACCAATACTGAAACTTGGTCTATTGTTTTCATTGGCAATAAAGTAAAATTAAATGCAATAATCAACCCTATTTAGTGCTAATCTTGCAGCAGAGAACCTGGGAATTTAGCACACCTACTGAAAGTAACTGAGGTGTCAGAGCTCCTCTCAGAATCATGGCCATGTAGTGAGGAGATCAGTTTTCGAGTGGTTTATTTTTGCACTTCAAAGAGTCGGGTTACTCACAAGAGACGAAATAAGATTAAAAAAAAGAATGAACAAAATTAAAGCAGCAGAGTCCAATACACATGCGTCTTGACTTTTAGTACCTACTGTATTATGGATCAAAGCCTAAAAACCCTGGATCCTACATTTCCCATAATACAACAATAGCATTTTTTTAAATTACACCCTCTAAACCTGGTGAATGTCCATGTCTTTCAAACTCTTTGTTTGTAACACAGACTTTCAGTTAAAAGTCCCATATTGTAAAAAGTGACTTTTTGTTATAAAGCAGGTCGAGGTGCCCCATAAACACTGTGAAAGTATCAAAACGATCAATCCTTAGAGAAATGCACGCAGCCTGAAACTGGATGGTTGTCGTGTCACAACTATACTATGTAGGTAGAAAGTGCCATTACAGTCATTCCCCAGCTGCAATGACGGTCCAGAGACGCAGAGAGTGCAGATGCTGAAGATCCGGAAAGTCTGACCAATCAGAGCAGACTGGGGTTTTTTGGGAGGGGGACTTAAAGAGACAGGCGCTAAAATGAAGCATTTCAGACAGAGGGTAAATACAGGTAAAGACAGACAGTATGAGAAAACTAAAGTGTTTTTTTTTAACATTACAGCACGTAAACATGTTCTAGTAGAAAAACAAAAAGTATGAACCTGAAAATGAGCATATGGGACCTCCAAAGTAGACCAAGCTCCATAAGAGCCACCTACCGTAAGACATTAACAGTTTTTTCAGGCTAAATAGTACCATAGGCTGTATATATACCATAGGCTGTATATATATCATAGGCTGTATATATACCCATAGGCTGTATATATACCATAGGCTGTATATATACCATAGGCTGTATATATACCATAGGCTGTACATATACCATAGGCTGTATATATACCATAGGCTGTACATATACCATAGGCTGTACATATACCATAGGCTGTATATATACCATAGGCTGTATATATACCATAGGCTGTATATATACCATAGGCTGTATATATACCATAGGCTGTACATATACCATAGGCTGTACATATACCATAGGCTGTATATATACCATAGGCTGTACATATACCATAGGCTGTACATATACCATAGGCTGTATATATACCATAGGCTGTATATATACCATAGGCTGTATATATACCATAGGCTGTATATATACCCATAGGCTGTATATATACCATAGGCTGTACATATACCATAGGCTGTATATATATACCATAGGCTGTATATATACCATAGGCTGTACATATACCATAGGCTGTATATATACCATAGGCTGTACATATACCATAGGCTGTATATATACCATAGGCTGTATATATACGATAGGCGTCTCCACTTCCTCCCACTGTACAAAAGTGAAGCCAAAATCTTACAGTTAAGGACGCTGCCATCTTGTAGTTTTGGAACCAGAGTCTGAGCAGTAGTGATTGGGCGGTGGAGCTGCGGTAACAAATTCCTGCCCATACACCCGCCCGACCAACCATTAGTCAATCTCAGCTGTCAATCATGATGTTTCACTCCATCTTTGTAGCATCACATAATAAAAACCAAACTTATCAGAATACAGCATAGAAAATCTGCTCAGAAATATAGGAAATATGGGATAGGATAGAACGACACAATGTAAATTGTATATACTGTATATATGGTGGTCCGGGCAATGTATTCTGCTAAATACAACATCACATTCATTATTAGTTTCACTTGTTTTCATTTTAAACAAACTGTATATCCGACAACAATCCACATTTGCTATAGGCTCAGTCTGCCACTTTTATGAAAAACAATTCCAGTGCTGGTTTCATGGTATCAGAATTTTGGATAGTCATCATGGAAACATTAATTGGTCATGTGACAAGGGCTGGGAAGATTGGCAGAACAGGCAGCCAAGTGACAGTACTCTGATCCAATGGAAATCACAATTGTTGGATTGACACAGCACTCTAGACCAATGGATTGGGGGAAGGGGGCACCAGTGGGGCCCAATCATATTTACAGGGGGGTGCACCCCTGTCCCCCTTTCTACCTCCACCCTTGAGTTGAGGTAATCCAGGTAATTTGCCAACTGCACTGTGGATCCAACATGGAACCAGTAAACTGATTCAAGTGTAAAGTGGGTGGAGTTCCCCTTCAAATATTGCTGCGTGTTTGATCTGTTGACACCTTCCTTTCAGATCTGCAGCCAGAAGACGCTCTCATGGAGAAATATTGAAGGCTCATGTTTCACACACTATTTATGTCTCCAATAGAATTTTCTAGAAAGCGCTGGAGAGTCTCATTACTGTGCATTTCAATAAGCTCCAAATGCACGCAGGTTTGAGAACAGGTTAAAGTTACACTCCGATGGCACGGCATCGGCAATGCAGGGTTCAGCGTCTTGCCCAAGCACACTTCTACATGGAACTGCACGGCCAAGGATCCAATCACCAACCTTTCAATTGGTAGGCGATCGCTCTACCACCTGAGCCACAGCCGCCCCAGGTGACCTAGGATCCCTGGTTTGAGTCTGGCTGGGAAACTTTTGTTGGATGTCATTCCCCATCTAGTTAGTGTTCAATTGCATTTATTTGATTACGCCAGTGGACAGACGCTGTCGTATCAACCCTTCATTTAAAAGACTCTCTTTCTGCTGTCTCTTGCTAGATGTCCTTGATGGAAAGTATTAGGTAGGAGACTGTGGAAAATCTTGCAGGATGATTTTTATATATGCAGTAGCCCTCTCATACAGGAGATGACAGCTTGATATTAACAAAGCTTAATTTGGCTAAGTGACTCATTGCTAAAGTGTTTCACCTCTAACTTGTCCGGCCCGGGACAGTCGAGGTTTCAGGGCATCTGCCCAGGGAACTCCTGGTGACCTATTGAGTAACACGGGGGCAGCTTGTTTTCCTTTGACATGCAACATGAAATATTAGCAATGACATACATTTAAAATACAGTTTAAATCAATCAAATTTCTATGATCCTACCAGCATGTTGTAGGCTAATGCAACATGTGTTAATGAGTGAAAATAAATATTAGTACTGATGGATTCTTAAATGAGATGAAATACAATCATACAAGATGGTTTGGTCTCAACGAAAGCTTTCCCTTTATTTATCATACCACACCCACAATTACTATGGTGTGGACCAATCAACTGTAAGCAAACATATGGGAAGTCTTGAAATACTTACGGAACAGGATTATGGCCACGTGACATTTTTTTTTATTATTATTTGAGTTCTGAGTTTAGTTTTTTAAAGTCACAATACTAAATTTAAAGTCAGAATTCTGAGTTTAAAGTCTTTTCTGACTTTTTTCTCAATTTCTTTTTTAAGTTTTGACTTACAAAACGACAACAAAAAACTCATAATTCTGACAAAACAGCCAGAAGTCAGAATTCAGATTTTTTTGTCTCATAATTTTGACTTTAAACTCAGAACTCAAATACATTTTTATTATTATTCCATTTGGCCTCCTACAATTTTGTTAAATCAGTTTTGCCATGGCTGTGTTATATCATCTGCTAACTAAGCCAGGTGGAAAGATTTACTTTCTCTGTTCTCTTAATCCTACATCCAAGAAACATAAGAGATACATAACTGCTCATGAAAAAACGTCTTCCTCCCTCCTCCCTCCTCCCTGTCTGTCCCCATGTGCACGCTGCAGCTGCTGAAGGCTCTAACCCCCGAGGAAAACACCCTCTGCCAGCACGGACTCTACTTCCAGGACGGTCAGCGGCGGGTCGACTACATCCTCACATACCACGTGAAGAAGCCGGCCGGGGGCCGCTCTGGCCGACAGTCATCGCACCTGCTCACTGAAAATGCTGTCGCCCGCAGCCTACGCCGGGGCCCCCAGAGCTTTGGGGACCATTTCCGACATCACCAAGCACAAAGGGCGAGAGACTCGTCGTCCCTGCCATCGTCACCGGTGGCCGACGTGGAGCTGGGCAGTCCCGGAGAGACCTTCAATGGTCAGGAGGATCACAAGATGTTCAGGAGGAAAGAGTTTGAGGGGAAACTGAGAGACATGGGGCTGGAGCTGGAGAAAGATGAGGATGTGAGTTTACATCTTTATCCATTTATTCTTTCCAGACACACTCTCAACTCCACCTAAAATCTATTTCTAGTATCTGGATACTACTGTACAGAAGTGTTTCTGCATGAAAGACATTCCATTTGCAAAGGTCACACAGCTAGCACAAGTCAGTGTAGCAAAGTAGGAAACACTGACCTTGTTTACATGCAAACACGTTCTGGTTTTGGCCCTATTCTGAAAAAGACAATATTCCTGTTTACATGGCTAATAAAAGAATATATTCCTGTTAACATGCAGCCGTGCAAAATAGGATTTTAGGATAGAAATTTTCTACTTGTTCGACCGCGAACAGAGCCTCCCTCTTTCATTCCTCCAACGACGTTCTTGGTCGGCATTGCAATGTTTGCTCATATTCAAAAATCTATTGATATTTAAGTCTTTTTATCATGTTTTAAAGGGTAACTACTGTTTTTTTTTCTACCTGGACCCTATTTTACTATGTTATATTTTTGTGTCTAAGTGACCGCTGGGAAAAAATAATCTTTTTTTCTTTTAAGATTATTTTTAGATATTTTCCGCCTTTAATTTTTGACATGACAGCTTGGTGAGAAAGGGCAGAGAGAGGACCTGGACCTCTGCATTGAGGCATAAACCTCTCAGTACATGTGCACCTGCTCTACCCACTGATCCAACCCGGTCACAGGCAACAACAATCTTTGACATTGGTCTAGTATTAAGCAAGCTACAGTGTAAATTAATAGGGCAATTGTCCAGCTTGTATTTACCTTCACAAAAGTGTTCATTTTGCCCCTGACAGACTCAGATTAATATTCTAAGTGTCTGACAACATTATGCAAAGGATTTCTAAGGAGGTCGACCTTTCTGTTAAAGAGTAAGATCCTTTTTTTAAACATAAAAACATCCGCAAAATTGTGTTTGTTAAACACACCAGACTCCATGTAAATAAACAGTAATTTTAGCATCATGAAACACACTTCATTCAAAGTCGACTGAAAGAAAACAAAACTATAAAACAATGTTTTGTGTCGTCTTTTCACTTTTCCAACCATCACAACTCTAGTTTTGGTTGAAATAAACACAGTTTACTGATTTACATGTGAGAATATGTTGGCTCTATACACGCTAAAAGTATTGTCTGGTGGGTTTAGCGCTATCAACCTTAGAGCTGTTTCTGGTTAAACAGAAAGGTCTTAAAGAGGTTTTAAAGGTCTATCTCTGTAGGGATCCTTTCCATAATGAAAGAAAAAAAAAAACAGAACTTTTGGACCAAACTCAAATTGATGATGCACATTTGCCCCATGAGGTTACATTGTAGCCCGGTTTGTGGCTGCCGGTTACAGTGTTCATGCTTAATACTGGACCAATGTCAAAGAATATTGTTCCCATCAGTGACTTTGACACAAAAACATAGGAAAATAGGGTCCAGGTTGAAAAAAGCAGTACTTGCTCTTTAAAGTAGGTGCGTTTCTTTTTCCAATCAGAGATGTGGTATTTTAGACATGCATCTCTACC
This sequence comes from Gymnocephalus cernua, assembly GCA_023631565.1. Taxonomy (NCBI): domain Eukaryota; kingdom Metazoa; phylum Chordata; class Actinopteri; order Perciformes; family Percidae; genus Gymnocephalus; species Gymnocephalus cernua. Next base: position 2,198,652 of record CM042431.1, read on the forward strand.
GCAGCCTTAAAGGTCCCATGACATGGTGCTCTTTGGATGCTTTTATATAGGCCTTAGTGGTCCCCTAATACTGTATCTGAAGTCTCTTTATATAGACCTTAGTGGTCCCCTAATACTGTATCTGAAGTCTCTTTTATATAGACCTTAGTGGTCCCCTAATACTGTATCTGAAGTCTCTTTTATATAGACCTTAGTGGTCCCCTAATACTGTATCTGAAGTCTCTTTTATATAGACCTTAGTGGTCCCCTAATACTGTATCTGAAGTCTCTTTTATATAGGCCTTAGTGGTCCCCTAATACTGTATCTGAAGTCTCTTTTATATAGGCCTTAGTGGTCCCCTAATACTGTATCTGAAGTCTCTTTTATATAGACCTTAGTGGTCCCCTAATACTGTATCTGAAGTCTCTTTTATATAGACCTCAGTGGTCCCCTAATACTGTATCTGAAGTTTCTTTTATATAGGCCTTAGTGGTCCCCTAATACTGTATCTGAAGTCTCTTTTATATAGACCTTAGTGGTCCCCTAATACTGTATCTGAAGTCTCTTTTATATAGGCCTTAGTGGTCCCCTAATACTGTATCTGAAGTCTCTTTTATATAGACCTTAGTGGTCCCCTAATACTGTATCTGAAGTCTCTTTTATATAGACCTTAGTGGTCCCCTAATACTGTATCTGAAGTCTCTTTTATATAGACCTTAGTGGTCCCCTAATACTGTATCTGAAGTCTCTTTTATATAGGCCTTAGTGGTCCCCTAATACTGTATCTGAAGTCTCTTTTATATAGACCTTAGTGGTCCCCTAATACTGTATCTGAAGTCTCTTTTATATAGGCCTTAGTGGTCCCCTAATACTGTATCTGAAGTCTCTTTTATATAGACCTTAGTGGTCCCCTAATACTGTATCTGAAGTCTCTTTTATATAGACCTCAGTAGTCCCCTAATACTGTATCTGAAGTCTCTTTTATATAGACCTTAGTGGTCCCCTAATACTGTATCTGAAGTCTCTTTTATATAGACCTTAGTGGTCCCCTAATACTGTATCTGAAGTCTCTTTTATATAGACCTTAGTGGTCCCCTAATACTGTATCTGAAGTCTCTTTTATATAGGCCTTAGTGGTCCCCTAATACTGTATCTGAAGTCTCTTTTATATAGACCTTAGTGGTCCCCTAATACTGTATCTGAAGTCTCTTTTATATAGACCTCAGTGGTCCCCTAATACTGTATCTGAAGTTTCTTTTATATAGGCCTTAGTGGTCCCCTAATACTGTATCTGAAGTCTCTTTTATATAGACCTTAGTGGTCCCCTAATACTGTATCTGAAGTCTCTTTTATATAGACCTTAGTGGTCCCCTAATACTGTATCTGAAGTCTCTTTTATATAGACCTCAGTGGTCCCCTAATACTGTATCTGAAGTCTCTTTTATATAGGCCTTAGTGGTCCCCTAATACTGTATCTGAAGTCTCTTTTATATAGACCTTAGTGGTCCCCTAATACTGTATCTGAAGTCTCTTTTATATAGGCCTTAGTGGTCCCCTAATACTGTATCTGAAGTCTCTTTTATATAGACCTCAGTGGTCCCCTAATACTGTATCTGAAGTCTCTTTTATATAGGCCTTAGTGGTCCCCTAATACTGTATCTGAAGTCTCTTTTATATAGACCTTAGTGGTCCCCTAATACTGTATCTGAAGTCTCTTTTATATAGACCTTAGTGGTCCCCTAATACTGTATCTGAAGTCTCTTTTATATAGACCTCAGTGGTCCCCTAATACTGTATCTGAAGTTTCTTTTATATAGGCCTTAGTGGTCCCCTAATACTGTATCTGAAGTCTCTTTTATATAGGCCTTAGTGGTCCCCTAATACTGTATCTGAAGTGGCCTTGACCAACTGCCACTTTGCTCCTTTGAAAGCCATGATGTCTCTCTCTCATGGGTGGGCCAAATTCTCTGGGCGGGTAAAGTTGAGAAAGGGGACGTAACCTTCCTCCTTATGACCTCATAAGGAGGAGATTCCTGATTGGCCCATCTGAGCTTTCATTTTCTCAAAGGCAGAGCAGGATACCCAGGGCTCGGTTTACACCTACCACTGGGGGGCCATAGGCAGGCTGGGGGAACTCAAATTAATGTTAAAAAACCTCATGAAGTGACATTTTCATGCCATGGGACCTTTAAGCCGTAAACAGGCAAGAGGCCTAAACCAGCCTGTAAACTGCAGTAAAATCACAGATTGAGATGCATATTTCGAATGCGCATGTCCAAAGAATGCTTCTAAAATCGCAATAACACCAGCATATCCCACATGTCCTAATCGTAAAATGCGATAATCGAATATTGTCATATTTGGAATAATAGCGGAATATTAGTGTGCATGTAGCTAAACATAGTCACTGTTGCAGAGTAACTCCACACAAAGACTGACACAACAGAGCAGCGACAAAAGGCCCTATATGGATATGATATCAAGAAGCAAATCAGATGTAAGCTAATCAGAGAAAGGATAATAAAGTAGAAAGGATAAAAGGGAAAAGAAAAAAAGTGGGGTTATGCATCATAGGTCACAATGCATACAGTTTAAAAAGTCATTTTCCATGACACTGGAATTATACACTGCTATTTCAGGCCAATTTGGGTCCCATCCAGACTTCCTGTGTTTAGATGTTTTTTGTAAAGCTCTCCTCTCCTCTCCTTTTCCCTCTCCTCTCTCGTTTCCTCTCCTCTTCCATCCTCTCTTGTTTCCTCTACTGCTCTCATCTCTCCTCCTGCTGCACTCTCTCCTCTGTCTTTCCTCTCTTGTTTCAGCAACAACAGCAGCTGCATATGTATTGAGGAAGTGGATCAGAAGATTAATTGTAGAATGTCGGAAAATGTTACCAAAGGATCCACTGGTACTTGTGAAGCTGTTTTATTACAAGTAGCCTTTTTACTAGTAACAACATTTTTAGACAAGTTTGGATGTGTCCTTCAACAATTACAGTAAGGAGGCAGCCAATTTTTATAAAACTATTTGCAGCGTTGCAGCTGGGATATATCTGTGTATCAGGCGTGTAAACGTGTGAACTGATATTCTGCCTATGTATAAGGTGTCCTGATGCCAACATATAAATAGAAAATACAGCTCTCCACAGCAGTGAATTGCAATGGCTGATCTGAGGTTGCAAGTACCACGTAGAAGGGCTTGATTCCTATTTTCCTGAAACTGAGCTCAAGGACAAACACAAACTCCCATTGCAAACACACACGTGTGTGAGCAACTCTTCTTTGATATTTTGATGACCATCGGTGGTAGCACAAACTACGCTGAGCCCACTGTAATACTTAGAGAGGCTGAATACATTATTATTAGGAGGTATACAAAATCAGCCGTTAGATACAAATTTCAGAGATGTCCAATCACATCAGCTCCTCTCATCCCCTTTAATAGGTGAAACGTGGAGGTCTCTGGATACCATTTTCACACCAATCACCAGGGTCGGACCAGGGTTATCTGACCCTTGATCAACCCTTCTTTTGTCAATTCCAAGCCAGTCTACATGGGTTGAACCCTGGTCCAACGCAGTCTCACTCCCAGTGCGTCAAAAACCGACGCTTGGTCTGGTGCCTTTGGCTGCAAAAAGTCTCCTTTAGTGTCTCAGTCCAATGCAGGGGGCTTTAACTAATTCCAATGCAATCCAATCCATGGTGATATTTGACGCTCTGGCTACCCCTTTGGCGTCATTTCATTTGTGGAATTCTGGCTTCACCGTTGCGCAGATAATCGACATCTCTGAACTGAGACCTGACTTGAGACCATCATCACTCTTTACAACCAGCAGATGCATCCTTCTCCTTCAGGTCATTAAATCCCTGCAGCTGTCTGAAGGCAGCAGGACGCATGTTGATAAATCTGCTACCATTAGGCATGGCCGTCCACTGCGTTTACCTGAATTAACTTATATGCAGATGACACCAGGCTGCTGCTAAATAACCACACACACCTCTACACACATCAGACTGGTCGGTTTTAACTCAATATTCTAACTCTATTTCGGTACAAACACTGCTGTGTCACCTTTTGCGATATGATATGACAATTTACAACATGTCTACAACATAAAGTAAAATTAAGACTGCTGAATGACAACTACAGTACCTACCCAGGCCAAAAGCTCTTGTGTACCACCACTGATTTTCACTCTCCCCAGGCATGATGTTCTGTGCCGGCTTTAATTGAAATATTGCAAATGATGTGGCTCTGACAATGTCCGCAGTGAATGTGGCCCAAAAGGAAGTTTGACTCTGTATAACTTTATCTTTATCCAGTCATGGTCCAGATTGCCTAGAGCAGCGGTTCCCAAACGTTTTAGGCAACGCACCCCCTTCTACATCCTGACCGGGTTGAGGCACCCCGAATCTTTTTTTGATCTTTTCTTTTTACGGCCAAATTAAAGTAAGGGGCTTTTGACTTACATTGGCATGCTTTGTGTTCAGGTGGCGACGTAGATAAGAGGGCTTCATACAGCTGTTAGCCAGAACCTCACTGCACACCACACGCTGTGGCTTTGGGCAATCTGCATCACCGGTCCCAATCATATTTTCTTTGTTTTCTTCCAGTCTGATGCCCACTCTCGTTGAGTCTTTTCCCTACTTGCCTGGATGATGAGCACATGTCCTCTTGATTTGCCTGTGCTCTCCGGTCCAGGTGCTTCTGGCCTAACGCATCTCTCCGTTTCTCTCGCCTCCGATTCCTCAGTCTCTCTCTTTTTTGCTCCTCTTTCATGACTTATAACTTTAGATGTGACAGTTTCCCTGTTGTTAGCCAGTTAGCCATATTTGTGTAATAAACTATTTCAGCTAGTAGGCCTATATAGGTAACGTGAAAGCTAGTAATGTTACGTTACATGAAGACAGGTTAACTGGCAGGAACTGAAGTGCATTTTGGGTACATGTATTCATTTATTAAAATGTAAGTTTTTAATTTAAAATTTATAAAGCAAAGTTTTAAATTTTAGGTTTTTATTTCATGAAAATTAGTGTAGTTATTACACCATTACGTTTTTCCTCTGGCGCACCCCCTAGAGGCCTAGAGGGTTGTCCACAGTCTACGTGTGTGCACAGGTTTTTGCTTGCCCCACCTGGTATGTCATTTTCTTGACATGCAACATTCTAGTCTAAGTTCCTGTCTTGTATTCCTAATGACATTAAAACATGTGAGTTGTATACAACTGCGTCATTTTTGTTTGTTGTATGTCTCTTAGACCAAGATTGCAGGGGTGGGCTTTGTGAAGATTCACGCTCCATGGAACGTTCTCTGTCGAGAGGCCGAGTTAATGAAGCTAAAGATGCCCACCAAGAAAGTAAGACTCACTGTCTCCGTCTTCTGCTCTGGGTAAAGAGTATAGAAGCCACTTTTCTTCTAATGTGTGTGTGTGTGTGTGTGTGTGTGTGTGTGTGTGTGTGTGTGTGTGTGTGTGTGTGTGTGTGTGTGTTGTGGTGATTTCTAGGTGTATGAAGTCAAGCAGTTGAGTGGTGTTGTGGAGAAGATCAGCTCCCTGGTCAGTAAAGTCGTGGAACCTCTCCACCCTCATGTTGAGGAGCATCAACCCAAGAACTTCAAACACCTGTCACACACTTTCTCCAGGGAGAAACAACACCTGTAAGTGCACCGTTTACACTTTGATAGAAAAAGGTTGGACCTTTGTAGCCTAACGTGGGTGTACTGGCCACACAACACAACAACATATAATTCACCTGCAAGTGTGAAATGCACCCCTAACTCCGCTGCCAATCAAACCGCATCTCCGTACTCCTGTTCTATTTGCATATATTTAAATGAGGTAACATGCAGGGGCGTCGGACTGGGGGTAAAAAGGGGGCTGAGTACCCAGGGCCCTCATGTGAGGAGGGCCCTAAAAGATGCTAGAATGAATAGCTGTGGATGTGGGGAGGGGCCCATAGAAAATGCCTTTCTACAGGGCCCAGAATTTTGTGCTACACCCCTGGTAACATGCATACACTTGGAGCAAAATTTGCACTATTTATGCAAATGAGTAGCATTGCAAAAACATATACAGGTTCTGTAGAAACCTGGATATTCATATTAAAGGTCTGCCAGATATGCCCATTGAACTATTGGAAGATGTTTAGTTGGAACATGGCAGGACATGTTTAAACTGGCTGACTGGAAGCACCTCATCAAACGTGTTACTGTACTAATACTGTGGTATACACAACATTAAGATGTCTGAACTTTCACAGACAGTAACAAGTATGTGTGTGTTTGTGTTTTTAATTAACAGGTTTGACCTCTCAGATAAAGATGAGTTCTTTGACAGCAGAACCAGGAGTTCAATAGTAAGTCTTTTCTACCAGGGTTGATGAATAGACAGTCCTTCCCTGAACTGTCAACTGTCAGAAGCATTTTTTGCGTTATTTCCGAATGGAAACTACCAGGAATTTGGTTAAGGTTAAATATTGCTATTGCAGAGAAGAGCAATATTTCAATGAATATTTTCTTCAGGAGCATGGTAAATAAAGTTAAGTTCTTCTGGTTTTTAATTTCCTTTCAGGTTTTTGAAATATTAAAAAGAACAAAATGCAAGGCCAAGTACAGCATGGGTAAGTCTGGATCTCTATCTGTTTTAGACTGGCCAGTTTTATTCTCAGTGTCTAGTTTTTCCAGTAGAATTTGGAGATGATTGAATCTAACGATTGGACCAGGAGAGGGACGGTTAAGTAGAAATAATTGAAAATAGTTTATTTATTTTAGGCCGAAGCTGTTCTATAGCTAATGGATAGTGGTAGGTTCATCCAGTGCTGAGGTCGCCATTTATTGTTTGAAGCAGTGGAGAGAAGTTGAGTTTGAACAGTTCTGACAGCCTGGGGAAACATGAATGCCTAAATAAGTGATGTGACATGTGCATAAAGGGATAGAAGGTGTGTGGGCTGGCTCATACCAGCTGTTTCTACGTAGTGGAAGAATGGGAGAGTAATTCCAGTACTTAGAGTAGTCTGTAATATTGGAGTATAATTCAATAAGTTTACTTGTACCTAGTAGTGATGAGGTGAGGTTTTGTAGGAACACCAATATATCATCTGTGTAGAGACTGATGGCTGGATTCAATTTATGTAGATGTAAAGAGTTTGAAAATGGTGAATAGGTAGGAAGAGAGTGGTCATCTATAAGGGGCTGTTTAGGACATATATCAAGGATGCATGCACATACTCCAATTTTACCTCACACACACACACACACACACACACACACACACACACACACACACACACACACACACACACACACACACACACACACACACACACACACACACACACACACTATACTCATTTTTCTCTCACACAGACATAAACAAAGCATGCACATACACTTCTTTTTCCGGCACACACAAAATAATCATGCACAAACACCACTTTCACCTCGCACACAGACAACGTTTTGTGCAAGCTATAAAGTTGTCTGTGTGCAAGCTAAAATGTTACCGGTGTGTGAGCTACAAAGTTGTATGACTGAGAGCTAAAAAGTAGTGTGTGCAGTCTATATTTCAAAGTGTCCTTGGGCGAGACACTGACTCTGCCCCATCAGTGTCTGTGAATGTAAGTTGCTTTAGATAAAAGGGTGCTCTTGAGTACATGAGAGAGGGTGAGTGTGCGTGCACCATTGTGGCTGTCTAAGGACTGTAGAACAATGTGACACAGGCAGGGCTAACATGATTGCTAGGATTATTTAGGTTATACAAAAAGGACAAATGTAGGGAAATAGTTTATTATCATGAACACATAGCCTACTCATAATAAACATAATTCGGAGGCCTGCAAGCTACAATATCTCTGCCGTGGTCTCATTTACTGAGCTAAGGTATAAAGATGTGGAACCCACATCAACACCTGCGCCTGTGTATGTTTTCTCTCGGCAGGTATCACCAGTCTCCTGGGAAGTGGTATCTATACAGCAGCGTATCCTCTTCACGATGTGAGTAGTGTAGTGCTTATTCTGGCAATAATAGCTTATTATTACTATTATTATAGGTCGTACTAGTTCCAAATCATGTTTATATGCTAATGTTTTGGAGCCCATGTAATCAGTCACATTTTTGTAATCACTAGGAGATGAGGTGAAAAGACGCCAGCACTAGAAACCTACAGTAGATCTACGTTTTCTTCAAACTAGTCTAGTCCATCTCAGATGGTTAAACCCAGTTTACAGTCTCCAGTCAGTGTTCACTGCAACTGGCTTCAGTGTTTCTCTTTCCTTTTTCAGGGAGACATTAATCAGGAGAGCTTCAATGACAGAAAGGTGAGAGAGTTTTTCTAAACGCATCAAGTTCACAGACATGTTGTTTTATGTTTTGCATTCACATGAACAGCTTTGCACATGTAGAGTCCACATACAGTTGACACACACACACACACACACACACACACACTAGGACCACAAAATCTGTCAACACTTCAACTCTGAAGCACAAACAGAAAATTGTGTCAGCTTGAACATCCTAATTGTGTGTCAGTCCGTGTGATGTTTTTTCTCTCTTGCTATGTAACCCATGTGAAACGCCTGCTGCTGGCGTCCACACGTACACTATGAATGTATTTCTTTTTTAACATGAATTCTCCCATTTTATAGCTCCACATGAAAGTAGCCTCTGTTTTTTCTCTTTTGTGAAAAACTAATCCCGACTCAAAAGTCTACTTACTGGCTTTTTGTCTGACCTAGAACTCTACCCAACCATTATATTAAAGACAAATATGGCAGTAGAAAGGCTAAAGGCATGAACAAATTGTATAAACAATTTAACAAAATACTGTTGAATATCTTCCTTAGCTTTTGAATGAAGAGTGGGCAAACTACAGTGTCTTCTACAAGTACCAGCCCATCGGACTTGTGCGGTAAGGACATATCTCTTTAGGTATGTCATTTACTGCCAATTTTAAGGAATGTCATTCTAGCTTATTGATTTGTACATAGTCAGCTTGTGCTGTATCATATTTTTTTAATATGACCATAATTAGCAGTGGTGAGTGGGTGCTGTGTGGAAGAATATTTTACTTAGAAATACCTTAGAATACCAAAAGCATGTCACAGCTAAATTAGTCAGAGGTAAGCACGTTTTCTCTATGTTGTACTTTTGCAACAATACAAACAATTATGAGCACAGTTGTAACATAAACCTTTCAACTACATATTTGTTTTGTGAATTATGGCCATCTTGCATATCACGCTTTCCCATCAAGTGTTGGCTGTGTGCGTGAAATGAACGTTAAATGAACGGCCATTTACAGATACAGACTCCAAAGCGAGGAGTGTGCTTCTGTTCCTTGTAAGCTACAGAGATTTAAAAGGTGCTCATCAAAAACTACAGGGAAAAGTTGAGAAAAGCTTAACATTTGCTAACTTTTGTCCCTTTTACACAATGCAAGGAGCAACCAGGAAATGGTTGAGCTAGTAAAGTAGGAATCACTTCTAGCGCATATACAGACCGCAATGCAGCCCTCTGTGCTGTGTAAACGCAGGGCTGGTTACATTATGAATCTGTGCTTACATTTTACTTCAAGATTTGATAACCCTGGTCAAGGAAATCAGTACAGTTCTGTTTCCATGCCCTGCCAATATGAATACCAACATGGTAATTTTGTCTGAAAAATCTACAACCCCAAATCAGAAAAAGTTGGGACAGTATGGAAAACACAAATAAATAAGGAAAGTAGTGATTTCTAAATGTACTTTGACTTGTATTTCATTGCAGACAATACAACAGCACATAATTTAATGTGTTCCTCATGATTTTTATTGTTTTCTTTCTCTTTCTCAAAAAAAACAAAATTCCTATTTTGTTCCATTCTTGCTGCAAACAAGTCTTAAGGTGGGCAACAGTACGGGGTCTTTGTTGTTTCAAAATGCGCCACACATTCTCTATTGGAGACAGGTCGGGACTGCAGGCAGGCCAGTCAAGTACCCGTATCCTCTTCCTCCGCAGCCAGGACTTTGTAATGTGTGCAGAATGTGGTTTTGCATTATCTTGTTGAAATATGCATGGACGTCCCTGGAAAAGATGTCTTCTTGAGGGCAGCATATTGTGCTCCAAAATCTCTACGTACTTTTCAGCATTAATGGTGCCATCACAGAAGTGCAAGTTACCTTTGCCAAGGGCACTGACACAACCCCATACCATGACAGACCCTGGCTTTTGGACTTGTTGCTGGTAACAGTCTGGATGATCCTTTTTCTTCTTTGGTCCGGAGCACACGGCGTCCATTTCTCCCAAAAAAATACCTGAAATACTGATTAATCTGACCACAGTACACGTTTCCACTGTGTGATGGTCCATGCGCCCAGAGAAGTCGACGGTGCTTCTGGACACTGTTGACATAGGGCTTCCTTTTGTCACAGTACAGTTTTAACTGGCATTTGTGGATGTAACTACGTATTGTGGTACTTGACAAAGGTTTGCCAAAGTAGTCCTGAGCCCATGTGGTGATATTGCTTATAGATGAATGACAATTCTTGATGCAGTGCCGCCTGAGGGATCGGAGATCACAGTTGTTCAGCTTAGGCTTGCGCCCTTGTCCTTTACGCACTGAAATTCCTCCACATTCCTTGAATCTTTTAATTATGTTATGTACTGTTGAAGGTGAAATAAGCAAATGTCTTCCTATCTTTCTTTGAGGAACATTGTTTTTAAACATTTCAATAATTTTCTCACGTATTTGTTGGCAAACTGGCGATCCTCGGCCCATCTTTGCTCCTAAAGGACTAGACCTTTCTTGGATGCTGCTTTTGTACCAAATCATAATTACAATCACCTGTTGACATCACCTTTTTCAAATCACATCATTATTTAACCAATTTACCTGATTACTATCCCTTAATTGCTCCTGTCCCAACCTTTTTTGGAATGAGTTGCAGGTCTGAATGACAGGAAAGGATGTATATTTACAAATGAAATTAAGTTGACCAGACAAAACATGAAATATTTTGTGTTCACATTGTCTGCAATGAAATACAAGTCAAAGTACATTTAGAAATCACTACTTTCTTTTTTCATTTGTGTTTTCCATACTGTCCCAACTTTTTCTGATTTGGGGTTGTAAATGATTTGTGTTGTTTTGTAATTTTAGGAAGTATTTTGGCGAGAAGATTGGTCTGTACTTTGCCTGGTTGGGTCTGTATACCCAGATGCTGATTCCTGCCTCTGTTGTGGGAGTCATTGTGTTTCTGTATGGATGTGCAACAGTCGATGACAACATACCAAGGTAAACACACACACATACACACACACACGCACGGACACACGCGCGCATACACACCCACACACATGCATGCGCACACACGCGAACACACACGCACGTGCGCGCGCACACACACACACACACACACACACACACACACACACACACACGCACACTCTTGTGAGCAATTTGATTGTCAGCCTTTTTTTTTTAACCAATTATTTACTGCTGCTGTTTGTCTCGCTGAAGCTAATTTGACATGTGTTGCTTTTGGGCATCAATCTCATTAGTTATGGCAATATTGTAATCTACAATCCCAGAGATCTGAGGATCTGCAGAGAAATCTTTTATGACATCCAGAGACATCACAAGAAGGGTTAGATAGTTGTAAAAAAAACCTCTTAATATAACAGCTTAAAGAAACAGCTTCACATTGTGGAAAATCTACCTTTCTTACTGAGAGCGAGTTGAAAAGATGGCTTTCAATCTCACGTCCGTGCATTGAACAGGAGCTGGAGTCAGACCATGCTTAAGCTAGCTTAGCATAAAGACTGTTAGCAGTGGGAAACAGCAAGACTGGCTCGGTCCAAAGTAAAAAAAATACACCTACCAGCCCATCTGAAGCTGACCGATTAACATGTTGGATCTTGTTTGTTTATTCTGAACATCCGAGCTACCGAGCTACACACTGAAAATGTCAAATTTTGAAGAAAGTTTTGATCGTGCAACAATGCAGGTCTGCTTGGTTGTTTCGGTGAATGATTGTAAAGATTCACAAAGAATACGTCGAGGTCATTTCCTCTCTAACTGGGACGTTTTATAAAGAATATGTCGAGGTCATTTCCTCTCTAACTGGGACGTTTTATAAAGAATATGTTGAGGTCATTTCCTCTCTAACTGGGACGTTTTATAAAGAATATGTTGAGGTCATTTCCTCTCTAACTGGGACGTTTTATAAAGAATATGTCGAGGTCATTTCCTCTCTAACTGGGACGTTTTATAAAGAATATGTCGAGGTCATTTCCTCTCTAACTGGGACGTTTTATAAAGAATATGTCGAGGTCATTTCCTCTCTAACTGGGACGTTTTATAAAGAATATGTTGAGGTCACTTCCTCTCTAACTGGGACGTTTTATAAAGAATATGTCGAGGTCATTTCCTCTCTAACTGGGACGTTTTATAAAGAATATGTTGAGGTCATTTCCTCTCTAACTGGGACGTTTTGGAACCAACTTGTAGGATTGCTGTGGACGAAGTACACACGGAGATACATTGGTAATTTAATAGCTCATGTTACTTTATTGTACGAACAATTAACTTCATTTCAACACATGTTCCTCCAAAACAAGTTCCTTCCCGAGACTATTTTGCAGAGCCACCGTCGCTGCGTCTGGAGCTTAGCGCCGCCTAAGACGATTGTGATTGGTTTAAAGAAATGCAAACAGTTTTTTTTCTCCTATCCCAGAATGTATGTGTAGTGTAGCCAGACCTTACTCCTAAGCGCTGTGGGGATAGGTCTGGCAATGCGAGACTAATGCTTATTTATACTTATTGCCAGTGCTTAATTTATAAAGTGGGAGGTCCTGGAGCGCAGGGGGGGGTGGGTCTGGCGACTCAAAACGGGGGTTGGAGGTAACGGAACAACAAAACAAATGACACTGCCTACAGCTTCTCTGACTAAAAAAACCTAAACAACGCTGTGTGAAATGTAAAAAAAAAAGTACACTGCAACAATCGTTTTCACAAGCAGCAATTATCCATCGGACTATTAAATTAACCAAAAAACCCACCATGGTCTCCACATTCTTGATCGGCAGAGACGATTTTTGCTGAACGACTGGCCAGCGTATTTAAAAGTTCAGCAAACTTTGTTGTCTTTTTGACATTTGACCCCTGAGTGAAATGAGGCTATAACAGCAATCTCAACCAGCACAAGCGCTTGTGTCATTTGAAATGCATTGCCGCGCTGTTGAAGTGCCTCCCCTCCCTCCCTCCATCCCTCTCCCCTCCCTCCATCCCTCTCCCCTCCCTCCGTCCTTCTCCCCCCTCCGTCTTACCCTAAAAATTCACCTCAGAACGCATCGAAAATGCAAACACAAGATTTTTGTGGAACTTCAATGGGGAATAACGACTAACAAGACAGATAACAACATTGAACACTACACAAACAGTAATTTATTTTTTTCATTTAGGCGATACATTTTTCATAGTGACACAGGAGGTGCCGGATCCAATAAAACAGGTTCTGGATCCAACGTCGGAGGTGCCGGAACATGTTCCGGCTCAAATTAAGCCCTGCTTATTGCCATGCAAGCCAATGCGAGACAAATGGCGCCCTAACATAGGCTCCTCAAACACAGACGCTCACCTAAATCTTGTTGTTTTGCAAGTCCAGTGTGTGTGGCCCTTCAGCCTGTGTTCCGCTGACTTCCAAAGAAGACAGTCCCGGAACACAACATTCCCTTATCAGGCAGCTGCCTAGACTCCCTCAATCTCTAGAGACACACAAACATTCATACTTGAACACAACACAGGTTTAGTGATGGAGTATGGCCAAATAGATGTTCTCGTCCCATGACCTGTGACCCGGGAGTGACCTGATGTTACCTAATTCTCCCCCTTGTCTTCTAGAAATTCCACCACACTGGTTAAACTACAATTGTTTCTAGAGTGTGATCGTAGTGCTGTCCGAAAATTAAGACTGTATGTAACGCACAGACATGAGATTGATCAAAATCAAATAAGAGTAATTTCCAAAAGGTTAGACCATTCTTTTAGGTAAATCAGTGTTTTCCTTAGGTCTGTAGAAGACGTGGCGGGGGCTTTAGGGGTCCTCCATCAAGAAAATGTTTGTTTAACGTATGACTATTTAAAAAAAATGCAATTTCACATAATTTCGGACCATTATTGAATTGAATTGAATTTGAATTTCCCCTTGGGGATCAATCTATCTATCTATCTATCTATCTATCTATCTATCTATCTATCTATCTATCTGCCTATCTATCTGCCTATCTATCTATCTATCTATCTATCTACATATCTATCTATCTATCTATCTGCCTATCTATCTATCTATCTATCTATCTACATATCTATCTATCTATCTATCTACATATCTATCTATCTATCTATCTATCTATCTATCTATCTATCTATCTATCTACATATCTATCTATCTATCTATCTATCTATCTATCTATCTATCTATCTATCTATCCATCCATCCATCCATCCATCCATCCATCCATCCATCCATCCATCTATCTTATTATCACCATATCTGTGTCTATACCGTTGGGAAAGCTAGACCACATAATAAAGACAAAACTTGCTAAAGAAGTCCACTGGGGACCAGTAAATTAAATATTAGGACTCAATAATGGACATAATGAGTTGCTAATGTAAACTATGTAAGCTACAGGGTTAGAGAAATGAGAGAGAACGAATAGAATAGAGACAAAGAGGGAGACAAAGGAAGAGGTTTTGATGAGTGAGTTGGAAACCAGGGCTTCCTCTCCTTCCTCAACCTGCTTCTCATCATCCACAGGATATTATGACACATGCTGCCGGCACACACTCAACGCAGACACACACCACACACGCTCAGTGCAAGTGTTAATGTCAGAGTCTCACCCGGACTCCCAACCACACAGTAAGACAAACCAGACCCCTGTCTGTCTGTTTCACAATAGGCTCATTGTGGTCATTCGTTGTGTGACTGCTTATTACAGCTGAATCGAGCTGAATCACATGACATAGGCCCTGCCATTTTTGCGAAAGACTTTCTTCTTCTTTTCATCAATGTGCAAAACCTACTTTTTCAAACTCCTCCTAGTGTTTTTACCCGATCGGCCTGAAACTTGGCAGATAGCATACTCAGATGGCCCCGACAAAAAGATATTAAAAGAATCGTGCTTGGTTAACAAATGCTTACATTACAAACAAGCTAGCGTCTAAACATGAACATTACCATATCTCGGCCGAATAAAATCCTACAAACTCTAAACTTGGTATTCCTGTTTGTCCTGCCACTCCGAGGCGTCATGTCAAATTTGTCAAAGGTCAGCCCTTAGGGGGCGCTATAATCAAGGTAGTTTTGGCCTATAACTCAATGAATGTACTGTAAACGGGAAATTACAAATGTAATTTCTTGGCCACAGTAAGGCTATCAAAGCAAAACTTTGGATTCATTTTCAGCATGGCACTTTGAGGCTCTGTACCAAATTGGGTGAAGATCGGCCCTTAGGGGGGTGCTATAATCGAGGTAGACGGCTGTAAATATTACTTTTCTCTTTTAGCCTGAGGTCATTTTCTCTCTAGTTATTTAAGAGAGAAATTTGACGAATGTGCGGCAGTTATTATAATTTTTTTCTATTTTATTTAGAAATTGATTTTTTGAGACATATTCTAAGAAGTAGCCGAAAGAAGGATATAAACTGTTAGGATATAAGAAGGTTTTGAGCCCTCTGAACGGTTATTTTTACCTCTTTTGGGGTGTGGGTTGTACATATTTTTTGAGGGGGACAAATCTACCTCTTCACAAAATCTACACCTATGCTTGTGTACGTGGGTGGGGCTTGATGTGTGTGTGTCTGTTGTTTTCCAGCATGGAGATCTGCCACCCCAAGAACAACATCACCATGTGTCCTCTGTGTGACAAAGTGTGCAGCTACTGGAAACTTAGTACCGCCTGTGCAACCGCCCGGGCCAGCCACCTGTTCGACAACCCTGCCACCGTTTTTTTCTCTATATTCATGGCTCTGTGGGGTGAGTGAACACACATCAGCTCGCCCGAGAATGCATACATACAATCACTGTCCACTTTATGAGGTTAAACTTTGTGGTCAAAATGGCCTTCTTCATTTTGCCAGCTGGCGGATTTTCCCACACAGGGAATATTCAGTCGTGAACTGGGTGGTTCCTAAGGTAACCAAATAGTTAGCTAATGTTATGCTAACTCTTGGTATCACTTGAGTCCCTTTCACACATGCACCTCAACTCTAAACTTATCTCGACATTACCCAGAGGAGCTGTATGTGAAAACACAAATGTCTGAACCAGTCGGACCGGACAATCAATGGTCTTTACCCTGCAGTCTGTGTAATGTCCGACTGAGCAGCTTGCTGCCTGGAGAATTCAAATAGTATGATGACATTTCTATCACGCGGCTCGTGCCAAACCGCAAGAATACCAACATCTAAAGCCCGGTTCAGACAGAAGATTCACGACGAGACAAAACCATTTTAAAACGTTGCAGAGAAAAGTTTCAGCGGTCTGAACTCGACTCAACCCAGCTGATGGCGTGGCTGTGACTCAGCTGGTCCAGTCTCAGACGCTGGTTTTAGAACGTAAGAAACGTTATCTTCTAAAGTCAGCTACAATAAAATGATCCATAATCCTTTTCATTTCTGTTACAAACTGCAAACGGAGGCTCAACGTGCACAAAATGCTGTTTTCATTTTTTATACCACAGCTAAAATAGCTGTTTTTTCTTCAGTTTTTAGAAAAATTTACTAGTTTGAACAAAAAAAGGAAAAAAGGCAGAGCGGGCGATGAAAAATAAAAAACTTAATAAACAAAAAAATAGAAAAAAGAAGAAGCTGTATATGTGTGTTTTCACTTTTCGTGGGTTAAAATCACACACTGTTAAAAATGTTATACATACAAGTACGGTGGAGCGAGCCAGAGAGACTGAAGAGAGGGAGCAACAAAGCTGTCAATCAGAGAAATAAAACGGGTTTTTCACCGATTCATCACTAGACATGTAACTGTAGCAAGCATCTCACTATCACTAACGTTATCCACATTCATATTTAGACACAACAAATGATATATTTATCTACAAAAACCCTGGAAGTCGGAAGTTAGGTCGTTGCTGTGGAAATGATACTCGTCTCGTCCCGTTGGTGTAAACTGGCAGGTTTTAGAACGCTGCAGACCGGCTCGTTGCAAGTAGCAAATCTTTGGTCTGGACAGGGCTTAAGGTTAAAGAAGAAGGGAGATTTACACACAGACAGCAACGACAATTTCTAACTGGACAGTTTAGCGGTCCTAACAGTTAAATTTAGCCGAGAACAGGTGACGGTGAGCTGGGTCCAGGGCACCGCGAGGTGGCGGTCCTTTTAGCGGCCGTTGCAGTTGAGTTTAGCCGACAAAAGGAGATCATCATGCGGTGACGACAGTTAAGTTGAGGCATCAAAACGACTGGTTAAGATGAGAAAAAGTATAGAGACCAGACGTCTCGATTCTGAGTTGCGTGTCCCGAGTCCCGACAAAAGCCTGTCGGGACTCTAAAATGTCCTGGTTTACACCAACCACTATATGCCAAGCCACATATGTCAGCGCATAGCTGAAGTGATCTTCTTATTACAGCCCGATCATTAACTAAACCCATGTAGAAAGACAGCGTCCAGCTTATGATTTTAACAATGTGTGTGTGTGTGTGTCTGTGTGTGTGTGTGTGTCTGCCTAATCTGTGCAGCCTTACAGTGTATATTTGTAAGCATCGTCCTCTTCTTATCTGTCTCGTTTTAACCAGTGAGCGCTGGGTGGAAATGTTCACGCATTTCAAAAGCAGGAGATTCCGTTCAAAAATGCTGCTGCGAGGCTTGAAAGCCCTGTGTTTTAGGACCCAAACATTCACTGTGACCTCCTTCCATTACATAGCTTTACTTTTCCTAGCCATATGTATGAATGTCTCATGAGAACAGCCTGACCTATGACTACTTACTCCTTTACCCAATGCACCTGGTAACCCAAGTGCCAGATTTAAAGTTGAAGCGTGACAAAAAGTGTATGATATAAGTATGTGATATAAATTCTGCCTTTTATTCAGTTGTTTAACTGTGAGCATGAATTAATTGAACTCAAACTCGTAATACATTCGAGTGTCTGGGCGCCTCTGCGTATTTGTCTAATTATATTCTGGTTCATAGCTGCCATGTTCATGGAGCATTGGAAGAGGAGGCAGATGAGACTGAACCATGAATGGGACCTGACTGGATTTGAAGATGAGGAGGTGAGTGGTGCCCAGATAACATAACTAGAAAGGAAGAGGTGAGCTACACCTGTGTGAAGAACCCCGTCAGCTGTAATATAGGCGTGATATATTTTGATACACGTCATACAAGCTGGTGCAATTTTAAAGCTGGTTAATTTAAATAAGATTTAAGTACAAAATTGCTCCGCAAAAAGCAACCACAATACACAATGTCCCAGCCAGGTTTCTAACAAATGAGAGAAATGTACATTCATTCTCATAATAATTAGTTCTTTTTAGGTTGTCAACATATTTATACTGCATTCACTTTTAGGTATTTTCGTCAAAAGGGAGTTTTTTTTTCTTGGTTAAATTAATGAGTATATCGCCATTAGTAATAGTTAGTTGTGGAATATGAAATCAGTTGTGATCTGGGGCATGTGTCAGCTTTTCAAGATAAATGAATAAGAACTAGATTTTGTGCAAATTGGTCAACTTCTCCTGTAATGTTTTCTAAAATGTATACACACGTGGCCATAACCTCTGTACCAAATCTAATCCATACCAAAATCTGTCACTGTTACGGTTTAAGTTTAAAATTTGGGAAAATCCTCCATTATACCTTTAACCAGAGTCCTCACAAATCAGCCGGAGGTTAGAACGCCATCACAGAGACAGAGGAAGGGGACAGACATCCAGCTGAAAAGAAAGACATCCGGCAGAATTTCCGAGGGCACCTGAGCAATCCCAGAAGTGTAATGTCATGGATATAGACTATGGTCGCTGGTTCCATTCACCTGCGTTTTCTCCCCCAAAATAAATTTGACTAACCTGTCTGCTTGTCTTTCGTGTTGTACGGGGGCAGCAAAAACATATTCTCTGTATACTCTGTACACTTTTAAACACTTAATAGGGAAAATCACCCTATATCAGCTGGACAGCTGGTGTGGATTTGCACCGGAATGGTAATCAGGAAAACCGTTAAAATTGGAAGCCAGGTCACCAAATTAAAGGTATAGTGGAGGATTTTCTTTTTCCGGGTGGATCATCAAGACTATTGGTCCTCCGAGTTGTCAATCATTCTGGGACATGTTTACGTAAGGCCGTCGTACGTGCCGTGACAGGTCAGCGAGCAGACGGCCACGGCCTCCGACCATAGACGGTATATAAAAGCCTCCGACCGTAGACGGTATATAAAAGCCTCCGACCATAGACGGTATATAAAGGCCTCCGACCATAGACGGTATATAAAGCCTCCGACCATAGACGGTATATAAAAGCCTCCGACCGCTGCCCCCCCGCTCTCGGCGATAGCTTGTTTGTTGGCCTGTAGCGTGCTAACGTTAGCTATAGAGATGCTTGTCCTAAATAGATTTCCACTTACCGGTGGCGAGTCTGACGTAGTGGAAAAAGTGACAAATCTTCTTTTGGAAAGTCGGCTTGTAGAGCCATGCCGACAGCAACTTGTAAACAGAGCGTGCACGAGGAGAACTAGGCTCGTGCACGCTCTCTCGTGCACACGTTTAATAGGCGTTCCCTCTCGGGAGCATTTTTTCAAAAAGTGGAGAGGGCGGTTCTTTTCTAAAATTTTGAAAAATCCTCCATTATACCTTTAAAAAACAATCCAGTCGGGCAATAACCTTCTTATTGACTATATGTGTATATGCTTTTGTGATCCTCTTTAATCTATAGTATCTTCAAAACATTAACATTTCTCTTCAACAAAGTAAAAACTGTAGTAGTGATATGAATGTAATAATCTGAAGTTATCTTGGCTGTTTTTACTAACAATCCCACCTCTCTCTCTCTCTCTCTCTCTCTCTCTCTCTCTCTCTCTCTCTCTCTCTCTCTCTCTCTCTCTTTGTCTCTCGGTTTATTTTTCACAGGAAGCTCTCAAGGTTTGGATGAATTCCTATTACTAGATAAACTCCTCTCTTTACTCTTGCAGCCTTCCTGCTGCTGCTGCTGCCAACCTCTGATCATAACACATCACACAAGACTTGTGTGTGTTACTATGAATGATTTCTGCAAATGGAGTCTTTGTTCTACTCTCACAGCGTACAACTCACGCAAAAATAATTTCATTAATAAGTTGTAGCCCTTAAAAAGCTGAACCCAGGACAGACCCAGGCTCTTGGTGGGCGGGCATCTGCCCCACCAGTAGGCTGGGACACAGAGACACCGATACAGATATGCAGATATGGAGAAATATGTAGGCACTTATATACAAGTAACAAGCAACCAATTGAACTTTACAGGCTACCAATTGAACAAGTGCAAAATACATAAAACAGTATAATTACAGCACAGTGTGACGCAGTACAAAATAGTAGAAAAGAAAGTTTCAAAATTCTCAAAAAAAACCTGTATTTGAAATATATTTAGTTGAAATACTGCCCATCTCTGGTGGTAAGTATGTGTGCGAGACGCACAGGGCAGTCCAAATTCCCCCAACCAATTATAACTTAATAAATAAAAAGTGAAATAAGAATTGTTAGCCCTTTTTTTTGTTTTAAAATCGCACTCCGGGTGTGAGAGATCATCCTAGAGAGGAAAGGACTTCATGTTTGCTAACTTTCTCACTGTTGCTTCTCTCTGACAGTCACACAGAGTGGAGCCTGGGATGGATGCCAGAAACCATTTACTACCACAGGAGATGGACAAATTAAGGCAATTAGGACCACCTTAAAACATATTTCTGTCAGATACAACAACACGCAAACTACAACCTGGAATCCCACACAGAAAATGGATCTGTACTTATTGTCAGAAATTGTGCAAACACATTGACTTACATATTATATTTACCAGATTCATTTAGCAGTAATAACACCTTTTTTTTAGGATAAGAATATGAAAAATGTTATAACGTTCATTCCAGAAAAATCCCACTCCCAGGTTCCATAAACTGCTGCTAGCAACCTTTCCCACGTGATCATCTCTCTCTCTCTCTGTCTCTCTGTCTCTCTCTCTCTCTCTCTCTCTCTCTCTCTCTCTCTCTGTGATTATTTCCTGGCCTTTCACCTCTTTCTTTTTAGCTTTTTTTTCCTTCTGATCACTTTTACTCTGAGTACACTTTAAATAATGCAGTCTTGCACATCACATGTGTGTTATGTGACTGGTGTATTTTCTTTCAATTCCTTTTTTAAACCAGCTCTAAGACACCCTATCCTCCTCTCCCATGGGCGTACATCTATCAGCATTCCACTTGTGTTTCACTCTCCGTCATTTCTGTTTGTGTCACCATCACAGGACCACCCCAGGGCGGAATATGAGTTCCGGGTCATGCAGAAGTCTTTTAGCAAAGATAAAAAATCACATCACAAGGTAATTATATGGTAGGCTCTACACATTTGCATCTTACAAGTTGTATGCGATACAAGTTCATTCACCTTTTGTATAGCCTCTAAGTTGTTTTTCACCCCTACATTATTTCACAGATGGGGTAGTATAGATAGCGTTTAGTAGTTACTGGGCTGTACATATCTAATCAATATACTGTATTGTATATTCTGGATAGGCTCCAGCCCCTTTTGGCCTTGTAAAGGTTAAGCAGGTAAAGAAAATGAAAACTGTAATTTTACAGAATTATTTTACAGTTTTATTTGACAAGTTTTTCCATTATTTACATGACACAAAATCACAAAAATAGACTGTGGATTAAAATGTCTATGGTAAAAAAAAACTGAAAAACCTGTAACTGTGAATAACCATAACATTTCAATTTTTAAAAGAAAATTCATTTGTTTTCACATAACAAAATATTCGCAAATGTATCATTATTTCACACATTTATCTTGTATATCAGAGATAAAACTGTAAAACACTAGTTTAAATTAGATCAAATTAGTAAATAAACAGGTGTAATTATAACAAGATTTTATGTAAAATGAAAACTACAAACTGTATATATTTACCGTTATTTTACTGTATTTTTTGGCGCCCCAGCTGCCACACTGTACAATAGTTCACAGGGTATTGTACGGCTAAAATACTGCACAAGGCGCATTCATTAATTCTTGCAAATTGTGCACTGTAATTGTTTCTCTACGGTTACAGTGCCCTGCACTACAATTGCATATTGCAGTTGTAGTGAATATGTTTTTATTATGATTTGTTTTTTAGATTGAAAAGCTCACATGTCAAGACCGCCTCCCAGCCTACATGACTAACGTTGTCATGATGCTATTGATGGTAAGAACAACCCTGCATATTTTACGTCAATGATGATTTCCAGAAACGTTTTGGAATGATTGTCACATCACTTATTCTGTTGTAATCTGTTTATAAATGTTTGCAAACCTTTTTTAAATGTCAGATTGGTGTTACGTTTGCCATTGTGTTTGGTGTGATCCTCTACCGGATCTCCACCAAAGCCGCTCTTCATATGAGCTCCAATCCGGTCACCCGGAGCCATGTTCAACTGACGGTTAAAACCACTGCCGCCATCATCAACCTGGTGGTCATCCTCATACTGGATGAGGTGTACGGAGCTGTGGCACGCTGGCTCACTGTGTTAGGTAGGTTAGGTTTATAACTGGCTCAGGCAGTTCACAAGGTCAATAGGTCTGTTATATATATATATATATATATATATATATATATATATATATATATATATATATATATATATATATATATATATATATCTATCATCTTAGTTCTTTTTATTGGATTTGACAATGTACATAGATTAAAAACAACAATACCCAACCCCTCTGCTGTCACTCAATGAATTAAGACTCTGGTTAATAGAGGAATATGTAGCATGGTATGCAGAAATATTACTGTGGACACCAAGCAATCACAAGGTAATGTATGTCAATGGAGGCCAAACGGCGTTGATAAACACTTTAAAAAGCGATTATGCGTCTTGATAACTCCAATAATGGCATACGAATTGCCGTGTCATACATACACCACTTCATGAGATCAGTCTGATAGGCCAGTAAACCTATCATTCATGTTTGTTTTTTTCACAAATAGGCTGATTGATATTTGCTAAATGCTGAGTATGACAGCGAAAATATTTGAAGCGGCAGGTTTATAAACGGAGCTTCAGGTTAGACAACACATCCCTTATCCGGTGGGAATATTGAGCTTAGTTCAGTCAAATTTGAGAGCTATTGTTGTTAATAAGACCAGGTTAAAAGAGGACCCTGCAAATAATATAGGTTCCCTTTAATTGCCTCATACCCCCACAAAAGGAAAGCAAATAGAGGAAACCTATGAGAGGACTACTGGATGTCCATGAGTCCTCTTTAACGAGCAGCTATTATACTACTTTATATACTACTTTTAAATTCTGTTTTTAGTTTTTGATTAAGGACTCCTATAAAGCAGCCTGACATGATTAACCACACAATCAACTATGGAGATCTTCAGGAAACTCTTCCCGTCATCGGTGCACTTTCTGCAGCTCCTCTGAAAGCTTGGTTTAGGATCCCCCTCCCCCTGTGTTTTATATCGCAAATTGCAAAAATATCTAATGAAAGTGTCTGTTCATTTTTAGAGGTTCCTAAAACAGACAAGAGCTTTGAGGAACGACTAATCTTCAAGACCTTCATTCTCAAGTTTGTCAATGCGTTCACCCCCATCATCTACATTGCTTTTTTCAGGGGAAGGTTAGTAACTTCATTGCATTTTAAAGTGCCATTTTGTAGCTTTCATCTACTTTGTTTTTCATTCTAATGTTTAACCACATAATTTTAATAAATTGCAAAAATGATAAATAAATGTTTGAAGATGAAGAACACTCTATATCTCTATCTATTCATTATTTTTCCTTCTAGACTGGTAGGCAGACCTGGCAGCTACCTGTATGTGTTTGAATCCTACAGAATGGAAGAGGTAAGGTTTACACTTACACACATTATCTGGAATAGCTAAGTGGTACTTGGGTAAAGAATTTATTTTAGAACAGAAGTCAGCGCATAGCCAAGTGCTGTCTTTAATAAGCAACCCGGTCTCAAGGCAGTTCGTCAAATGGTCACGTTATTTTGATCTATTGATTCGTGTACAGGGACACGCTTTTCTTGTTTATTTTGTGGTGGTCAACACAAAATGGGAACGTGACCATATCACGAACTGCCATGAGACTGGGCTGCTCTGGGGGACGCAACAACGGGAAAATGAAACGCCACACGCCGGCGACAACTGCCATGACACTGGGCTGCTCTGGGGGACACAACAACAGGGAAATGAAATGGCACTCGCGGTAGACGGTGACAACGGCCGCCGGACATGATCCGCGATGGAAAGATGCTTCCCATTGAAATACATTACTTTAAAATTCGTGTTTACCACCATGAAAAAAACGACATTGTGTCCCTGTACATGAATCAATAGATTCAATAACGTGACCATTTCACAAACTGCCATGAGACTGGGCTGTAATAAGCCATTAATACGAATTAACAATCCTTTCAACCCTTACATATATGTTCTCATTTTGCATTGGGCCTACTTGTTAAAATGCCTTTTTGCTGTGGCTAACTGTAGTTTTGGACTGTTTTACAGTGTACTCATGGAGGCTGTCTGATGGAGCTGTGTATCCAGCTGAGTATCACCATGTTGGGAAAGCAGCTAATTCAGAACAATCTTTTTGAGATTGGAGTACCGTGAGTACGCATCACTTAAACTTGGTCATTTATCATCACAAATCACATTGTCATTATGCTTTGCAACTTAATTACTTTTGTTAAATAAATTACTTTGTTCGATCTTTAAAACTTGTGCATCTCTCACATTTGTATCCCGGACGAGCCCCCATTTTGTCAGGCTCTTTGGCCATGCCTAAAAATAAGAGATGCACAAGTTTAAAAGATCAAACAAAGTAATGTATTCAACAAAAGTAATTAGGTTGCAATGCATAACAAAGGAACACATAACATGGGATGTGAATATCAGTAAT
Source organism: Gymnocephalus cernua (assembly GCA_023631565.1). NCBI lineage: Eukaryota > Metazoa > Chordata > Actinopteri > Perciformes > Percidae > Gymnocephalus > Gymnocephalus cernua. The sequence continues at coordinate 2,223,770 of CM042431.1, forward strand.
ATCAGTAATGTATGGTGTGCTTGTTTGTTGTGGGTGTGCATGTTGTAGAGCATGTGTCAAACTCAAGGCCTGCGGGCCAAATCTGGCCCCTCACAAATTTTGATCCGGCCCGCATATCAATTTAGGTTCACAATACGTTTTGGCCCTCCTAATTGTGGGCCAGACCAAAAAGACAGGAAAACTGTTTATTTAAAGCTGGAATTACCCAACACTCAAAGCAAAATTTGGCGGAGTTGCCGACTTTCACAGAAGCAGAGAGTTTTACATCCAGGCTGTGAAAACAGGTTGCTGTGAATCAGCTGCTTTTAAAAATGTAATCATTGTTTTGGTTGCCTTGCTTTTACTTTATGATGGCTGAGGAACTTTTTTGTTGACTTTTTTAGGGCTTTACGTCAAACAAACTGTAAGTGAGAAGACTATATGAGACATGCAATAATACAGTCAAAGATTTGTACGTTAAGCAATAAACTATACATGTCTGGCCGTGGATGCGATTCTCATTTTCCAATGTGGCCCTTAGTGGAATTGAGTTTGACACCTCTGTTGTAGAGGGTACAAAATAGGCAAAAAATAACCAAGGATAAACTAAAGACAGAAGAGGTAGCAGAGCCTACATCTATAATATCGACCACTGAGGCCAGGGGCCACCAGAGGCACCAATAACTAGCCTATCTCACAATAGTAATAATAGTAATACTTGTTACAACCCCCTAGGAGGTAAGCCTAGCTCAACACAAAAATCAGACGCCCCTCTTTTTAAGCTCCAAATAACTATTAATCAAGAAGATCAAGTATGTATTTTCTCTATTATGAAGTTCACAGTGGGTATCAGCAAAATAATAAACAAAACAAAATGAATCCAAACTGGCTACATATGACAGAAGAGAGAAAAGGTCTGCATGCTTGTGTGTTCATAGTGTGTGTGTGTGTGTGTGTGTGTGTGTGTGTGTGTGTGTGTGTGTGCGTGTTCCTCAGCAAACTGAAGAAGCTGATTCGCTACATTCGCTCAAAGCAAGGGGCTTTTCAAGAAGAAGAGAGACAGAAGAAGCTGCAGAGATACGAAGCTGACCACTTCCTGGAACCATTTGCTGGGTTAACACCGGAATATATGGAAATGAGTCAGTACAACACTTTGTGTCCTCAGCATTAGACAGAAACACAAGCAGGACAGTCACAAGAAGGATTTTATGTTAACATTACACATACAGACTATCTATAGAATTAATACCAGGCTTACACCTAAGAGAGAATGAAAGACCACCAATGTTTTATTAGCCTGAATAAGTCAGAATGATGCAATCACAGATATAAGTCTGACGGTTAGTAGTGATGCCTTTGTAATATATTATTCTCTCTTCTTCTTTGTCCAGTCATCCAGTTTGGTTTTGTGACATTGTTCGTGGCATCCTTCCCCCTGGCTCCGCTCTTTGCTCTGCTCAACAACATCATTGAAATACGACTTGATGCTAAGAAATTTGTGACAGAGTTGCGAAGACCAGTGGCAGCAAGAGCCAAAGACATTGGTGGGTTGTATTCAAACATACTGTAGCTTGCTTCCTGCTTTCTTACAAACACTTTGCTGCTTGCTCCTGCCTCTGCTTGCATATTTCTGCTGATAATCTTGCTTTTCCTCTGTGAGAAACTATGAGCAGCAGCTCCTGGATACTTATCAATCACTGGACTATACATTTTTTGTCGACATAGTAGGCTATATTTCAACATGTTAATGACCTCCTCAGTACTGCGTGAGCATGGCCTACCAATAGCACAAGCCTGTCTTACAATGACTGGAAACGTGGTACTTAGCTAAAGCTAATTAGCAGTTAGATGCCTCCCTTCTCCATGGATGACTACTACAAAATCTGTGATATGACCGGCTGGCCTGCATTATCATCCAGGCAGAGCGCCTCTTCTGTACTTAGTAGGACACAGCCGTGGACAGCTGCGAAAGGGAGAATTAGCAACAAAATGCCTCCCCAACAACTGAGTGTGCAACTGGGTAACAGATTTGCTGCACTGCTGTATGACCCTGGATCTTCGTCTGATGACCTTGATTATTTCCCATCTCCACACAGCAGGGTAAGGACTGAGAGCAATTTAAAAAGTAAAAAGCTACAGGGAAAGCTAACAACTGGGCCTCGAACTCTGATTGTGGGTGACTGCTGTAAGAGATGTAAAAAGCAGTAAAAACACAAAAATACACTGTTTTCCCAAAGACATGGTGTCTGACTTGGCCCAAAGAATCCCGGATATTGTGGCAGCAAACCCAACTGTGAAGAACATCATACTGCATATAAGGTTACATGATGTCGTAAAGCAACAGTCTGCATTGCTGAAACTGGACTTTTTGGATCTGCTGAACACAGTCAGTTCCCTAAACACGGAGGTGTTTATCAGTGGACCTCTACCGCCAGTCAGAAGAGGAGCTGAGAGATTCAGCAGACTGTTGGCACTGAACAAATGGCTTTCAACTGCATCTACCGTCCATTCTCTGCATTTGATTGATCATTTTAACTTTTTGGGGGGCCGCAGACATCTTTTTAAGGCAGATGGACTTTTCCTTAACAAGCCAGGAAAGCTGTTCACCTCTAACCTACTTTACTTTCTGCGCCACACATCAGCTCCCTTGGCCAAGGACATAAGACAGGACAAATCTAAACAAGAGGAAGACATAACAAAGCACGGCAGCGATCCACCACAGCCCCCACCTGAGCAAAGATTTGAGACCACAGAGCAGAGATGAGAAATCTCAACCCCCCTCTTCACTCGTCCAACACCCCTCAAACCCTCTCACTCAAAGACTGCTGTCTATAATCTGTATTCACTTTGACTGTGTAATTATTGCTGGTGATTTTAACACTCATGTGGACAACCCCCAGGACAGAGGGACCAAAGAACTGTGTTGTGTTTTTGAGAACTATGTAGCATGTGACAGAGCCCACACACAATAAGGGGCACACTCTAGACTTGATTATCTCCAAGGGTCTAAACATTTCCATGGTTGTGGTGACTGACGTTGCTCTCTGATCATTCCTGTGTTTTCTTGAACGGCACTATCTCGGTGCACAAAAGTGTTCAAACGAAGGTAATCAGAAACGGTATATAACTGAAAACACCAGAGAAAAATTCATTCAGCTTTTCTCCTCCACACCCGCCCTCTCTGGGGTCTCAGTCAATGAGCTTGTAGATACTTTCAATTGTAAAATTACAAATGTTATTGATGCCATTGCTCCCATTAAGGGCAAAGCTGTCTCTGGTAAGAAAAGATCTGATGCAGAGTTCCCCAAAGCTCCATTCTGGGACATCTTCTGTTTAACATCTACATGCTTCCACTGGCTCAGATCATGTACAACAAAATAAATAACCATAGTTATGCGGACGACACACAAATTTACATAACCTTATCGCCAGGGGACTATAGTCCAATACAAAAACTGAGTAAGTGCATTGAACAAATTAACGACTGGATGTGCCAGAACTTTCTTAAACTAAATGAAGAAAAAACTGAGGTGGTTGTTTTTGGATCAAAAGAGGAACGATTAAAAGTCAGCGCTCAGCTTCAAACGACAATGTTAAAAACAACAGACAAAGCCAGAAATCTTGGTGTAATTATGGACTCAGACCTGAATTTCAACAGCCACATTAAGACAATTACAAAGTCATCCTATTACCACCTTAAGAATATATCAAGGGTTAAAGGACTTATGTCTCAGCAGAATTTGGAAAAACTTGTCCATGCTTTTATCTTCAGTAGACTGGACTACTGTAACGGGGTCTTTACAGGTCTCCCTAAAAAATCAATCAGACAGCTGCAGCTGATTCAGAACGCTGCTGCTCGAGTCCTCACTAAGACCAAGAAAGTGGATCACATCACTCCAGTTCTGAAGTCTTTACACTGGCTTCCTGTGCCTCAGAGAGTTGATTTCAAAATACTTTTGCTGGTTTATAACCACCCAGACCTCTCAGGTGGTCTGGGACAGGTCTGCTTTCTGTCCCCAGAGTCAGAACTGAACAGAGGGAAGCAGCATTCAGTTTTTATGCTGCACATATCTGGAACAAACTCCCAGAAAAATGCAGGTCCGCTGCAACTCTCAGTTCTTTTAAATCAAAGCTCAAGACCTTTCTTTTTGATGCTGCCTTTCTTAAAATAATTGTTAATTTCTTATACTGCACTGTAACTTTTATTCTCATATTTTATCTGTTTTTAGTTTTGTAATTATTTTTAACTGCTCTTTAGTGTTTTATGTAAAGCACTTTCAATTGCCCTGTTGCTGAAATGTAAATCTGCCTTGCCTTGCCTTATACAAAGGTGTAAAATGCATAAAAGAACCCAATGCTACAATGTACAATGCTGCAAATATATTCCTGACAACCAACAAACTGCACCTTAGAAAACTTCTTCCAGCAGTTGATACATATTGTAATGTTATGTCTACAGGTATATGGTACAACTTACTAAGAGGGGTAGCAAATGTGGCCGTCATCATTAATGTAAGTACAACATGTATTAATTGATTGTAATGCATGTACTGTACTTCAGTGATTCCCAACCAGGGGTACTTGTACTACTATATAATACTACTGTAATTTGAGAATTTATAAATCAAACCCTAACCATATTAACATGAACTCAACTGTAACACCTGACTAAACAGTTCAAATGATTAGTTATAGTTTGACAAAAGAAACTGTTAGTAGTCAAATATTCAGCCTCACTCCAAGTAGTAGTAGCCTATTATGTTTGCTGATCAAACCAAACTTAATCTTAAAACAGTTAATTTTACTTAACAATATCCACTTTTATATAATGAATAGCATTATCCATTTGGAACGTACATTTGGGAACCGATGAAGAGTATGTGAGTTCATCTGACAGGGCTGTGGGGATACCCCTGACCAAAAAGGTTGGAAGAACCAGTGTTGTACTCCATCACTTTGATTTCAAACAATGCAGTGACACACTTTAATGACATGCTAAATAAATAACATAATTTGAGAAACTGCATAAATGTTGTGATATATCAACATTTGGAGTGTTCACTGATACGTTGCTTTCCTTGCATCATATTTAATATTTCCAAACTTTGTATGACCTAGTTTGTTAGTTTGTTTCAAGCATACTGAACCCAGGTGTATGTCCAGGGACAACATGAATGTAAGAAACTGTAATGTTAATAATTCAAGTAGATGGGTAGTGGAGACACAAATGATACATGAATGCTTGCCACTTCCTCAGCAAGATGTAAACAATGTTAAGAGAACAAGATGATGAAGCCTCTTGTATGAGTGATGAAACTTCTTCAACTCAACTACTACAATCTAGTGGATTGTTTCATTTCAACTTGACACTGTATGTTGTTTACACAGTCTAACTCCCATTTCTGTCCCCCCCTACCACCACCTCCCCAACCCAACCTCAATTCCTAGGCATTTGTCATCTCCTTCACTTCAGACTTCATCCCTCGGATGGTCTACCAGTACATGTACAGTCCTGATGGCTCCATGCACGGATTTGTCAACAATACGCTGTCCTACTTTAATGTCAGCCACTTCCAGGAAGGCAAAGAACCCATGGATCCGTTATACCTCGGCTACACTGTGGAGATGTGCAGGTGGGAAATCAATCTCAGTTTACAGTCGTTTAGCATTTTAAACATCAATATACCACTGTCATTTGAAATGTGTTACTTAATATAATCAGAGACGGTTTAGAACCGAGATGCCTCAACTCTGAGTCATTTCTGTGTCACGTGGGCTGCGCCACGGCCACGCCTCTTTAGGAGACTAGCTGCAGGTCCTGAGTGTGTTGATTCCAATGGGAGAAGTGAACGTGAACACAGATTATGAGCGATTCTTTTGCCCCATAGGCAAGAAAGTAAATATTGGAGCAATTCTTCAACAAGCCACATATCTACAGAACATTCTGACACTAACATGGCATTTTTCAGACGGACACATCAGGAGAAAATTAACTTTGTTTGTTTGTTTCTCCGGACCAAACTCTCACGAGATCTGACAACACAGATAAGCTAACGTTAACTAATGTTCGTGATCGCCCTAACAAAACTAATTATAATAACGTGATGCTAAATATGTCTTTTAGCTGTGTAAATATCTAACGTTAGCTAAATAAAATATTAATAAATTATACAAATATGACTTTTCATCCATCCCCACGGCGTTCACTACACTTTCAAAAGAGGCCATGCCCCTTTAGGAGACAGGCAATGTGTACCGTTTCATACCATTGGAGCTGCTTTAAAAAGCGCTATCTTTAGTTTAGAGGATCTTTGGTATAATTAATCAAGTGAGACCAATGTTGAGACAAGCCATGGCCTCTGTCTCATGCCAAAGCCAATGTTTACTGTCAGCTTGTGAGGATAGTTATCTTATCTAACATGACTGCAAGTGCAAAGACAGAAAACGTGTTCTAATAATTACTTGCAAGGCATTCTCATAGAATGGGTTCGTATGATATTGTACAAAAGGTTATGCACAACAATTCGTATGATATCCTAGGTGAAAGCTGTGGGTTTTTCCTGGGACACAAACTCTGCTCCTCCACTGCCCTGTGTTTTATAACCCAACCATCCACCCCCACCTCTTCCATCCACAGATCTTCACGGTCTTATACAGCAGCAGGCAATGCAGTGCTGACAGTGATAAATATGTGGAATACATAATAATTACAGTGCATTAGCTATATGTACGGATGGTTCATGAGAACAGCCTGTTTCTTGACATAACAGAAATAGTTGGACTCTCCAGGGACAAATTGTGACAGATTTTAAGAATCACAAGAAGGAAGGACAAGAAGGACAATTACCTTTAGATTCTGACGCCGTGCAGGGAGGTTTAAATAATCAATACAGTTCTGTGGATACTTGTGGATATTATTATGTGGATAATAAAATTAGTACTTTCCTCAGAATGGAAGACTAAACCAAAAAAATATCTGTTTGTCTCTAAAGGTATAAGGACTACAGAGAACCCCCTTGGTCACCCACTCCATACGAGATCTCAAAGGAATTCTGGGCAGTGCTGGCTGTCCGACTAGCCTTTGTCATTGTTTTCCAGGTAAGGTGACACATGCAGAAAAATATAAAATAGCGTACTAGAACAGTTTGCTGGAATTTATCAGAAATTCATTATTTCATACTGATATACTGAGGCACACAATAACTTTTTAAATGAGCAACTGCGACATTAGTGAGGCTGATTTCTTGCATAGTTTTTATCCACGACGTTCCCCTTCCAGGATTGCTCCGGTGCCGCCGGAAATTCCATCGGATGTCACTTTTTTTAAGCCAGATGTCCGTCTCCTTCCTCTTTCTTTGTGTTGGCGTTCTAACCTCCGGCTGATTTGTGAGGACTCTGGTTAACTGCTCCTCAGATCTCTGCAGGGTAAATCCAGACAGCTAGCTAGACTATCTGTCCAATCTGAGTTTTCTGTTGCACGACTAAAACTACTTTTGAACGTACACATGTTCCACCAAAACAAGTTCCTTCCCGAAATTATTTTGCAGAGGCACCGTGGCTCCGTCCGGCGATTAGCGCCGGCCATGTCAATTGTGATTGGTTTAAAGAAATGCCAATAAACCAGAGCACGTTTTTCTCTCATCCCGGAATGCTGTGTGGACTAACCAGACCCTGCTCCGCAGGGCTGTGGAGAACGGTCTGGCAAAGCGAGAATAGGGCCCGGTCAGAACAACATTTGTGACGTTTCTTTCTTTTTATTATTTTTTTTCCTCAGGGTGGTTTCGTTCTGGTTACAAACGAACCATCAGACCAATACTGTAATTAGAGAAAACGATGAAATGACATGATTGGTTTCCATTTATCTCTACCAGAATGTTGTGATGCTGATGAGCGACATTGTGGACTGGCTGATTCCAGACATCCCTAAAGACATCATCCTCCAGATTCACAAGGAGAAGATTCTATTGGTAGACCTCTTCTTGAAGGAAGAGCAAGGCAAGATCAGTGTTCTTGAAAGCAGGGCCTCTACAGGGGGTAAGGAGAACTGCAGCAACAACAACAACAACAACAACAGCACAACGGCTCCCCCAGGCTCGGGACTGCACACCAACAGCACTAAAAGCCTCTAATGCTAGCAACAGTGAATTCTGAGTTTAGTGGAGTAGTTAGCATTAGAAAGTCTTGGTTAGCAAGTCTTGCTAGCATCCTACTAGCTCAGGCTACATTTACATCACTACATTTTGGTTTAAAAACATATTTTTGCTACGTTTCCCCCTCTCATTCCCCCTGCTCTGGTGTTCCCCCTCTCATTCCCCCTGCTCTGGTGTTTCCCCCTCTCATTCCCCCTGCTCTGGCGTGTCTGAGCCCCTAAACCGGAGACATTTGGAAACACTTCTGACCCGTTTTGGTTCTGAATCTGCGGGGTTGTGTTGCAGTCTCAACGGCCGCAAACGGAGACCTTTTGCAACCGTTTGATTGGGTCTTAAAAACCAAAACGTAGCAATGTAAATGTAGCCTCAGGCTAACCTAAACTGTGTTTTTGTCCTTTTGTTCAGAACATTCCAACAATTGGGAGAGTCGCTGGCTGATGTCTGTGAGGGACGTATGTGTGGAGAGTTGTGAACCTGTATCTCAATTCATATGTGCGAACTCAGATTTGTAAATGTGTTTTTAGCTTTGCACTCATAACAGCATTTGTAAAGTGTACACAAATCTCAAATTAGATGTTTACATGTCGAATCGGAAACCGTGTGCTCAAAAAACTCAATGTAAATGGCTTTTTTATGAATATGTGTGAAGTCCAAATACCCCCTGACAATTTGTCAGGGGTGCAAATATTGCATTACCAACACATTTTTAGCGCGGCATTTCCTAAGATGATATAAATGAGCCTACCCACAGTCCATCTGATTCCCTCAAAGTGCCACTAAACAAATGGAGAAGAAATTGTTTTCTGTTGCTGAATGTGGAATTTTCGCTGACACATGTGGAACTGCAAGTGTGTATTCATCTTGTAGGAAACTTTGTAGCGTTGCTGCTCTTATGTGTTGTGTGCTCACAGTTTGGACCGGTTATAGTCTCTCATCCTCTGTGTGTGTGAGACCAATAAAGGTACAGCATGTTACATCTGCTTTTCCCAGATGTTAAATTTCAATCACGATGTCCTCTGCTACCATCTGTAATGATAAATAATGTGCATCGATTGGCTTTTCCTATACGTTTCCATTCCCTCCTCTTATATTCTTCGCCTCTGAACAGGAACCACTGTAATACATGTATTGCATGAGACCAAACATTTGACTTTCGCTACACTCCTGTTGTACCTACAAACAGCTTCCACGGCTGGCCCTTTTCATGCGGTGTAAAAGAAGTTCCACTGCCACAGGGAAGCATCCGATACACAACGATTGCATGTTGCAGTGGAGCTGCAAACGATCCTGTACTGTTCCTAACTGCAACAAGCAGAAACAGGCGTACCTCCATTACTGGTGGTCTTCAGATGTGTCACTGGCACAGTCTGAGTGGCGGGCTCAAAACACAACAAACACAATGAGATAAGAGTCAGTGTTTACTATATGAAATCCTTACCATTGAAGTTGCCTCATCAGAAATACTGCTTTGCATTGCTGCGCTGTCTGTTAGCTTGTGATAGCAGTTTTGAGCTAAAGCATTAAGGGCTTCAATTATTAATAAAATGCCATTTAAATTGAGTTTATGAGTACATTGTTCAATTAACAATCACACAAACATCTAGAAATGTGCTCACACACAGAGGCATGAAAAAGATAGTCCGTGTAAGTCCGTGCCTGTAGCTACAGTGTGATGTGTTCAACGCAGATGCATTCTTTCATTTAATAGATCATTGAAGAAATCTCATTATTGCAAGCGTTTCATTTTTAATACATACATTATCAAGCTGTAAAGTGTAGCTTTATATTAGTTGTCTATTCTTGACATCATATGGTTTGCCTGCAACTGTAGCTTGGTGTTTCAGCTAACTTTATTAAAAAGAAAATACTTGCTTTACTATAATTGTTTCTAACTATTTTGAATTTGAATTGTTATTGCTATGACGTTGCTTACAATACATGGTCTTTACTGTGAGTGAAGGAATGATGCTGTCTCTCCTGCTTAACATGTGCAGTGGAGGAACGTGAGTTTCCATGTCTACTATGAATAAATATTGTATTTCTATAACATCTTTACTCAGGAAAGTTTGATTCCCTGCTTTAATTATTAATGTGGGCACCCACCACAAATAGACACCTGCAACCATTGTATAAACCAACCTTTAAAGGTCCCATATTGTAAAAAGTAATCATGTCTTTTTTTTTTATCATAAAGCAGGTCTTGGTGCAATATAAGTACTGCAAAAGTATCAAACGCTCAATCCACAGAGAAATGCACAGAGCACGTATACAGAAACTGTGCCTTTAAACGAGCCGTCAGGACTTCCGTACGGTTGTGATGTCACAACTATACTTCATATACGTAGAAAGTGCCTTTAAAGTGCAATTACAGTCATTCCCCGGCTGCAATGACGGTTCCGAAGACCCAGAAAGTCTGACCAATCAGAGCAGACTGGGCTTTTTCAGGAAGGGGCCTTAAAGAGACAGGCGCGGAAATGCAGTGTTTCAGACAGTGTAAATACAGGTATAATAAGGCAGACAGAATGAGAAAATGTGTTTCTGAACATTAAAGTATGTGAACACGTCCTAGAAACTCAAAATACAAGTATGAACCCGAAAATGAGCATAATAAGGGACCTTTAAAGAATGCAGTTAAACTGTTGCCAGTTGTCAAATTAGAATGAAATATGGGCAGTTTACATTATATAATAACGTTATATGAAGGAGAATGAACATTATATAATAACGTTATATGAAGGAGAATGAACATTATATAATAACGTTATATGAAGGAGAATGAACATTATATAATAACGTTATATGAAGGAGAATGCATCAAACAGTTACAGAAACTAAACAATTTTTATTGTGCAAACTGCAAAGTCAAATCAAATGAATACACATACAAACAAATTTAACATTATTTCCCTTTCAAAACATAATAGTTGTAAGATAGTTGTTTAAACACTACCTTGACCACAGGTAAGTTAGGTTGCTGTAGAAAAGTGAACGTAGCTCCGTTGTCAGCCTGCTTCGATATCTGAATAATGTTAGTAGGTTGGCGGACGTATTCCAGTGAGGCGAGACATCTTAAATCCAGTGTTTTGATCATTGCTCTGACCCGTATTTCTCGACGGTCTGTAGTGGGACCGTAGGTGGATTGTTATTGTTTTCATTGTGTTGCTCCGCTGCATGCTTGAGGTGACAGGTATCCGGCCGTTAGCACGGCTGAGTAACAACGACTACAGTTAGCACGACAGGTAACAACAGACACGGCTCCTCTATTTGTTCTATATAAGTTCTATAAGTTCTTCTGTCATCATGTTCTACTAGTTCTGCAACTTCGATTTCGGAACCTTCTATGTCTATCCTATCCATCTTCACTCTCTATACGGCTCTGTGTGACATCGGAGCACTACTGGTTATCCTCACCACGCCTCCAGTCCCTCAAGGGGCCAGGCTTCTCTCCTCAGAGTGAAGCCTCCTATGGCGCCATTTTGATGTTAACAAGCCATCACCCCCGTTAGCATCCCATTGACTGCCATTCATTTTGGCGTCACTTTGACACCCAATAACTTTACATCTGAAGCGTTTAAAGACTTCATTTGTCCATCGTTTATTTCTAAAGAAACACGACAATGTATAAAAGGCTCCGTTACCTTGTACCTCACGTTATGGCTCCGTAGCAGACGTTTTTATAAAAATAGGCTAACGGTTGGGTCATAACCACGAGACTTACTGTCTCATAGTAGAGGAATTACCGTACAGTACAGGAGAAGCTCGCAGGCAGTTTGGACTTACATCAGCTGTTTAGTTTAATTACTAATGTTAACTAGCATTTTAGTTAGCAATAATTAGCCTGTGCCTATGTTATCTCCTTACATATACCTACGCTCTCCGTCTCTGATAGATTGGGAATGATTGAGATTTCTCTCGGCACAGCTACCAGAAGACTTACAACTTGCAGACACATGGCTCTCGTCACATCTACGGCGGGAAGCTCAGTTTGCAGCTGCGCAGTAACGCTCAGCCATCACCGGGAAAGTGCTTCTAATAGACTTCACTTGTCTCTGTCAAAAACAGCGGAGTAGCTGGGTCCATTTTATATATAGGTCTGTGCTCCAGTCGCACCATGCGTGTTATATTAAAAAGGGTCCGTCTGAAACAGTGTCACGCGGTGCAGTGTAGCGCTCCGAACGTTGCGTAATCAAATACACCGGTAGGGCAGTATATTAAAAATTCATATCATAACAAAAATATACACCAGTATTCGGTGTGAACCGGTATACCGCCCAGCACCAATATATATATTTATTGTCATATGTCATTGAGAACAACTGGGCCCTGTTCTTCATATATGACTAACTGAATTATCTTGATTACATTGTTGTTGATTTGATTTTTTTTAGTTCTACAAAGTTGCATTACGTTGTTTTTTAAATTCTCAGTCCACACTAAAACACCAAACGATTTCCTGAGCTGAATTCGGCAGATCCTGACTCTTAAGTCTTATTTTCAATTTACGAAACAATCACTTCACTCATCAAATACATGGCCTGTTTGTTTGTGGTACATATATTTTACTGAAGGGTAATGTTACATTTGGTAGGGCTGTCCTCGACTAAAGACGACTAACACTGTGATTTTGTCGACTACTCCAGTGGGTGGCGTGGAGTTATAATGGGGGAGGGGGTGGCGATAATCCTGAATATTTTGGTCAATATTGACATCACGATTATTTAACACAATAACTCACATTACAGGAAAATAATACGCTATAATTTAAATTTATTTACCACTTAATCCAATTTGTGGCAGATAGTGAGACATTCCAGGTGGGACGTTTCTCAGCTGCTGTTGCTCTTAGTAACACACTTATGTTTCTTCACACGCGACTGTCTAGTGAATGTTCTCCCACAAGCACAGCACCCAAAGGACGCCTCCCGTGTGTGGAGTGTCATGTGTTGTGTCAGGTGTACTTTCTGTGTAAATTTTTTATCACAAACTGAGCAGCTGAAAGGTTTCTCTCCTGTATGGATCCTCATGTGTATCAACAATGACCGACTCAGAGTAAATCTTGTGTTACACAGTGAGCAGCTGTATGGCTTCTCCCCCGTATGAACTCTCATGTGTCGAGCCAGAATCCCGCTCCGGTTGAACCGTTTGGGACACACAGAGCAGCCGTATGGCTTCTCTCCTGTGTGGATTCTCATGTGTGAGCGCAAACCTGTGCTCTGTGTGAATCCTTTACCGCAAACTGAGCAGCCAAAGGGTTTCTCTCCGTTGTGAATTCGGATATGTCTCACTGCATCTCCTTTATAGCTAAACTCTTTCTTACAGGCTGAACATCTGAAGCTTTTTGAAGGAGTTCTCTTATCTGTGACTACACGTGCAAGCTGTGTGGATCTTTGAACGCAAGCTGAGCAAGCAAACAGTTTCTCTCCAGGAGGACCTTTTCTGTCCTTGGGTTTAAATGTCTTACCACACTGAGAGCAGCTAAAAGACTTCTTGCCAGTGTTACGTCCTTTACCAGCTTCAGGAACGCCCTTGTTTCTTCGTGTTTTTAAACCAGCCCGAGGTTTCCTTGACTCCTTCCAGTCATCATCACTGTTTGGAGCCTCAG
>CM042431.1:2242500-2332500 GCA_023631565.1 Gymnocephalus cernua
ACTTTACACATTAAAATTCCTGCACACAAAACACATGTAGTTTATAAAATCTGATGTTTTATTCTAAAGTAAACTAGCCGACAATATAACGGCTACAAGTCCAGCTGAGATGATCAGACCATTAAACACACAGCTGGTTGATCCTTCACACACACTCAGGGGCGTCGGACTGGGTGGGGGGAGTGGGGGTGGCTGGGGGGCCTGAGTACATCATGTGAGGAGTACCCAAAAATATGCGGGGAGGGGCCCATAGAGAATACCTTTCTACAGGGCCCAGAATTTTGTGCTACGCCCCTGCAAACACTACAATGGGAAGAGAGTTCTGCATTGAGTACTTTTACTACTTTAACTACATTTTCCTGATGATGCTTACATACTTCTACTTAAGTAACATTTTCAATGCAGGACTTTTACTGGTAAGAGTATTTTTTAGTGGGGTGTTTGTACTTCCACCACTGGGTACTCGGTATACCCAAAGCACTGGTCTCTGTATATAAATGACACAAGAATAAACTAAGGTGTGAATATGTGATGTTTCCATACTAACCTGCTCTGTATAGCCGGACGTCAGGCTTCAGAACAGCGTCCAGTAGTTTCTGTTGTCGCTCGTTCTTCCGCTTTGAACGACCGAGTTCCTCTTCATACTCTGCTATGGTTCTTTCAAACAGTCCGAATATCTCTTCAGCAGCCGCAACTAGCCGCTCACTCACCGCCACTCGCAACACTTCTGCTTTAGACATGTTTAAACTGTCACATAGACACCGGCGTGCTACCTACTGGGCTAACTACGTCCACAGCTAAAGCCACTACTTCCGTGTTCTCCCGGTAGCAGCAACACAGGGCGACTTCCGGTCCGGGTCTTTCAGAATAAAGCTCCCCTTACTGCTGTGTGAGTCTTTCAGAATAAAGCTCCCCTTACTGCTGTGTGAGTCTTTCAGAATAAATGTCCCCTTACTGCAGTGTGAGTCTTTCAGAATAAATGTCCCTATACTGCAGTGTGAGTCTTTCAGAATAAATGTCCCCTTACTACAGTGTGAGTCTTTCAGAATAAATGTCCCCTTACTGCAGTGTGAGTCTTTCAGAATAAATGTCCCCTTACTGCAGTGTGAGTCTTTCAGAATAAATGTCCCTTTACTACAGTGTGAGTCTTTCAGAATAAATGTCCCCTTACTACAGTGTGAGTTTCAGAATAAATGTCCCCTTACTGCAGTGTGAGTCTTTCAGAATAAATGTCCCCTTACTGCAGTGTGAGTCTTTCAGAATAAATGTCCCCTTACTGCAGTGTGAGTCTTTCAGAATAAATGTCCCCTTACTACAGTGTGAGTCTTTCAGAATAAATGTCCCCTTACTACAGTGTGAGTCTTTCAGAATAAATGTCCCCTTACTGCAGTGTGAGTCTTTCAGAATAAATGTCCCCTTACTGCAGTGTGAGTCTTTCAGGATAAATGTCCCCTTACTGCAGTGTGAGTCTTTCAGAATAAATGTCCCTTTACTACAGTGTGAGTCTTTCAGAATAAATGTCCCCTTACTACAGTGTGAGTCTTTCAGAATAAATGTCCCCTTACTGCAGTGTGAGTCTTTCAGAATAAATGTCCCCTTACTGCAGTGTGAGTCTTTCAGGATAAATGTCCCCTTACTGCAGTGTGAGTCTTTCAGAATAAATGTCCCCTTACTGCAGTGTGAGTCTTTCAGAATAAATGTCCCCTTACTACAGTGTGAGTCTTTCAGAATAAATGTCCCCTTACTGCAGTGTGAGTCTTTCAGAATAAATGTCCCCTTACTACAGTGTGAGTCTTTCAGAATAAATGTCCCCTTACTGCAGTGTGAGTCTTTCAGAATAAATGTCCCCTTACTGCAGTGTGAGTCTTTCAGAATAAATGTCCCCTTACTGCAGTGTGAGTCTTTCAGAATAAATGTCCCCTTACTGCAGTGTGAGTCTTTCAGGATAAATGTCCCCTTACTGCAGTGTGAGTCTTTCAGAATAAATGTCCCCTTACTGCAGTGTGAGTCTTTCAGAATAAATGTCCCCTTACTGCAGTGTGAGTCTTTCAGAATAAATGTCCCCTTACTGCAGTGTGAGTCTTTCAGAATAAATGTCCCCTTACTACAGTGTGAGTCTTTCAGAATAAATGTCCCCTTACTGCAGTGTGAGTCTTTCAGAATAAATGTCCCCTTACTGCAGTGTGAGTCTTTCAGAATAAATGTCCCCTTACTACAGTGTGAGTCTTTCAGAATAAATGTCCCCTTACTACAGTGTGAGTCTTTCAGAATAAATGTCCCCTTACTGCAGTGTGAGTCTTTCAGAATAAATGTCCCCTTACTGCAGTGTGAGTCTTTCAGGATAAATGTCCCCTTACTGCAGTGTGAGTCTTTCAGAATAAATGTCCCTTTACTACAGTGTGAGTCTTTCAGAATAAATGTCCCCTTACTACAGTGTGAGTCTTTCAGAATAAATGTCCCCTTACTGCAGTGTGAGTCTTTCAGAATAAATGTCCCCTTACTGCAGTGTGAGTCTTTCAGGATAAATGTCCCCTTACTGCAGTGTGAGTCTTTCAGAATAAATGTCCCCTTACTGCAGTGTGAGTCTTTCAGAATAAATGTCCCCTTACTACAGTGTGAGTCTTTCAGAATAAATGTCCCCTTACTGCAGTGTGAGTCTTTCAGAATAAATGTCCCCTTACTACAGTGTGAGTCTTTCAGAATAAATGTCCCCTTACTGCAGTGTGAGTCTTTCAGAATAAATGTCCCCTTACTGCAGTGTGAGTCTTTCAGAATAAATGTCCCCTTACTGCAGTGTGAGTCTTTCAGGATAAATGTCCCCTTACTGCAGTGTGAGTCTTTCAGAATAAATGTCCCCTTACTGCAGTGTGAGTCTTTCAGAATAAATGTCCCCTTACTGCAGTGTAAGTCTTTCAGAGTAAATGTCCCCTTACTGCAGTGTAAGTCTTTCAGAATAAATGTCCCTTACTGCAGTGTAAGTCTTTCAGAATAAATGTCCCTTACTGCAGTGTGAGTCTTTCAGAATAAAGCTCCCCTTACCACAGTGTGTGTGAGTCTTTCAGAATAAATGTCCCCTTACTGCAGTGTAAGTCTTTCAGAATAAATGTCCCCTTACTGCAGTGTGAGTCTTTCAGAATAAATGTCCCCTTACTACAGTGTGAGTCAGAATAAATGTCCCCTTACTGCAGTGTGAGTCTTTCAGAATAAATGTCCCCTTACTGCAGTGTGAGTCTTTCAGAATAAATGTCCCCTTACTGCAGTGTGAGTCTTTCAGAATAAATGTCCCCTTACTGCAGTGTGAGTCTTTCAGAATAAATGTCCCCTTACTGCAGTGTGAGTCTTTCAGAATAAATGTCCCCTTACTGCAGTGTGAGTCTTTCAGAATAAATGTCCCTTACTGCAGTGTAAGTCTTTCAGAATAAATGTCCCTTACTGCAGTGTGAGTCTTTCAGAATAAAGCTCCCCTTACTACAGTGTGTGTGAGTCTTTCAGAATAAATGTCCCCTTACTGCAGTGTAAGTATTTCAGAATAAATGTCCCCTTACTGCAGTGTAAGTCTTTCAGAATAAATGTCCCTTACTGCAGTGTAAGTCTTTCAGAATAAATGTCCCTTACTGCAGTGTGAGTCTTTCAGAATAAAGCTCCCCTTACTACAGTGTGTGTGAGTCTTTCAGAATAAATGTCCCCTTACTGCAGTGTAAGTCTTTCAGAATAAATGTCCCCTTACTGCAGTGTGAGTCTTTCAGAATAAATGTCCCCTTACTACAGTGTGAGTCTTTCAGAATAAATGTCCCCTTACTGCAGTGTGAGTCTTTCAGAATAAATGTCCCCTTACTACAGTGTGAGTCTTTCAGAATAAATGTCCCCTTACTGCAGTGTGAGTCTTTCAGAATAAATGTCCCCTTACTGCAGTGTGAGTCTTTCAGAATAAATGTCCCCTTACTGCAGTGTGAGTCTTTCAGAATAAATGTACCATTACTGCAGTGTGAGTCTTTCAGAATAAATGTCCCCTTACTACAGTGTGCACTTCAGGGCGGTTCTCATAGTGATGGAAGAGGTTTTCAGATCCTTTACTAAAGTAAAAGTACTAATACCACACTGTAAAATAAGTATAAATAAAAGTAAAAGTCCTGCCAGGAGAATGTACTTAAAGTATTAATTTAAGTAAAAGTACTCAATGCAGAAAAATCTTCCCATTTTAGAAAAGCAAAATGATCCAAAAAGTTGTGTTTAATGTTCTAATCATTTCAGCTGGACTTGTAGTTGTCATATTGTTAGCTAGTTTAATTTACTGTTAGCTAGTTTAATTTATATATACATACCGTATACATTTATAACCTCTGGGCGTAGGTGTAGAACAAAAAGACACAAAAACAGTTTTGTCCCTGCAGCCATTACACTGAGGAATAAGTCATAGCTATACTTTGCACAGGTGTTTATTTATTGTTGCTTTTATGTATATAGTATGTATTTATTTATTATATTTATATATATCGATAACGTTTAATTTCCCAGATTGCTCTGGTGCTGCTGGAAATTCCGCTGGACGTCCCTCAATTTCAGCCGGATGTCCGTCTCCTTCCTGTGTCTCTGTGTTGGCGTTCTAACCTCCGGCTGATTTGTGAGGACTCTGGTTAACTGCTCCTCAGATCTCTGCAGGGTAAATCCAGACAGCTAGCTAGACTATCTGTCCAATCTGAGTTTTTTCTCGCACGACTAAAACTACTTTTGCCACCAAAACAAGTTCCTTCCTGAGGCTATTTTGCAGAGGCACCGTGGCTCCGTCCGGAGCTTAGCACCGCCCAAGATGATTGTGATTGATTTAAAGAAATGCCAATAAACGAGAGCATGTTTTTCTCCCATCCAGGAATTCTGTGTGGACTAGCCAGACCTTCCTCCACAGCGCTGTGGAGGAAGGTCTGGACATGCGAGACTATGGCGTGTGTAACGAAGAAGAAAAAATCAAAGAAAGGTTTAGAAGGTTTTAATTGCTGTACTAATACATATCATTTCTTCTTTAACGTGATGTGAACTGCCTCCTTTAAATGTACAGTCCGTAGCCTAAATGCTACCTGGTGAATGCAGAAACATTTATTTATAGTGACATGAAGTTAAAAAAAGCTTTGCAGCATCAAGGTTTAAAGATACCGATGAAAACATTAACATGATGATTATGAGAAGATTGATATTACTTGATAAGAACATTGACTGTTTTAATTGTTGCCGTAATCACGCTCGGACAACAAATCAACTAATAAAGGGAGTGGGTGAAAAGAAACATGAGTTTCAGTCATTTATTGAAACATTGTTGAGACCACCATCTATGGCTACGTTCAGACTGCAGGCAAACGTGGCCCAAATCGGACTTTTTGGGGGGTCAAGTGACCAGGTCAGACTTCTTCAGAAGCAGTGTGGACACTCAAATCTTGCCCAGATCTGATTCTTTTCAAATCAGATTTCCACTTCCATATGTGGTACTGAATCAGACCCAGGTCAGACTTAGACCACTTCCATAGGTGGCTTCCATGTGGTCCTGAATCAGACCCAGGTCAGACTTAGACCACTTCCATAGGTGGCTTCTATGTGGTCCTGAATCAGACCCAGGTGCGGCCGCAATGTAAACAACCAAGACGGATTTGATGCGACTTTTACGTCAATCTACGTCGACATTTGTCACAATTATGCGCTGGCGGGAGTCAGCCCGAGACAAAGACAGTAACATTAAAAACCTGACTGGGCCTCCAACATGGAGAACAGTGATGGAGCGAGTCAATGGAGGGAGAGGGAGGTGCCATTACACAAACATTTTGAAATAAAAGTGAAAATGCTTCCTTCCTCCGTAACCTCCCTAACTTTAGTGCAACAGCGTGCTGCGTGTGATGTCATTGTTATTGTTCTTTTGTGCATGCGGGTCAGTTGGAAACTGCAAACTGATATAGGCCACATTTTAAAAGGTCATGTGAACAGCCCAAAACAAATCGGATCTGAGCAAAAAATCTGAATTAAGCATTAAGACTTGCAGTGTGAACGTAGCCTACGTCACCATATTAGAGCTCCAATATTACGTATAGTATGTTTTCTTTAGTCTGAAATATCTTAAAAGGCATCTATATAAGTAATCTAAAGTGACTAGGCCTTAAAATGTAAGAAAAGACAGCAGGGAACAATGTCCATTGTTCTTCTGTAGTTGAGGCTGGGACAAGTGTTGTGGGCATTTCCCTCATTGAGGACAAAGGGGAACATCTCTTCTTTGTAGCTATTTTCCCTCACACTCCCCTGAGTGTAGAACTGCCACATCTATCTGCAATGGCCTATGTGTACCACACGGGGGAGCCTTCACTTAGAAGTAAAAGAGTCAGAGCAAAGCTGCAGACGACCGCACAGCTGATCTGAGAGCAGCTCTTTGTTCTGTTCGCCATCATGATGAAGACGAAGACCTCAAAGGACAGATCGAGGAGGAGGATGGGGACTCCAGATCCTGGATCAGTGTCCTTGCTGTCTGTGCTGACGATGGTGGCAGCAGAGAGGCCTGCGAGGAGGTGCTGGGAGGAGGGAGGAGGAGGATGAGGCGGAGGAGGGAGACCAGGAGCAGCAGGTTGAAGACGATGGAGACGATGAAGATGAAGCGAAGGAGCCAGAGAGACAACGAGTCCAGACGACATGTGGACGGAGCTGCAGGTGGACACAGGTGAGGAAGTCTTTATCGTAACATCTATAAAGTATCCATTGAACATTAAAAACACCTTGTTATCAACATTAATAATTCAAATTGTTTCATTTATTTTCACAAGCCAGGATTTTATTATATATCATATTAAAATATATTAAAGTATGTTTCATTTATTTGATCATTTTACACTTGTATTTATCATCAGCTCATAATGTTCCAAGTCTCTGATGTGCTAAAAATAAGCTTCTTAAATTCTGACTAAATAAACTGTAATAAACAGTAAGTCCAAGTCCGGCGATACACTGCCTGCATGACACGCACGTGTCAGGCGAGCCGCGCCGAAAACGCGTGCATGCTAGAAAGAGGACCGGCGCCTATTTTTCATGTGACACGCAAGCGTGTTGGTAGCGTTTCCAGGCAAAATAGAATAGGAGAAGATGTTTATATGTCATTTTGACACAAATACATATTAATACCTGACATGTTTGTGTGTGTGTGTTTATTTAGGATCCTCATTAGCTCCTGCATTACAGGTGCTATTCTTCCTGAGGTCCTTACAACTCACTTGAAAATGTGGCAATGCAATGGAAAATACAAAATTGTAAGATGAAAACTAAACATACACTATCATTTAATGACACAACTCATATAAAATAACAAAATACACACATAAGACAAGGACAGACACAGACAGCTCCACCAGTGCAGTCACATTTAGGTTGAACACATTTGTAAGACAGGTGTATACTATCGTCACATAACATCTCTCATCCTCTCAGGACACATCTCACAATTTAACAAACATACATACCGGTACATTGGTACATATATTGTTAAACCTCAACCGATGTTGTGTCTTTGTCTACTCACCTTCTCTACTCAATAGAAACTTTAAAATCTCCTTTTATTGTCGTCTTGTGTTATTTGTTCAGGTAACACATTCCAGTCTTTCACTGCTCTATACATGACCGTTCGTTTAACAGTATTTGTCTTTGTTTTTGGTAAAGTAAATTTACCTCTTGTGGCATGTCTAGTCGCATAGTCATGTATATCTAAACTGAAAGGTAAGCTATTATACAAAATAAATGGTTTCTTTGCAACAATAATATTACTAAAAAAAATGTTGATGTTTGAAAGTCTCGAGGTTTTGACATAAATGCAGATATGAATGTAATTAAAAAGAAAATAAATTGATTTTCGAATATTGCACCTGTCAATTCAGAACCAAATATTCTGGAGCCTATTTTGCTGTCAACACTGCCGACGTTGTCTTTGCTGTAATCAGATCAGAATATATTTATGTTTAACATGAAGTATACTACTGCTGGAGTGCAGTAAATCAATGGGAAACATCCATGTGTCCAGACGAGGCAGCAGCAGCAGCAGTCAGACACGTTTCTGGTGTGTGAGACAGAAAAAATCCACTCAGCCGCCACGCAACAGAAACGCCACGCTCACGCCACCCATCCAGTGTGTAGCCTACTGCCAACTATTCTGATAATCAGTTAATCGGTTTGAAAAATAAATAAAAAGTAAAACTTCCCTGATTCCAGCTTGAATATGTTCTACTTTCTTCTCTCCTCTGTGACAGGAAACTGAATATATTTAACTTGTAGACAAAACAAGAGATTTGAGGACGTCATCTTGGGCTTTGGGAAACACTGATCCAATCAATCAATAACAAAAGTAATCGTTAGTTGCAGCCCTTCCCTAGAGTACATGCATCGGCAAAAAGGAGCTGCAGCACCTCGCCCGCAAAAGGGAAACTGGGCCCCCCTTTCTGGGGCTAGACGGGGGAGGGGAGCTCAGCGGCAAACGTCTGGTAGTCGGACATTGACCAACGGGGCTCGGTTGGGCACAGCCCGAGAACAGCATGGCGGGGCCGCTCCGTGGGCCCACCACTCGCAAGGATAGGCATTAGGGTCGGATGCATTGTGAGCTGCACTTGGGTGGACAACACAGGGCTTGGCTCAGGCCGTGTTCAGCAAGGGGGGGAACTGCGGACCCCAACCCTAAGTTCAGCTCCTGTGGTTCTTTAGTTTCTGGAACTATTTGGTCTACAGCCAGAATGTGTTCCTTGTTCTACAGAATGAAACAGAGTTGTCTTACTGTTGCCGTCCTCAGAGCAGGTAGACTCACAGTGGAGAAACACACAGGTAAATGTAAACAGCTGATCTGACTTCCTGCAAACAAAACACAACACAACCAATTACCTGAGTCTGTGCTGTTACCTGAGTCTGTGCTGTTACCTGAGTCTGTGCTGTTACCTGAGTCTGTGCTGTTACCTGAGTCTGTGCTGTTACCTGAGTCTGTGTTGTTACCTGAGTCTGTGTTGTTACCTGAGTCTGTGCTGTTACCTGAGTCTGTGCTGTTACCTGAGTCTGTGCTGTTACCTGAGTCTGTGCTGTTACCTGAGTCTGTGCTGTTACCTGAGTCTGTGTTGTTACCTGAGTCTGTGTTGTTACCTGAGTCTGTGTTGTTACCTGAGTCTGTGCTGTTACCTGAGTCTGTGCTGTTACCTGAGTCTGTGCTGTTACCTGAGTCTGTGCTGTTACCTGAGTCTGTGTTGTTACCTGAGTCTGTGTTGTTACCTGAGTCTGTGCTGTTACCTGAGTCTGTGCTGTTACCTGAGTCTGTGCTGTTACCTGAGTCTGTGCTGTTACCTGAGTCTGTGCTGTTACCTGAGTCTGTGTTGTTACCTGAGTCTGTGCTGTTACCTGAGTCTGTGTTGTTACCTGAGTCTGTGTTGTTACCTGAGTCTGTGCTGTTACCTGAGTCTGTGCTGTTACCTGAGTCTGTGCTGTTACCTGAGTCTGTGTTGTTACCTGAGTCTGTGTTGTTACCTGAGTCTGTGCTGTTACCTGAGTCTGTGCTGTTACCTGAGTCTGTGCTGGTGTTGGTGGGAGACTCTTAGCTGCAGGTGTCCAGACTGTTTCAGGTGAGTGAGACTCATCACAGAGACAGAGGAGAGGCGGTTGGAGGACAGATCGCTGATGGAGACAGTTTGATTGTGAAAAGATGGATCTGAGGTTTCTGCTTTGACCTCATATATGAAGTTATGACATGTTATTCGGTCTGACCTGAGTACAGAGCGAAGCAAAAGAGAGAAAATAAACACTTACATGTTGTGTATCTTTCTGCAGCTGCTGAAGCTGGGCAGACTATGGATCAGGTTGTGGGACAGATCACTGCAGACAGACAGACAGAGACAGACTAATGTGCAGCAAAATTGGACATACACTAACAATCATTGAGTCAAAACTGACCCAACAATGCCCCCCAGCACCGATGGGATTGTGTTACTGGTGTTACTGGGTCTGATTGTAATGCTGTTTTAAATTACATGCACATTTCTCATTTTTTGGGGCAGCAGTAGCTCAGTCCATGGGGACTTGGAGCATGTCTATGTTCCCTGGGTCCTATGTTCCCCTCTTTGTATGAGACTGGGGAACGGCCTGTTACTTTTTCCACCATTACTGCCAAATTCCATGGCAAATAGGCCTATGTAGGCCTACGGGCTGTTTGACGCGCATATGCAAATAGACCTAGACGAGGAAAGATTAGGTCAGGGGTGGCAAACCTGCAGGTCTCGAGCTGCATGCTGCTCTTTGGCTGCTCTGTTAATTATGTCACTTTATCTTGGACCAAAGGATCCTTTCAACCCTAACCCTAACCCCCCTAACCCTAACCGGGGAACATAGATGTCACTTAGAACATAGGACCCGGGGGAACATAGGGATGACCCCTGCCAGTTCACCTCCTTGGCACTGCCGATGTGCTTGTTGAGAAGTACGGCAGTACAGAAAATGTGCAAACATTCTCTTACGTTACCAGCTACCGCTAGCGGTAGCTAGCTAGCTTGGTTAGCAGAAAGCTGAATACGGCATTTCTAGGCGAACAAAATGTCCCAATAACTTTGATGAAGTGAAAATACACAGTGAGAGGGTCAAGGTTTTAGACAAAAACACAGATAGAAGGTCTATTTTAATGTACACACTGCCATGGTTAGCGTTGCTAAGCCTCAGCCATACATGCATATGCCCACACCCCTAAAGCATCCCCCACTTTATTGTCTATTTTAAAATAAATGGAACCATAATTACAAAGAAAACTCCTGTGTGCCCTACATGCAGTTCAACGGTGCTGAGCACGGTGCTGCTATACTCTCATCTCATTCATCTAAAATGCATGTTTGATGCTTACATATGTCAACACTTTGGCTAACGTTAGCTTGGAGAGCTACCTGTTGGGACACAGACTACAGAAAATGACACCACCCAAACTAGCAGTCAGTCCGACCGGCGGTGACATGTTGCTGTTTGTAACACTAAGTTTGGTTTATCAAAGACGCTAGAAAAGCAACACAGGACAGAAACGAGAGGTGGATCACACCTCCATGTTTAACTACATATCTTTAAATGTTACAGTTACAGCTGATAAATGACTACAGAAAATTAACAAGTTTGCTGATTTCACATATATCCGCACTTCAAATTAACAGCCAGTTGTCTACCTGGAAGTCAGGAAGTTTTTTTGTGTTAGTCACAGTAATTCAGGTCTAAAGGTCTTGCCCGTGCATGCATGTGTATTTCGGGCCCATGTGTATAATGTGTGTAACAGCAGAGTGTAAAAACAGGATTTCCCCATCGAGGATGAATGAAGTGCTTCTTCTTAACATTATTAGGACAAAGTGATACACTTTTTTAATCTTCCTGAGGTGTTGATGATGTTTTTTTATTTTTATCTTGGCTTCTTCTGCTGGTCAATGTTGTTATTGTCTTATCGTCAATGTCATAAGTATCTGTTAAGCACATTATGTTGCATTTTATGAATAAATTGTGCTTAATACAATTCTTATTTTTCTTGTCCCGCTGTTTTCATTTTGTACTAATACTTTTCATCATATGTCAATTTTAGTTGTTTCATGTGAGCATTCACATGCGGCCAGACTTATCCTTAACTGTTGCAAATATGACCACATCTCTCCAATTCTCAGATCTCTACACTGGCTGCCCGTTCGACAGAGAATAGATTTTAAAATCCTTCTCTTTGTCTTCAAATCTCTACATGACTTATAGCTCCCGTCTATCTATCCGAACTTATTCATCCATACACTCCGTCCAGAAGCCTAAGATCACATGGCCAGGCTCTGCTGGTCGTCCCTCGTGTCAGACTAAAGCGTAGAGGGGAGCGTGCTTTTGCGGTGGCGGGGCCTCGTCTGTGGAACACCCTGCCTCTAGAGATCAGAACAGCCCCCAACCTTGCTATCTTCAAGTCGTTGGTAAAAATGTATTTATTATAATCAGCATATTGATCTCCTTTTTAGGTTGGTTCTTCTATTTTATATTTGAGTCTCTGTTTTAAGGTTGCTCTTAGCTTTGCTGTTTTTATGTTGTGTTTTACGAGTTGTTTTGCTGGTTTTATGTTCTGATATGCTTGCTCTGTAAAGCACTTTGGTCTGTCTAGCGGCTGTTTAAATGTGCTATATAAATAAATAACTTGAACATTCACACCAGCCTTAAAATGTCCCCTGCAAATGTACAAACAAACATGATATGACATGATGACAGATGACTCTTACAGCTTCTGCAGGTGGGGCAGCTCCTCACACATGTTGTCAGGTAAGGTGGAGATGTGGCTGCCTGTGATGGAGCTGAACACATCAAACAGTCTCTGATATTTATTCAGCCACGTTTCTTGAGTTGTTCAAATCAGTGACAGCGAACTGAACAACATGACGAGGGTTTTAAAAGACTGAAGTATTAAAGAGCCCCTATTATGCTTTTATTGGATTTTGTCATTTTTTGTGTGTTATATAGTTGTTTGTGTACGTAATAGATAGTATAAAGACATATAAAACATTTCACTGGAGCGTTCTCTCCCACTGACAGCACTTTTTCTCAACTGCCTGAAAACGCCTCTCCCACATTCCTGTTTCAAATTTCTCAGTTAGCGATGTCACTGATTGAGGACGCCAGCTCAGTCATGTGCTGACATGATCAGATAGGTGCTGCCTGAGCAACCACAGCCCGCCCAGCGACTTGTTTGAATTTAGTTGACCAATCACAACAGAGTGGGCCAGCTGACCAATCAGAGGAGGGCGGGCCAAGAGCTCAGACGGGAGCTGTCACAGCTGTAGTTCACTATTTAATAAACACTATATAGGGAATAGTGAGTGAGTGAGGGAGTGAATGAGTGAGGGGTTTCCAACACAGACAGAGTGTTTCAGGTGGATGAGCTGCAGCAATGGGCAGTATGAGAAACATAATGTGTAGTAGACTAGTAGTAGACCCCAAGAGTACAACATATGATGCTGGAAAGGAGTATAATAGGGGCTCTTTATGGTAGAGTATTGGGATTGTGACTGTTGTTAATTAAATGGGACTTACAGGGTTTCCAGTCTGTTGGTCCCAGTGAAGTCTGGAAACTCTGTGATGCTGCTTCCACTCAGCGACCTGACACAAATATCACAGGAACAACTAAGAAAATGTATTTTGTATTTGCTTTGTCATTATTCCTTATATTGGTCTTGTTTACAACAAAATGTGACGAAAAACATCAAAAATAGCGGGACAAAATATATTGTGTTATTAAGTTTGAGACTTGTGGTCTAGACTCCACTGGGGGAATATGACTATACATACACGGCCTCTATAGCCTTTATAATATAACATTGCGTTGGAGTCTAATCGCCAAATACTCTAACATATCAACCTATCATGCACCATGTTCTTTTAAAGCGTAACTCTCGCCAAAATGCAACCTAGGGTCTTTTTGTGAATGTACGTGAGTCAAACTTTAGTTTAAAAACATATTTAGGACGGAAACGCCACTTTTAAGATTTAACGTATTCTTGTTTTTGGGTCAAATGTCCTTTTGAATGGGAGAGCTAGGGCCACTTTTATGCTAGCCTCAAAATATCTATTTTTAACCACTAAGAAGACTCGACACAACATGAGACTTTGCTCCGAGTGTCTCCAGGAGCTCTACACATTAACTCCACTGGAGCACAAGGGATATACTAAATCTGTTGCTGCTTGTTTTGATATTGACTCGTTCTGACTGCCGAGACGGCGGCGACCGGAAACAACAAGAGCTACGGTGAGTTGTTAAAACCTTTCTTTTTAGTAAACTCTGGGTCCACAAACAATGTTGTCAATGCTGAGTTAATGTGTAGAGCTCCTGGAGACACTCGGAGCAAAGTCTCATGTTGTGTCCAGTCTTCTTAGTGGTTAAAAATAGATATTTTGAGGCTAGCATAAAAGTGCCCCTAGCTCTCCCATTCAAAAGGACATTTGACCCAAAAACAAGAATACGGTCAATCTTAAAAGTGGAGCTTCCGTCCTAAATATGCTTTTAAACTAAAGTTTGACTCACGTACATTCACAAAAAGACCCTAGGATGTATTTTGGCGAGAGTTACGCTTTAAGTTATTTCACTCTTAAATGAAGTCTCTCCTTATGGAACTGTATTAATACACAGTCCTCATGCTATCTGTGTTTCTATAGCGTGGATACATACAGAGTGTGGAGGTCTGGCAGCAGCTGGAAAGACGAGTGTCCCACAGTGTGAAGAGGATTATTCTGGATATTTCTGTCAAGATCAGCAAATATGTTGAAAAAATGAATGAATGAATGAAATCTTTATTTTGAGTGATTAATAGAAATAAAAACATATAAAATGTATAAACGAATAGTAAAAAACGAAAATATATGACAAAAAAACTAAACTAAATTTCAAAATAACAGTCAAACCGTTCAAAAGGGGACGGGTAGAAGCCCCAGGCTCATCAGGTCCGACTACTAAACTAACTAAATCACAGTCAAACACATTATAATGTGGGACATGTAACATGTAGCATGCTGCAATCACTTTATTTATGTCAAGAAAATGATTATTCTCATGCATTGTTCAAAATTTTCTGCATATTCAAAACACCCCACGTGTTTCGGGATGTTTTTTTCTTTTGGGTTATCCTGTACATCTACAAAAACAAATCTGTTAGAGAACGAGACCTTGTTGAAGCCAAAGGCTCCAACGTTTAAATCTACATAAATCTATCTTTATTTTTTACTTCTTTAACCCTGGATGTAGTAAAGTAGACACAAACGGTTATTTTTACCTCTTTTTTTGGAGAGTGGGTTGCCTTTCATATTTTTAAGGGGGCCAAATCTACCTCTTCTAAATATACGCCTATGCAGTCAAACAAGAGCAATCACACAGACCATTTCAAAGTATGTAAAGCATATTCAAAATCAGAACACTAATGTGATCAGGGACACTCCCTTGCCATCTCATTTGAACGCGTTCTATTTGTCCACCGAAGTCGATCTGCGAGTCGTTTTCCGGAGTTACGAACCGGAAGTTGCAAACAGAACGCCCCCGAGGTCATATATACGACTCGTCAAGTCGTCTGAGTTCAGTTTCAAAGATGGCTACTTCGTGCATCACACGTAAGTAAACATTGTGGTTTTCTACAATTTTAAGCACTTTTGTCTTTTCTGTAACCAAATGAAGAAGTTGTACACATAGCACTGTATACTGTTACCTATAGGCATGTCGCTACATTCTTATTATGAGTTAAATACCGCCTAATTAGTTATTTTGTAGCTTGTGCAGCTGAAATTGGCTAGAGACGCTCCATGTTGGCTAAGCCGAGTCTTGAGCAGAAAGCAGAGCAGTAGCCTAACGTTAACGTTAATCAAAACGGAATATTCAGGTATCAAACTGTGACATATTTGTGTAATATGTCAATCACTGGGTGAATATAATCCTAAATGTTACTAAAAATGTTACAAAATGTGTTGACACTTTTCTCTGACTCGTGGTATCGTGTGCCAAACAGAATGCAACAACCCCGCGGTTATTTGTTTTTCAACATGGATGTGACGTCACTCTCGAGCTGCAAGTCGCGATTACAAGACAAATAGAACATAACACTGTTAACTGGCATCAAGGACCCTCAGTTGTCACAACAGGTGTGAATTATTTGGGGTCCAGTGTGAAGGTTTTACCCACATGGTCTCGATGGAAGGATTTCCAGAGAAGCTGTTTCCTGGGACGACTGAGATGTTGTTGTTCTGGAGATTCCTGGAGGGAAATACATTTGACGAGTTTTGTTTATCCATTTTTTTTAAATGAATGTTAAATTTAAAATAACACATGAACTGTGTGTTTTGCTCACAGGTCTCTCAGGTTGTTCAGGTGTCTGATGGCTGCAGGGAAACTGCTGATCCTGTTGAAGCTCAGATCTCTGCAGACGCACAAAAGACATCAACACAGAAGACACAAACATCAGTGTTAAACGTACAATATGTAACTTTCTGCCGCTAGGGGTCTCTCAACCAAAACAATGGATTGTAAACACGGACTTTGGATGACGTTGGTAAGTTGCGTGGAATTATGGGAGTTGTACTTTTTAAACACCTTCGCCGATTAAAATGCGTCTGTTCACGGACAAGTGTACCCATTCAAATGTATTCACTTTATGTTTAGTAATGTTTATTCATGTCATTCTAATAACATAGCTGCATTTTCCCAACATAATTTTCTTGATTCAATC
Organism: Gymnocephalus cernua; assembly: GCA_023631565.1. Lineage (NCBI taxonomy): Eukaryota > Metazoa > Chordata > Actinopteri > Perciformes > Percidae > Gymnocephalus > Gymnocephalus cernua. The sequence continues at coordinate 2,258,733 of CM042431.1, forward strand.
TACAACCCCAAATCAGATAAAGTTGGGACAGTATGGAAAACACAAATAAAAAAAGAAAGTAGTAATTTCTAAATGTACTTTGACTTGTATTTCATTGCAGACAATGTGAACACAAAATATTTCATGTTTTGTCCGGTCAACTTAATTTCATTTGTAAATATACATCCTTTCCTGTCATTCAGACCTGCAACACATTCCAAAAAAGGTTGGGACAGGAGCAATTTAGGGCTAGTAATCAGGTAAATTGGTTAAATAACGATGTGATTTGAAAGAGGTGATGTCAACAGGTGATTGTAATTATTATTATTATTTGGTACAAAAGCAGCATCCAAGAAAGGTCTAGTCCTTTAGGAGCAAAGATGGGCCGAGGATCGCCAGTTTGCCAACAAATACGTGAGAAAATTATTGAAATGTTTAAAAACAATGTTCCTCAAAGAAAGATAGGAAGACATTTGCTTATTTCACCTTCAACAGTGCATAACATAATTAAAAGATGCAAGGAATGAGGAGGAATTTCAGTGCGTAAAGGACAAGGGCGCAAGCCTAAGCTGAACAACCGTGATCTCCGATCCCTCCGATCTCCGATCCATCAAGAATCGTCATTCATCTATAAGCGATATCACCACATGGGCTCAGGACTACTTTGGCAAACCTTTGTCAAGTACCACAATACGTAGTTACAGCCACAAATGCCAGTTAAAACTGTACTGTGCCAAAAGGAAGCCCTATGTTAACAGTGTCCAGAAGCGCCGTCGACTTCTCTGGGCTCGGAGGCATCTGGGATGGACCATCCCACAGTAGAAACGTGTACTGTGGTCAGATGAATCAGTATTTCAGGTATTTGTTTGGGAGAAATGGATGCCGTGTGCTCCGGACCAAAGAAGAAAAGGATCATCCAGACAACAAGTCCAAAAGCCAGGGTCTGTCATGGTATGGGGTTGTGTCAGTGTCCTTGGCAAAGGTAACTTGCACTTCTGTGATGGCACCATTAATGCTGAAAAGTACATAGAGATTTTGGAGCACAATATGCTGCCTTCAAGAAGACATCTTTTCCAGGGACGTCCATGCATATTTCAACAAGATAATGCAAAACCACATTCTGCACACATTACAAAGTCCTGGCTGTGGAGGAAGAGGATACGGGTACTTGACTGGCCTGCCTGCAGTCCCGACCTGTCTCCAATAGAGAATGTGTGGCGCATTTTGAAGCGCAAAATGCGACAGCGAAGACCCCGTACTGTTGCCCACCTTAAGACTTGTTTGCAGCAAGAATGGGACAAAATTACACCTGAAACACTTCATCACTTGGTGTCTTCAGTCCCTGAATGTCTTGTAAGTGTTGTGAAAAGGAATGGCAACATTACAAAGTGGTAAATGCTTTACTGTTCCAACTTTTTTTGAAATGTGTTGCAAGAACCAAAATAGGAATTTTGTTTTTTTGGAAAAAAAAACAATAAATATCACGAGGAACACATTAAATTATGTGCTGTTGTATTGTCTGCAATGAAATACAAGTTAAAGTACATTTAGAAATCACTACTTTCTTTTTTTATTTGTGTTTTTCCATACTTACCCAACTTTTTCTGATTTGGGGTTGTATATTGGTAGCTGACCAGTTAGCTACCTAGCTAGTGAGCCAGCAAGCTAACATTAGCCAGCAGCTAAAACCACAGTGACTATCACAATATATTTCACATGTCACTGTCATCTTTTGGATGGTTTCAACACCGGGGTGGACGGGGTTTGTTGTAACGTTGCTAGCTACTCAACGAGGCTGAGAGACAGGTGTGGGTGGGGATTGCCGGGGGAATCTCCGGCCGGGCCCGAGACACCGAGGTTCTAGCTGGCTAAATTAGCATTAGATTAGTCGTCTTATCTATACAGCTAACGTTAACATTACTGGTAAACTCATTCGTGGGTTAGCCCAGCGCTGCTTTTATCCGTGTCTGTGGTGAAAACAATGATGCTACTAATAACTATGAGCGTGTTGAACGATGTGGTAACCCTATAATGTTATCCACCAAGCATTAGCTAGCTAGCATTAACGTTAGCTACTTGTCAACCAACACATTGTAGTAATATTAAACTGGATCGATATTGATATGTATCAATAAATAAGATATCTGCTGTGTTACTGTGTTGCAAAGTGGCATGTTATCAATCACAAAATGATGCTGTGTGGCAGAAAAAGCAGTATTATGGTTAGGAGTATTTCTTTCTGTGACATTGTATGATTTACAATTACGCTCAAACGTATCATCTGGGAGCCGTGTTTTGAAGGACGTTACGAGCAACTAGAGGGTGAAAGGTTACTGACAGGCGACTAGGAAGGAAAGGAAACGTGCCGTGTCTGAAAATAAAATAACAGATTTCTCTGGGTTTGAAGTTTGGTGGAAACATTTGGGAGAGTGTAACTACACAACAACAAAAAATATATAACATAGGTATGGTCGTTTTTAGACATTTTAATGCAGAAATGTTACATATTGTACCTTTAACACCATCAATCAGTAATCAATGTAAATATCATCAATCATAGACATGGCCAGTGCTATTAAAGTAAATTACATTACATTTTACATTGGTTTGGGATGTCTTTGTCATGACAACTTGACATTAAATATCTTTGGAGTGTCCTTATTAAGACAACTTGTCAGTAACCAGGATGACTTTGTCAAGTTGTCATTACAAAGACATCCTTTGGAAAAACGAATAAAGTTTGAAATTCAGCATTAGTGAACTCCAAATACAACTCTGATATATTTCATTTTAAACTTCTAAAGTCACTTTGTTTATCTCATTTAGACTGTGTTCAACATATATGGAACTTTTGATGAAGATTTGGAGGAAGTATTTTTATAGTGACCTCAGAGTCTTTGATATGTGTGTGTGTGTGTGTGTGTGTGTGTGTGTGTGTGTGTGTGTGTGTGTGTGTGTGTGTGTGCGTGCGTGCGTGCGTGCGTGCGTGCGTGTCTATAGATGTGCCTTAATGTGTACGTCTGCTGAAAAACAAAGAGACCGCAGGCGGATCTATCTCATACAGCTCTACGTTGTAATAGACCAATCTAGATAAATGCCAGCCAGATGCATTCATGCTGTAAAGACGCCACAGTGACCCTACACACTGTAAACAGAGTACCCAGGGAAGGGTTAAAATCAAGGGCAACTGGACTAAGTTAAAGGTGCTCTGAATTATAATGTGTTTGACTATCTCTCATGTGAGGGGCTTCTTTACTTCTGGCTGAACAGTAGGGAAACCCAGATAGACCCGTAGACCCGCGGTCAAGATGATCGATATCGCTTCATTCATTAGTGCTCCTGGTGTTGTAACAACAGTGGTTATGGCTGGGGACCCGACCCCGACCCCCCTCGGAAATATGATTGCCTGGAATCGCCACTGGGTTTGAAGGCGTTGGAGACACCTGAGGCCAAGTCTGAACAACCATTGTTGGCATTCTCACATGAGGCCAAATGTGAGCGTTTGTTCCTGAGATGAGAAAGGACAGCATTGTAAGAGGGGGATAAGTGTTGCAGGAAACTAAACGAATGCTTCCATTAGGCCTCGTCTTGGCCGGCGCTAAGCTCTGCACGATGCCGCTGCAAAATAACCTCGGGAAGGAACTTGTTTTGGTGGAACATGTGTACGTTCAAAAGTAGTTTGTCGTGCAGCAGAAAACTCCGATTGGACAGATAGTCTAGCTAGCTGTCTGGATTTACCCTGCAGAGATCTGAGGAGCAGTTAACCAGAGTCCTCACAAATCAGCCGGAGGTTAGAACGCCAACACAGAGACAGAGGAAGGAGACGGACATTGGTGAGAAGACATGCATCCGGGGGAATTTCAATCCCGGATGTGGAACGTCGTGGATATAGACTAAATTGCAGTGACCCATGACCCTCTGTTTTCATCACAGGTCAGAGGTCATCTCATATGTGAAAAATAAACATACATTGGAATACTATTCAGACGTAGATGTGAATACTAATACTATTCAGATCGGGCAGTTAAGAGGACAACATAATGACCTCACTGCTTCACTTTACCATTAATGCATGTCGCTGTTTAAAACCAACAGACTCAAGTGGCTGTGACTCTCAGGAATACAACAATAAAGATTTATTCTATTCTATTCTATACAATTCAAATTCCTGGCACAGCAATTTAAGATGGCTACACAAAAGGTAATAAATTGTGATGTTTACAAAATAGATCAAAAGCAGCAGTTTAAAATAGGGCTTGTTGGGATGACTAAAACACTGACCTCACTGCTGCACTACAACTAGACAGTCCATCCAGAAAAATGAGTTTTTTTGTGATTGTTGCGGGCAAAAATCCTTGATTATGCGGCACGTTTTCTTAAAAAATGTGATGGAATATGCAGGATATTTATGCAATTTTATGCAATGAAATTGCGGGAACTTGCAAAAGTTGCGGTTTGATGAAAAAGAGAAAAAAAGTGATTCCCCCCCAACACCGTGGTCTCACTAGGAGAAATTACGTCACTTCATAAAGTTCCCATGGCAACAGGGGAAAATGGCTGCTCTTGTGTGAAGTAAACGCAACATTTTTAAACTTCCTGCTGAGATATATGTGACTTTTTTGCAACGAAAATGTGGGGATTATGAAATCATGCAAGCCCCGCATATTTTGCGCGGAAATCGGCAATTTATGCGGCGAAAGTGCGGCATATTTGAAAAAATGCGGCCCCCGCATAAATATGCGGACTTTGACTGATTATGCATCGTGTTTTTCTGGAGGGAGTGACTAGAGTGTCAAAGATTAAAAATAGTTTGGTAATTTGGTTCAAAAGACAGTGTCTAACCAACAGTTAAGGCAGCCACTCTTTCCATTATATATATTATATATTATATATATATATATATATAATATATATATATATATATATATATATATATATATATATATATATATATATATATATATATATATATATATATATATTTGTGGTCTGTGTGCTCATTTCTTACGTCTCTATTGGCAGAGTGAGTGTGACTCTTACAGCTCATAGTCAGAAGATAATTTTAACATCATTAATATAAAAACCTGGTCAAAATCAAAGATTAGATAATACTTAAAGGAAAGGCACAATCTCTAAGTCCTCATTTAGTCCTCCTGTTGGAGCAATGAGCTGTTGTGCGGACTTTACCTCCTTTGAACAATCACACACACAACATTGTCTTTTTGTATTATTGCACGTCTCATAAAGCCTTCTCACTTACAGTTTGGTATACATAAAGCCCTAAAAAAGTCAGCAAAAACATTCCTCAGCCATCATCATAAAAGTAGGCTCCAGCAACCTGTTTCACAGCCTGAATATGTAAACTCTGGTTCTATGGGAATATCCGAGTCTCAAAGTCTGCTCTCAGTGTCATATCATTGCAGTTTGAAAAACATTTTCCCATCTTTTTTGGTTTGGAGCACAACTAGGGGGGCCAAAATTGACTGTGAACTTAAATGGATATGTGGGCCAGATCAAAGTTTGCGAGGGGCCGGATTTGGCCCATGGGCCTCGAGTTTGACACGTGTGCTCTAGTTTCTCATTTCTAGTTTTTGGGCTGAGATGGGAGCGTGTGCAGTAGATGCTGTGACCACACACGGCGAGGCTGTTTGAACTGCACGGGTGGCTCAATTAAAGGATTAACCCGCTGAAGAACAACATCAAACTACCCTCCATCCTGAAGCCCCATGTTGTTTACAGGGTCAAGATATCCATTTGAATAAATACGAATTTAATGGGAATGAATGTGATGTTTTTGGAGAAAACGTGCAGAAATGTTCAGAGAACATATGAGGAATGTTAAATAATAATGTTAGAGACACAGGTATGATATATTATATTACGTTTTAAAATCCAGTTTAGGTGAAACCAGTCAAAGTGACATTTTGATATTATATTCTGTCTATTTTAGTTCGTCTAACTTCTAACTTTTAAGTGCCCTTCTTTCTCACCTCCTTTAATACTTTGATTATTATTTATTTGAAAATTGATGCAGAAAACCTACAATTTTGACAAAGATGAATAAAGTGCTCAATCAATCAATCAATCAGTCAATCAATCAGTCAGTCAGTCAGTCAATCAGTCAGTCAGTCAGTCAGTCAGTCAGTCAATCAGTCAGTCAGTCAGTCAGTCAGTCAGTCAATCAGTCAGTCAGTCAGTCAATCAGTCAGTCAGTCAGTCAGTCAGTCAGTCAGTCAGTCAGTCAGTCAGTCAGTCAATCAGTCAGTCAGTCAGTCAGTCAGTCAGTCAGTCAGTCAGTCAATGAATCAGTCAGTCAGTCAGTCAATGAATCAATCAGTCAGTCAGTCAATCAGTCAGTCAGTCAATCAGTCAGTCAGTCAGTCAGTCAGTCAGTCAGTCAGTCAGTCAGTCAGTCAGTCAGTCAATGAATCAGTCAGTCAGTCAGTCAATCAGTCAGTCAATGAATCAATCAGTCAGTCAGTCAATCAGTCAGTCAGTCAGTCAATCAGTCAGTCAGTCAGTCAGTCAGTCAGTCAGTCAGTCAGTCAGTCAGTCAGTCAGTCAGTCAATGAATCAGTCAGTCAGTCAGTCAATCAGTCAGTCAATGAATCAATCAGTCAGTCAGTCAGTCAGTCAGTCAGTCAATCAATTCCCATACACTCTAAGAAATAAATCTGAAATAACAGAAAAACTTCTGGCAGACTTAGCCCTGTAATTTATTAAAAAAACCTGAAATGATGTGTCTAGCTACAGTTAAAATACAGAACATTTTGTTCGCTCTATATATAAAAGTCTCTCACACAAAGCTGCTCAGTTCTTAAATTTCATAAAAAGGGTCACAAAAGTGTGGAAAAAAGCGACAAAAACTTTGAATAAAAATTCAAAAAAAGTCAAAACCGTGACAATGTGGATTTCTTTAATCTCCCTCAATCAACCTCGGAGGCCGACAAAAGTTGTCGGAGCACAAACTATGCAATTTAAACTGAAAAAAACTAAAACACAACTGTGAATCACATTCTATATGGACAATTTCTGTTAAAATATACAGTCATACAACTGTTAATACACAGATATTTCTTAGAGTGTAATCCAGAGTGTAATTAAACGACACAAGGACGTATTTCTATGACAGACGGATGAACTGCATGCTAAAGGAACTTTGAGTGTTAGCCTAGCATCCTGCTCACGTGACAAGCAGCTTTACAACAATATTAACATTATTAATAATCAGAGATGTATATACGTAGATACCTCATTCGCCGCTGCTGTTCGTTAGAACAACACAGTATCCTGAGTAAACTTTGATATAAACCAGTTGGTGATCATCCACTCATCATCCTCTGACATTTTTTAAATAATAAACTAGATCTAATTTCATATAGATTATATTGGTATGTAAGAATTGTAAAACTTGTGGTAAGAAGTTGGTATTAGTGGTTTATATAATGGTGGTAGTGGGGGAAAGAGTAGAGCCGACCGATAAAGGATTTTTGAGGCTGATATCAATACAAATATTTGGTGATTTAAAAATCCGATATTCTGATATATCGGCCGATAAAATCCAGAAACGCGTAACAAAACATAACCAGATTTCCCTAACATTAGTTATTTGTAGTTATTTATGAGTCCTCACTAAAATAATATGATAATGCAGTTTAAAAATCAACTTGTTTGTTTTATTGTCACAACAAAACATCAAAATATATTAACGTTCTGATAAATAAAATGTATAAAAACACATAAGATCTGAAACTTAAAGGGATACTTCACCGATTTAGCATTCAGCTTTGTATCAGTAGAAACCCGGTAGTATTTCTGAATGACCGTGCTTTCCTCCCTCATATCCCCCTGAGACAGGAGATATCTGCATTGGGGGGTCTGGAAAAAATCTTCAGATGACGTAAAATGACGATTTTTGCGTCATTGGAAGATTTTTTGGCCAGAGCAAAAGACTACAGCCAGTATTAGGAGCTACTTCCGCATGTTTTCAACCCGCCCATCACCCAAAGCGAGCTGATCTCGTCCGGAAAAAAACGAAATGTCAGCCATCTTGGATCTTCGCTAAACAGGGCTCTGCTCTCTGTTCTCAGCAGCAAACTTTTACAACAATTATGTGCATTCAAACTACCGCACATGTGTACCACCGGGATACATCGGTACAGATCGGAGAATATGCAGGGAACGTTATTACAGACGGAATAATCGGCCCACTACGAGAGCTTCACCTGCCACGGAGACCAGCACGGAGACCAGCGGACTCGCTCGATGGCCCGAGCCGGGTAGGGGACATCCTCGTCGGCTAGGTGGGAAGCTGACGCTAGCCGGCCACCTGTCCCATCCATCCTGCTTGCAAGTGTCCGTTCATTAGACAACAAACTGGACTACATCCAACTTCAACAAAACTCCCAACGCGAGTTCAGAGACTGTGTTTTTTTTTGTTTTCGTGGAAACATGAACAACAGCGTACCGGACTGTCCAGCTACCAGTCCTGCTGGCCCTCCGAGCTAGTGATGCTCTGTCACCGGGTAAGAGACTTGTGAAGGTGGGCTGTGTTAACACGGACTGGTGCAGAAATGTGGTGATTTGTATCCAACTAACTGCTAACCGCTGGAGTTTGTGACTGTTACATGGCGACCATTCGACATTCCACGCTAATTCACGGCTGTGTTTATACTCGGTGTTTACAGCCCACCAAGCCTAATGCTGGTATGCTTAGCTGAACTTTACGGAGCCTATAATGTGTGTGTGCACTAAAGCTAGCCTGTTTCGTATGTCGTTATTATATAATGTAGTTTTTATATATTTTAAATGTGTAACACCACTTGAGCCACGATGAAACGTTGTTTCGTGTATATGGTTGAAATAACAATAAAACACATTGAGTTGAGTTGAATGCCTCGCTGTCTGTCTGTCTAGTGGTAGGCGTGGCTTGGGAGTGGACTCAAAGTGAGTCAGCGAAGTGAAGTGCATTCTGGGATTTGGTGTCTTTCATCCATATGAGCCAAAAACACATTTTCTGGCTTTTCTCAGCCTAGAAGGCACCAATTAAATTTTTTTTGCCACATTCCTGCTACATAAAAAAGTCAGCAAAAGTGACACAATTTAAAGATATTTTCAGCTTTCCAGTGTCAAAAAAGTGGTCATTTTCAATTTCGACCCCAGGAGGACAACAAGTTCATAGTCGTATATGATAGCAGAGCAGGTGAGCATGTGCCACTCCGCAACAGAGCATAACAGACAATAACAGTGAGAGTGTGCAATCCTGCACGAATAATAGAAGAGAGTTAACAAATGCTAATATAATAATATAATAATCAGCGTTGACTCACAGCAGGAGCAGCTGTCCGAGGGAGCTGAAGGCTCCGTCAGGGACGTGGCGGATGTGGTTGAGGGCGAGAATCAGAGCCTGCAGCGCCGGCAGGTCCCTGAGAGCAAGGACGGGAACCTCCGTCAGGACGTTGTCATCCAGCCGCAGGTGGCGGAGAGAGCGCAGGCCTTTGAAGGAGGCGGCCGGCAGACGGGACAGCAAGTTAGCGTCCAGACGTCTGGACAAGATATCAGGAGAGAGACGTTTTAAAAGCTGCAATATCAATAAAATGTTAAATTGTTACTACTTATTATGTTGTCTCTACGGAAGCATATTGCTGCCATGCAGAACATATCAGAATCACGTTATTATGTGAAAAATGTATGGTAATAACAAGATGTTTTTCACATTATGACAAGTGATTCTTGTATGTCTTGACATTTTGAACACAAATCATTTAAAAGTGAACATGTTGCGACGCTGCTGTTGCTCATCTGATCTCAACAGTAGTCAGTAAGACCCGGTCTCTGTCGATCAGGGAGGTCCACACATTCTTCCACTGCATGGTAGTAATTTCTGGTGTTGACAGTCTGACAAAGCCTCCTGGCACAACCACAGACAGGCAGCTGGCTCCGGGCCCACACCCACCACCACCACCTGTGCCTGTGTGTGTGTGTGTGTGTGTGTGTGTGTGTGTGTGTGTGTGTATGAGAGGTGTGAGGTTGGCCCTTCTGAACAACACAGAGGTGTTAACTGTTGGTTAGTTAGAAATGTCTGTAGGGAGATTACATTCTCATCCACATATATATATATATATATATATATATATATATATATATATATATATATATATATATATATATATATATATATATATATATTAGGGCTGTCAAATGATTAAAATTTTTAATCAAATTAATCACAATTTTCAGTGGATTAATCATGATTAATCACCATTTGCAATTACACCTGAATCCTAACCATTTTTTTCTGAAATGCATACCAAAAGATACTAGTGCTGTCAAGCAATTAAAATATTTAATCGCGATTAATCGCACATTTTTATCTATTCTAAATGTCCCTTGATTTCTTTTTGTCCCATTGTATTTTCTCATTTTAATTCTCTTATCAGCCTGGAAAAGTAGATTGGCTTGCTTTGTGACAATGTTTTTTTTATTGAAAACAACATTGTCATATACGTTATGTTCAATTTCACACTAACATTGACACTTGGAAATAATAATCTGTCACATAATGTAACGCTGTTACCTCGATTTTCTATTGCAGGTAGTACTGCAGATAGTCCTGCAGATAGTACTGCAGATAGTCCTGCCTCATGCCTGAGGCGAGCGTGGCTGGTCCTACTGTCTATGCTATCTGTCTATGGGCTCATAGCGTCGTCATAGCAACTGGTTTCCCGTGACTCATTTCCTGGTTCTCGTTCTCGTTCATAACCAACGTAAAATCAAGGAGAGGGTTTTCCTGCTCCAGGTTTCCCACCGTGGTCAGAAAGAACAGAGGAGACACTTTGTTTCTCTCACTGACTGTAGAGTCACTACTTGCTCCGAAGCTAATCGCCGTGACGAGCCTACTAGCTACGCGGCTAGCAAGCTAAAACAGGCCGCGGCTTGTGTCTGTTTTGTTTCCGGTCTGCGAAATTACAAGACCCGCCCTTCAATCACTACTATTGGCCAGGCGTCCAAGGTAACGTAACCCCATTTGTTCAGGTCCTATCCCCTGACCAATCCACTATCCTAACTACTCGCGGTGAAATGCCTAAACCGAACCAATCAGCTGCTTCGTAGGGCGGGACATGGCGTGGCCATAGACAGTTAAAGAAGTGGACTAACAGATCCCGTTGCTCTCTCTATGCGTTAAAAGTGCGTTAAAAAAATTATCGGCATTAAAATGGGTTTGCGTTAACGCCGTTAATAACGCGTTAAACTGACAGCCCTAATATATATATATATATATATATATATATATTTATATATATATATATATATATATATATATATATGCAGGAAATCTTCACAGGTCGGATGTGAACCCTGGACCTCTGCGTCGAGACATAATCCTCTCAGTACATGTGCGCCTGCTCTACCCACAACCCGGCCACAATCGATTTAAATATTTGATCGCGGCTACTCACCATAGTTAACTCGCGATTAGTCGCAAATGAATCGCACATTTATCGCTTCTAAATGTACTTTCAAAATTATATTTTTCAAGTTTTTATTGCTCAAGCGGTATTTGAGACTCAAATACTAGGTCACTGTAGACCAGTCACTGTACTAGGTCACTTTGACAGTACGTGCAAATACCTTCAGTCTTCCCTCTGGAAGGGGCTTTAAAACTCTACTATATATATATATATACATATATATATATATATATATATATATATATATATATATATATATATATATATATATATATCACCATTAATCACCATTTGCAATTACACCTGAATCCTAACCATTTTTTTCTGAAATGCATACCAAAAGATACTAGTGCTGTCAAGCAATTAAAATATTTAATCGCGATTAATCGCACATTTTTATCTATTCTAAATGTCCCTTGATTTCTTTTTGTCCCATTATATTTTCTCATTTTAATTCTCTTATCAGCCTGGAAAAGTAGATTGGCTTGCTTTGTGACAATGTTTTTTTTATTGAAAACAACATTGTCATATACGTTATGTTCAATTTCACACTAACATTGACACTTGGAAATAATAATCTGTCACATAATGTAACGCTGTTACCTCGATTTTCTATTGCAGGTAGTACTGCAGATAGTCCTGCAGATAGTACTGCAGATAGTCCTGCCTCATGCCTGAGGCGAGCGTGGCTGGTCCTACTGTCTATGCTATCTGTCTATGGGCTCATAGCGTCGTCATAGCAACTGGTTTCCCGTGACTCATTTCCTGGTTCTCGTTCTCGTTCATAACCAACGTAAAATCAAGGAGAGGGTTTTCCTGCTCCAGGTTTCCCACCGTGGTCAGAAAGAACAGAGGAGACACTTTGTTTCTCTCACTGACTGTAGAGTCACTACTTGCTCCGAAGCTAATCGCCGTGACGAGCCTACTAGCTACGCGGCTAGCAAGCTAAAACAGGCCGCGGCTTGTGTCTGTTTTGTTTCCGGTCTGCGAAATTACAAGACCCGCCCTTCAATCACTACTATTGGCCAGGCGTCCAGGCGTACTATATATATATATATACATATATATATATATATATATATATATATATATATATATATATATATATATATATATATATCACCATTAATCACCATTTGCAATTACACCTGAATCCTAACCATTTTTTTCTGAAATGCATACCAAAAGATACTAGTGCTGTCAAGCAATTAAAATATTTAATCGCGATTAATCGCACATTTTTATCTATTCTAAATGTCCCTTGATTTCTTTTTGTCCCATTATATTTTCTCATTTTAATTCTCTTATCAGCCTGGAAAAGTAGATTGGCTTGCTTTGTGACAATGTTTTTTTTATTGAAAACAACATTGTCATATACGTTATGTTCAATTTCACACTAACATTGACACTTGGAAATAATAATCTGTCACATAATGTAACGCTGTTACCTCGATTTTCTATTGCAGGTAGTACTGCAGATAGTCCTTTTTTATGGAAGCTATATATATATATATATATATATATATATATATATATATATATATATAGCTTCCATAAAATTTGGAGCATCAAACATTAAATTTCCAGCATTCTGGTGAATTTCATATGCAACAATTTGTGCCTCTTAGCCTGGGTTAACATGCTCCACCACCCTCATGCTCCCTCCCAAGCCCAAGTTAGGGCCTCTATGGCTGGGCCTTGACCTCCAGGGCCCTCAGCCACACCTCCAAACCCCAGTAAGTGGCTCTAAGCCTGGGTTAACATGCTCCACCACCCCCAGGCTCCCCCTTAACCATCTGCATCAATTCATGGTGCAAAGGGTCTTTATTTATGTAACTATAACTATAAATGTGTGCGTGCAGTCTCTTGATCGTCACTCACAGAGAACGCAGGTTCTTGAGGTTCTGTAACGCTTCAGACGGAACCTTCTTCAGATGATTGTTCTGCAGACTTCTGTGTGACGACACACAACAACACAACTATGAATATCATTTATATAAATACAAACATATCCAACTTGTTTCAGGGTGTTTCCTGTAAAACCCTCACTGGCTTCTGATAGACAACAGTGATGATTAAATCTGGAGAGGACACATTAGTTCTATAATCAATAATCAAATGCTGATAAACAGGAGTTCAGATTAGAGAATAATTCTATTTTATTCAAAGAAAATACACTTGTTTATAACAAGAAAATGTTTTTTTCCATTATTACTTTTCATTCTGTTTTCATTTGGTTTAATTACATCGTGAAACTGTTCTTTGTTCTTTCATTAAAACTAGACTTTGTGAGACTGTGAGAAGTTGTTTAACGTGTTTGTAGCCACGACATTTGGTGTTTTAATGAGACCCTTCTGACATTATAACTAAATACTTGACAGAATTTTTCATTATTACTTTTCATACCAATTTATTCTGCTTTCTGCTTCTCATATTGGATTCGGTTATAACCTAACTTTCTCGTTCTTTCACAGAACAAACCTCATAAAACTTTTCTCCTCATCACATAATGAGTTGGTGTGTTCATGAAGAGAGCAAATATTTTGAGTCCTGTTGGTAGCAATCAGCTGCCGTAATTATGGTTTTATATTTTCATGGCAAAAAAACATTCAATAAGAACAACATTAAATGTTTTTGTGTCTCAGATTAATATTCTGAGTGTCTGACAACATTATGGAAAGGATTTCTAAGGAGGTCGACCTTTCTGTTAGAGAGTAAGATCCTTTTTTTAAATATAAAAACATCCGCAAAATTGCGTTCGCTAAACCCACCAGACTCCATGTAAATAAACAGTAATTTTAGCATCGTAAAACACAATTCATTCAAAGTAGACAGAAGCAAAATAAAACTATGAAAAGCCGTTTTGGGTCGTCTTTACACTTTTCCAACAATCCAACTTTAATTTTGGTTGAAATAAACACATAGTTTACTGATTTACATGTGAAAATATGTTGGCTCTCTACACGTTAAAAGTATATTTTATTTAAATGGAGTCTGGTTGGTTTAGAGCTAGTGACTTCAGAGCTGTTTCTGGTTAAACAGAAAGGTCTCAAAGAGGTTTTAAAGGTCTATCTCTGTAGGGATCCTTTCATAATGTTGTCACACACTCAGAATAATAATCTGAGTCTGTCAGAGGCAAAATAAATCACTTTTAGTGGACCAAATTGACATTTGACCCATAAGGTTACATTGTCTGTGGCTGCCGGTTACAGTGTTCACGCTCAAAACTGGACCAGTTCCTATCAGTCACACAAAAACATCCAGGTTGAAGAAAACATATATTTTTTTTTAGGTTAGCCAACGACGGCCGTGCTTGAAGTTATTTTTTAATTGCCGTTATCTCGAGATAATGAGATAATTAACTAATTACCAGGAGAAAATTAAAGATCTTTTTTTTCCTCTGATTTTTATGAAGTTTATCGCCGTCAAACCACCCAACTCGCATCTCTGCGGTCAAATCAGCCCACCCTAAAACTAAAGTGCAGCCAGATACATTTCTGTAAAATGCATTCAAACAGCCCAGACTGACTTTTACTTTGGAAAATCTTTAAATTAAAACAATAAAAAAGCTCCATTTTGTGGGTGGTTTCAGACGTCAGAATTGTTTTTTTTCCAGCAACCCGAAAAGAAAATCAAAGATGAAAGACATTTCCACAATTTAGTGCTATTTTCTTTTTAATTTAGGGACACAGTTAATATGTTTTATACTTCTTGTGAATATAATCCAGGTACCGTTCATGTTATATCCATATATGGATTTCTAGTTAACACTTTATTTTGAAAAACAGACGTGGTTACACGTGTATCCTTCCGCTAACCTCACCAAGTCCGTCACCGTCAGCTCGATCTGGGCCGTTTCAACTTTTGATTTCTGATGAACATAGTTATAAGTAATAAGAGGAAACAATCGTTTGTCATCTCTTGATAACAGGTTAATTATTTCATTATCTCGAGATAACGGCACTAAAAAATAAAGGAAGTAACATTCCGTAATATTTTAAAGTATTGCTAGAGAAAAGACATTTAAAGTAGGATCCCTAATAATGAAGTGTGTGTGTGTGTGTGTGTGTGTGTGTGTGTGTGTGTGTGTGTGTGTGTGTGTGTGTGTGTGTGTGTGTGTGTGTGTGTGTGTGTGTGTGTGTGTGTGTACATACAGCAGCTTTAGACTGATGAGTCCTCTGAAAACTTCTTTAGAGATCTTCGTCAAACTGTTTCCTGCCAGCCGGCTGCAGGAAACACAATTAATGCAGGTTAATAAACAAACACGCACGCACACACGCACGCACACACATACACACACACACACACACACACACACGCACGCACACACATGCAGTGTTCTTTGCTCCGTCACACATCTGTTAGATGTAGGGACCCTATCTCCATGTAACTATGTCCGAACCCACGGTCTTCTTAAAGGGTAGCTACCATTTTTTCAACCTGGACCCTATATGTACCCACCAGACTCCATGTAAATAAACAGTAATTTTAGCATCGTAAAATACACTTCATTCAAAGTCCACAGAAACAAAGTAAAACTATGAAAAGCTGTGTTGTGTCATGTTTCTACTTTTCCAACCATCACAACTCTAGCTTAGGTTGAAATAATCACATAGTTTACCGATTTACATGTGAGAATATGTTGGCTCTATACACGCTAAAAGTATAGTTTTCTTACATGGAGTCTGGTGGGTTTAGAGCTAGTGACCTCAGAGCTGTTTCTGGTTAATCAGAAAGGTGTTAAAGAGGTTTTAAAAGTCTATCTCTGTAGGGATCCTTTCATAATGTTGTCAGACATTTAGAATATTAATCTGAGTCTGTCAGCGGCCAAAAAAGAACTTTTAGTGGACCAAATTGATGATGCACATTTGCCCCACAGGGTAACATTACAGCCCCGTCTGTGGCTGCCTGTGGTGTAAAGCGGTCACGCTTAATACTGGACCAGTTTAAATATGGTCCAGTTTGAAAAAATAAAAAGGTAGTTACCCTTTAAGGTTTTTTTTTTGTTTGGGGGGGGTTACTCACAGCTCGAGCAGGAGGTGGAGGCTCCCGAAGACGTGGGCAGAAAGCTCCGACAGCTCGTTCATACTCACATCTCTGAAACAAACAGCACATCTGTCCAGATGTTCTCTCGCCACTCTGCTTTTAAATCGGTCAAACCGCCCGGCGGAAGGCTCGTCCTGCTTTACACTGCGTATATATTACTAATTCATTCATTTAATTAACAATAAAGAAGGAAATACTTGACTTTTTTAATTACTTTTGATGTTCTTTAATGAGACATCTCGCAAAAAAACCATTATAGCAAAATTACAACCTATACACGTAATACACTTACATTCACTCATATACGCTCACGGTGACTCACTCACACACCCGCTGAGAAACTAAAACCAAAGAAAAGAAAAGAAAGGAAAGACTGAATGAAAGAAAAGACAGATAGAAAGAAAGGAAGAAAGAAAGAAATCAGAGGAAGGAAAAGCAGAATAAACTTTTTCCGAATTAAAGTGACGCAGTTATTATTTATTCTTCAAGATAATAAGTCCCATTAAGAAAAATATGTGCTGTTTTTTTATAGGTTAGACTTTATTATCATAGATTAAACTAATTATTGAATGAAAAAAACCTATAATGGATTCATCATCTGTTAATTCGTAAATCAACAAATAAAGAATAAATCAATAAAGGTGCAATAAATCAGTTTATTATTTTATTTAAGTGTTGCAACAGCAAATTGAATTGGAATATAAAGTTTTTAATAAATGAGTTGTGATCAGCTTATAAATCTATCTATCTATTTATCTTATGAATTGTATGAGAAAAGAAGAGTGATTTTATGAAGAAGCATTTTCAATGAAAAATCTGATTTTTATAGAAATTATTTAAAAAGATGAAAAAGAAAACTTGTCGTGTTAAACAATTTTGAAAAGACACATTTTTCCAAATGCTTAATATGTGCAGAAAATAACAGTCTCTCTAATTGTTACTGACATGATTATGGTCTGTTTTCTTCATTATGTCTTTAATTCATATTTATTTATTCTTGTTTTCAGAATTTTTCATTACTTTTTCTTTTGTAACTAAATAAAATACTCAAGGATGTATTTATGAATGAAAAAAGAATCGGTTGGTCTTGTTTTTAATCATGATAATACAATAAAAAAATAAAATTAAGAAAAATACTTTGTCTTGTTTGGTTGTTTGTTATTGTTTCTTTTAATGTTTTATTGAAAATACAAAGAGTTCAGGATGAACAAACTCGAGTCATCCCGACTGGATTTTATTGTGTCGGCATGTTTCAAATACACAGAACTACCGCCTATACTACTATACTATACTATACTATACTATACAATACGCCTATACTTGTTATATTACATATCATATTATAGTAAACATACGTGCATTGCTTCTCTGTGTGCTCTGATGAAGAAACATTGCTTTACATCGTTTACAAATCTTCAATAAATAAATATTTCATTTTAAAATAAGTGTGTGTCACAATGAGTTATTAAGTCAATATGTTTTTGGTAGATACATGTAGCTGTAAAACATCAACTTTACACGTCTTTGTTCAAATGTTGGTAATACTTATATTCTTATATTTACATTTCTCTTTTGTTTCAAATCTGTGTTAACAGAACTTCACATGATGAAGATAAGATAAGAGATAAGAGATGTGTTGTCACTGCACAGAGACCCACAGAGAGAAGATTAGGGTTAGAGATAAATAAAAGGCCATTTTACATATCTTTTTAAATTGACCTTTTAAGGATATTTGTATATAACCGATCCCCTGTGTTTCATATCAAAATGTGCAGAACAAACTGAGCTTTCTGTAAACTGGGCCCAGATGTGCTCCAGAGCAACGTGTGAAGAGCTCATTTGGCCCTAAAGATGAAAAAGATGATGTTTGGCTTTTTGAAATTTCTCAAATCTCTTGTGAAAACAAAGCTGCTGTTTGGGTTGAATGAATTTACCAAAGTCTTGGGTTCACAGAAGTAGCGTAATATATGAACAAAATAGTAAATAAATGTCTAGAATGACATTTTGTAATATCGCTTTTTGAATACAAGTGGGTCTTTTGTCCTCAGAGGGTTAAATATTGAACGTTAATCATTGATTATGAGTGAGCGTACACATTCAGATTCATTTATTTGTCATACTTCAAAAGACTGTTTTCCACCGGCCGCTTGCAGTGCAACGGGAAAAGACAACAATAATCATACGGAGGTATGTAAGAATACACAGACTAAAAAATATAAAAACCAGATTAAACAAAAAAACACACACTTAAAAACAGAGCGTTGTACTCACAGAGAGGAGGTGAAGCTGCTCAGGTTGGAGGGAACTGATGTCAGCCCGACATCCACGCAGTCCACTCTCTGCAGCGTCCCGCCGCTTTCACACCTGCACGCAGCTGGACAGCCGCCGCCCACCCCCCTGCCTTCAGTGCCCCCGGCCGACATGAGAACCAGAACCAGAAGGTGCATCGTATACCTGGGGAGGAACCCAACAGCAGCGCGGCAGCTTCCTTCTGGGAGTCGGAGCTGCAGTGAAGCAGCTGCAGACAGATGTAATGGTGGGGTTGGGGTGGGTGTCTCAATCTGACTGGGACGCCGTGCTGCCGCCTTCTGCTGTCTGATGGGTACTGCACAGCTTTAAAGCAGGTTTCTTCAACGTTTTTTAAACCAAGGACCCCTTAACTGAAAGAGACACTGAGCAGGGACCCCCTTATACATATATTGTAAAACATAAAGTTGCATAATAAACTGGGCCTACAATACAGTGTAGGGCGGCCTAAAGCCTCTTTTTAGTGCATAGTATACTAAGCTTTTTCAGACATATGATAGATATTAATTATAGCAGTGAGCATGATAGAACTATGACTACTAGTAATAGTAGTAGCAGTGGGGCACCCTGGTAACTCACCTGGTGGAGCATGTGCCCCATTAACTAAGGCTCAGTCCTGGGTTTGATTCTGACCCGAGGCCCTTTGCTGTATGTAATCCCCCCGTCTCCCACTCTTCTGTCTTCAACTGTTCTATCCATTAAAGGCCAAAAAAGCCCTAAAATATAATCTTAAAAATGAAAGAAAAGAATAGTAGCAGTGCAGAGCGTTGAGCAGGACCACGGCAGCAGCTGCAGCCACGATCCGGGTGCGACCACAATCCGAGGAAATCTGCAAGGCGAGAAAGCACAAGGACTTCGGGGATGAAGGTAAGTTAGTAACACGCATTAATGGGACATTATGAATGCACACAGATGGAGAGAGGGAGGAGCTCCGTGTGTCGTAGGAAGTCCCCCGGCAGTCTAACCCTATAGCAGCATAACTAAAGGCTGGTCCGAGGCAAACCTGGGCCACTTGACATTATTATAATTATTACTACTTGTAGTAGTAGGTAGTAGTAGGCTCTATAAATACTAAATTATTTGAAAATAAATTAGATTAAGTTAAGTTAATGTTAGCTGAACCTGCAGGAGTTTCTGACGCCTCCTGGAACATGCATGACAAGCTGAAGATTGAAAGAGTCTACGTAGGGCTGGGCGATATATCGATATTATATCGACATCGATATATTAGACTAAGAGGCCATCCACATGAAGATGCGTTTGGATGCAAACACACTTTTTTTGCATCGTTTGGGCCGATTATCCACACGAATCCTGTAAACGTCCTGCCTGTAAACGCACTTTTTTGAAACCTGGTCCCAGGGTGAATAAAAAAAAAACGGCTCACGTTTGGCTTCGTCTGGACGGCGAAACCGCATACGTGCGAATCGATGATGTCATCCCCACACACCTCAGCCTCACAGCTGACTGCCTTCAACCCAGCTGACGGCTCTAACAGGGACGCAATGCTGTTTATAAAGTGGAAGTAGACAACTTATTAACTAGCTCGCTAATCTGTCTGATCATCAACTCCTTGAACGGATTATGGTAACTTTTAGCACGGCTTATTGTAGAAAGGCTACCGCAAGAAAAGCGTGTAGCTAGATTATCAAAAAGACATCGGATCATTGATGTGTGTTTGACTGCCGATGTTAGCTAGCAGAGCTAACGTTAGCGTGCTAGCTAACGTTAGCGTGCTAGCTAGCGCGCTAACGTTAGCTCTGCTAGCTAGCGCGCTGCAATCATGTCTGATAGAATGTAAACAAAGACACGTTTTCTAGCGGTGGCCTTTATATAAGGAGCAGTGGTGAAAGTTATTAAAGTCTAGTCCATGGATGTATTAAGAGAACAGGGCTTGGACGCCGCGTTGCATTCTGGGACGTGGCGGCCATATTGACAGCATTGCGAATGTAAACATACACCAAGTCGAACGAGGAGAAGAAGCAGAGTTGGGAGAAAGAAAAGGAAGAAAAACATGTTAAAATCCAGAAAAGGATGTGGAATTTACCAAGATACTTTAAATAGGGAAGCCAGGGACCGGTATGTGGACAAAATCGGCACTATTAAAGGTTTGGATCTCTATGAAGATTGGAGCACCGACAACCATTTACACATGTAATACTTTTAATTATATGTTTCAAAAGTGTAGTGAGTAGCTGTCAACCCTGCCGTTTTTTCCGGGTTTCTCACGTAGGCCTATTTGAGCTGTTTTCCCGCTGTCTTCCCGTTTTAGTATTTTCCTGTAAAATATCCCGTATTTGAATAATACTCTCATAACATTAACATTAGCCCTTCCATCGGACCTGTCAGTCTCTGGACTGTTGTCCTGTTGCCCTTCCAGCGAAACAGATGTTTTCAAAGCATCATTTTGCTGACTTGAAAGCAGCCTTAGCGTGATGTTGGCCTTTTTAAGATAACGGCGTGGTTGTTGTGAGAGCACCATTTCACGCCAATCTGTAAGCAAAGTCACGTTAGATCTAGCTTCACATAGCTTGCTTAGTTAATGCAGCAGTTTTGTAGTATGAAAAATCCCTCAGCAGAGGGACAGCAACAGAAAGATGAATGTTACATGAATGTTGAATGTTGCTGTTACACCCCACAATACAGCAACGGTTTACCATGGCTGAAATAGTAAATAAGACACACGACTAAGAGGGATGTTACGTCTATAAACAGTGCGCAGTAGTCCGAGTAGCGGTAAAGGAGGCAATCAACATGGCGGCCACGCCAAGTAATGACGTCACGACGCCCAAGCCCTACTAGCTAGTCATGTTATGAAAGGAAGTGGAAGTGACTGAAGGCTGCTCTTCTTCTTCTGGTTTCCTTAATTTCTGTAGCAGTAACAGCGTCGCCTACAGGCCTGGCATATGAAGTAGCGTGTTGAGTCATTTACAGATGGATTCATGTGGACGTGAATTTTCTTGAACCGAATCCAGGGAAGACGGATGCGTTTTCATCCTAACGTCTTCATGTGGACATGGCCTAAATATCATCTTAAATTGTGGTTATCTTCATATCTTAATATGACAGTGTTGTCTTTTCCTGCATTACAGGATACATACTTGCATACTTGCATACAGGCTGCGTTACAGTAAAGTGATGAACTTACCAGCTGTTCTAGCTGTGTTATTGTTTGCCTTTACCCACCAAGTCGTTATAGCCACATTACTGATGATTATTTATCAAAAATCTTATTGTGTAAATATTTTGTGAAAGCACAAATAGTCAACCGTACAATATTGCCACAATATTGACATATTTGGTCAAAAATATTGTGATATTTGATTTTCTCCATATTGCCGAGCTCTAACTCTTTGTATGTATATTCATAATTCATATATGTATATTTCATTTTCTCTTTGTGAAACACGTTGGTGCAAAACTTGTTTGCTTTTAAAATGCTACATGAATGAAATTAACTTAAATGAAAAGATTCAAATATTTAAACTGTCAGTCAGTTTATACCAGACGATTTTTAATGGATTGCCACGACATTTTGTCGACATTCATGTTCTCCAGAGGATGACTCATAGTGACTGTATTGACTTTCCATCTAGAAGATGAATCAATTGTAATAACTCTGATACCATAAACACTCACAAATGGCGTAATTATAATGAAGTTTGTGATTTTCTTCTTTAAGCCTATTGAATTAGCCTGAGACCGTCTCCATCTGTATTTATTGTGCATTGGATAATAAATACCTGGAAAACTTGAATCTGAATCATTACATTGTTATTTAAGAGGATCAAAAACTGAGCTGCAACTGGACAATTACACACCTGTGTCAGATCATCAGATTCAGATTATTATTATTATTATTTAAATAATTAGCATTTTGTTGTATGATGAAGTATAAAGGTTGCCATACAAATCCCAAACTTCTTTTGTTATGCATTTGGAATTTGTGCATTCGTCACCATTTATTATGAGACTACCAATTATATATATATTTTTCCATTTGGCTCTGGGTCTAAAAGAGAGAGCTAGAGAGAGAGAGAGAGAGAGAGAGAGAGAGAGAGAGAGAGAGAGGTGTTCTGGGAGGGTCCATTAATATTAATATTAACAGTCTATGGGAGGGACGGAGTGAAGGAGGGGCAGAGATCTGTATAGGGCCTTAATACGACCGTGTATTGATTATGGATGCATGGTTTATGGAGCAGCAGTCAAGAGTATTTTAGAAACACTTGACAGAGTGCAGCTCAGAGCTTTGCAACTCAGCATACACTCTCAGAAATAAAGGTACAGTGAGGGTACAATTAAGCACTATACGGTACAAATTTCACAAATGTGCCAGCAATGGTACAAACATGTCTCTAGCTGAGTACCAAAAAGTACCTTTCCAATGAAAAGGGTACACAATGAAATATGCATGGCGAAATGTACATATAGGTACCCTTTGGAAAGGTACATTGTCACATATTAAGTTATAGTTAAGGTACAACATTCGCAAATGTACCATTAAAGGTCCTATCGTGTTCCCATGGGGTACTAAGAAGTACCTTTCGGGTACAAATCCTGTAGGGTACAAAAAGTACCTTATTCAAGTCAAAGGGTACACTTCCTGTGGGGTACTAAGAAGTACCTTTCAAGTGACAGGGTACACAATCCTCTCACAACATTTTAGACCTATAGAGCATTTAGGTCCATTATTGTCCCCAAGGGTACACATTTGCTCCCAAAGGGTACAAACTGTAAGAGAACAAGTATGTACCATTGTAAAGGGGTACAACTGATGTACCTTCGAGGGTACTGCCCCAGTGACGAGCTGTTGGACCCCTTAAGGTACAGATTTTGCACATTATTTCTGACAGTGTAGGTGCAGTGAGAACGACCCCTACTAATGCTCTGTTGGTGGAAGCTGATGAGTTGCCACTATATTTAAGACGGTCTAAGTTGTCATTGGCATATTGGGTTAAGTTAAAAGGATCTGGAGAGGAACAACCTACAACAAGGGTTCTGTGTGACTGCTGGGAATATGAACAACTGAAAGGTAAAGGATTTGGTTGGAATATTAATGCGGTAGCAGAAGAATATGGATTAAATAGCATTGAGTATGGACCAGCTGTTGTATGGGGTAACGTTCCTCCGTGGTTGTTTCCTGTGACCATTGTGGACTTGAAGCTACTAGAGAAAAAGAAAGAATGGAGTGAAAGTAATGTGGGTAATATTGGCTATTTGAAGGTGAGGCCAGAGAGGGTTGTCATCTGTTCAGATTCTACTGCAGCCCTACATAGTTTGAGTTCCAAATAGGGGTGTGACGATAACCGCATCACCGCAATACCGCATTAATGAGATGCCTACCGCGGTGTGAGGTCATCACCGCACATGATTTTTTTTATTTTTTTTGCTGAAAGTTACAGGACTGCATATGGTGTGTGATTTGAACTATAAACACATTAATCTTTGCTTATAAACGACTTTTTCCGCGAGTCCTATGTTCAAGGGCTTCTGGGGAAAAAACCCGCTTCCTGCGCAAGGGAGGGACAGTCCATTAAACATATGGGGGATTTCTTTTGTGCGTGTCTGATTTTTTAATTAACTGCTAGCCAGGTTTCAGTACTTGTAATGTTTACAGATAATGTTAAATTAAATACACACAAACACGGGCATAAAAGACAATAGCATAACGTAAACAGTTGGAGTTAGTTAGATTGTAATTGCAAGTAGGCTACCGGTAGCTATCACTTCATATGGTATAGGCAATAACCGTTGACAGCGCTAGCTGACGTTATTAAAAAAATGGCCACGAAGACGTTGATTATTTCTCAGTGACAACTGATATGTGGTCAAGCGTAAACATGATGCTATACATGAGCCTGACCATACATTATCTCAGCGCAAACTGGGAACTAAAATCGAAGTGCCTGGAGACTGTGTTCACGCCAGAAAGCCACACGGGTGACAACCTGGCGGAAGCCCTCAGGACCTCCTTCCAAGAGTGGTCCCTGGACGAGAGGAAACTGGTCTGTATTACCACGGAGCAAATATTGTGGCTGCGGTCCGAAAGCTTGCTGGACATGGCTGAATTGCTTTGGCCATAATCTACATTTAGCCGTCACAAATTCGATGAAGTCAGAAAAGGACGGCACTGCCCGAGCCATGGGCTTTCTCCCAGAGCAGTAGAAGAAAAAGCTCCAGAGAGAGCAAGTCGAGCACAACCTGCCCCAACACTGCTTAGTTCTGGTGAGTTGTTCTAAACTCCGATTCTTCTTTCTTTAGAGGTTGTTTTTCAGGTAACAATCCGTGGATATAAACACACTCGTCCAAACGCAACTTGAAACTTTGAACAATTTATTCTACACAATAAAGGGTTGCAAACGGTGACAAAACCTGCTCTATAATTCATATTAAACTCAAAAGGTATCGAAAAAAAGTAATCTATAAATAAATGTTAATTCATATTATTGTTAATATGTTTATAATGTAATAATTATACATTTTCAAAGCGAATACGAAACGAAATAACGAAATATAAAATAGCCTACTGTAAATAACTGGGCAAAACTCATGGAAACGCCAATCAATGCTCTGATTTTCTGCTGCCCATTTTCATGATCAAGATGAGATTTTATTTATCCCGAGCTGGAGAAATTCGCTCCAGATACTACGTAACCTGCATGCGTTCTTGAGTGTGTGACGCGGCCGCCGGGGGATTTTGTGTGTGTGTGTGTGTGTGGGGGGGGGGGGGGGTCGGTTAACCGCCAAATCGCGTTTCCTGTTGCTTCATCACCGCGGTAAGAAAAAATCCCATACCGTCACAGCCCTAGTTCCAAACAAACAGTGAGAGATGATTTATTGATTGAAATGTGTACAATAGCTACTGTTGAGAATACAAAGAGCTGGAGTTGATGTGAGATTTGTTTGGGTCCCGGCTCATGTTGGTGTTGAGGGGAATGAGACAGCAGATGGGACTGCTAAAACAGCGTTGACATTAAAGGATGATGATATACTGAATGTTCCCTTTGGTAAAGGAGAGGCCAAGTCATTGATTAGGAAAGCAGTGAGTGATGTATGGCACTAGAAGTGGGACACAGACACTAAAGGGAGACACTATTACAGCATACAGAAATCAGTTAGGTGAAGGGTTACAAAGGGAAATGTAGGAGAGATGAAGTGTTTTTTTCAAGATTGAGGTTTGGTCATACTGGCTTAAAATCAACTCTTTATATAATGTTGAAATGTATGTCTGTGTGAGGTGAGGTCTGTAATGTTCCTGAAAATGTAGAGCATGTCCTCCTGAAGTGTAGTAAATATGATTCAGAGAGGAACATCTTACGTGATAAGATATATGAATTATGGATGGAATGTAGCAGGGATTTTAGGGATGGTGAGGACTCAAGGGAGTCCTGCAAAGCTCCTTTAGTTTTCTTAAGTCGACAGGATTAGATCGTAAAGTATAGTTTTTTTTATTGTTTTTACTTCTTTAGTTTATTTCAAGACTGTAACCTGAAGTACTTAAGCCTTGGTTTTTACACACTCCGGTACATTAGGTGGCGGTATGCACCTAAATAAGTTGGTTGCGACCCGCCATTAACAGCAGAAGAGAAAGGAGAAGCAGACAGAGGAGGAAGAGACGGCCACACACACACACACACACACACACACATACATGTTGCCGCTCCCTGTCCGCCGGCTGTCTGTGTGAAAATGTCCACGATCCAAACGCTGAGAGCTTTTGTTACCGAGCGACTGACTGCGGCTGTAGAAGAGATCTTCGGGCTGCTGGAAACAACCATATCAAACTACGAAGAGGAGATTCATCGCCAGCGCGAGCTGCTGGAGCATGTTGTCGTACCTGACACCCACAGACACCAAGCAGGTCTGTACATGGCTTTACACGGCGCTGAAATGCCTAGTGAGTGCAGACATACACAGTATTAGGTGGTATCCACACGGAAACGTATTTCGATGCAAACGCACATCTTTTGCATCGTTTGGGCCGACTGTCCACACGAATCCTGTAAACGCACTGCCCGTAAACGCACTTTTTTGAAACCTGGTCCCAGGGTGAATAAAATAAAGCCGGCTCACGTTTGGCTTGTGTGTAGGGCGAAACCGCATACGTGCGTATCGATGATGTCATCCCCACACACCTCAGCCCTCAGCTGACTGCCTTCAACCCAGCTGACGGCTCTAGCAGGGACGCAATGCTGCTTATAAAGTGGAAGTAGAGAACTTATCAACTAGCTCGCTAATCTGTCTGCTCATCAACTCCTTGAACAGATTATGGTAACTTTTAGCACGGCTTATTGTAGAAAGGCCACCGCAAGAAAAACGTGTAGCTAGATTATCAAAAAGACATCGGATCATTGATGTTTGTGTGACTGCCAATGTTGATGTTAGCTAGCGTTAGCGCGCTAGCTAGCGCGCTAGCTAGCGCGCTAACGCTAGCTCTGTTAGCTGCAATCATGTCCGATAGAATGTAAACAAAGTTTACATTCTTTTTCTAGGTGGCCTTTATATAACGAGCAGTGGTGTAAGTTATTAAAGTCTAGTCCATGGATGTCTTAAGCTAAGAGAACTAGCTAACAGTCATGTTATGAACTTTTATATACTGTCTATGGTTATGAAAGGAAGTGACTGAAGGCTGCTCTTCTTCGTTCCGTTAATTTCTGTAGCAGTAACAGCGCCGCCTACAGGCCTGGCGTATGAAGCAGCGTGTTGAGTCATTTACAGATGGATTCATGTGGACGTGAATTTTCTTGAACCGAATCCAGGGAAGACGGATGCGTTTTCATCCTAACGTCTTCGTCTGGACGGGGCCTTATAGTATTATAGACAAGGGGGCAGGCTTCTCTCCACAGAGTGAAGCCTCCTATGACTCTCACCCTCCCGTTAGCATCCCATTGACTGCCATTCATTTTGGCGTCACTTTGACAGCCAATAACTTTAGATCTGAAGCGTTTACAGACTTTATTTGTCCGTTGTTTATTTCTAAAGAAACACGACAATGTATAAAAGGCTCCGTTACCTTGTAGCTCACGTTATGGCTCCATAGCAGACGTTTTTATAAAAATAGGCTAACGGTTGCATCATAACCACGCGACTTACTGTCTCATAGTAGAGGAATTACCGTACAGTACAGGAGAAGCTCGCAGGCAGTTTGGACTTACATTAGCTGTTTAGTTTAATTACTAATGTTAACTAGCATTTTAGTTAGCAATAATTAGCCTGTGCCTATGTTATCTCCTTACATATACCTACGCTCTCCGTCTCTGATAGATTGGGAATGATTGAGATTTCTCTTGGCACAGCTACCAGAAGACTTACAACTAGGGCTGAAACAATTACAAAAATTCCTCTAGGCAAAAACTCTGCCTCGAAGCCTCGTTAAATTCCTATGACGCGCACTATACACGCAGGGATGGGCATTCGATTACATTTTCTTCGTCGATCGACGGGAGAATTAATGATCAATTATCGATTAATCATTAATATTTTTATATTAAAATTAATTATTTATTTAAGTTTTTATAAATTAAAAACGCAATGAAAATACCAAATGTAAGTGTGCCTACAATCTTATTTACTTTACTTTATAAAATACAAAAATACAGCAGTGTTTTTACCTCGATGAGATCTTAATTACAAGAACAACGTGTGGCAGTTAAACGGTTTGGCTAAACTTAAAGATATATGCGCTGCAGTGTTTAATTTAGCAGCGGAACCGTTGCTGCGAGCCGGCGTTGTTAAACAGAGACCCTCGTTTGTTCCAAAATAATAAATAAAAATAATCATGTTCAATAATAACTTAACCAAAAACATAATACTTAGATCTGACTGACCGTCAGTCCAGCCGCCGAAAACACCCGCCGGCCGGGATGCACAGGTACCTCCGCGCTAACTTGGCCAGCCCGGGCCGGGGAACCTTATTCCGTTCTTCGTGGTGAGTTTCTACCAGTCTGGTGATGGTACGTCGTGACAGAATGTGAAATGCTGGTTCCAATATCCATCTTAATTAACTTGCAGATCCCTCGAGTAATTTCCCTCTGCTCGTTGTGCATCGCAGCTCCTCCGTGCTAATGCCGAGTTGATGCTAGCTTGAGACTGAGAGCACGACGCACCGCCACCGACGTTAACCAGGGTCGGATGCACTTTGTTTGAGTGGTACATCATTTGAGTCGTGGCCGTGTTGTACTTATACACGGCGTCGCAGTGTTTGCAGTGAACTAAGTCGTTTTTTAAATCAAAATGGTCCCACGCCACACTTCGCCGTGACCTCTTCATGTTTACTTTGGAATCAAAACGGAAATTGCAGGTAACTGAGCAGCCTGTGGCGCCCCTGGTTGGTAAAATGTTTAATTACTGCTGACACACTGGAAATCATTACATTGCTGCAATCACACTACACAACGCAACCTGCATTAGTTTAATCAATGACAAATTAACGTGATCGACGAAATTCTTAATGATCAATCGTCGATCGTCGATTAATCATGCCCATCCCTAGTATGCGTTGTTATAAACTGGCATTGCTAACAATGGCTAACCTGGCTAGAGCTAATGAAAACAATGAAAATCCGACTTGTAAATGGAACGCATTAACTCAGGTGTGACGTCATTCCCAGTTCTCACCTCTGACTTCCGACGTAAATCGAACGCGGCATAACTCTGAGACATGTAATCGTGGTTACCCAGTGATGTCCAGTAGTCCCCAGTGAGAGCAACAGCGGGTTGCACGTTGTAAAGCTGTCGCTTTTGCAGTCCTTTCCTTTTCATACAACTCGTGTATTCTTCTTGTGATGGTGCGTCTTGAGGGAATCTCATACCTGCCTTCATTTGTTGTGATACTCCACATCACTAATTGGCCTGCAGTCTGTAGCTGTCCACTTCGCTATGGCATTTGTTAGCTTCTCTTTCCTTCCTCTCTATTTCTCCCACACGCTGCATCTAACGTAGTCTGCCGAAGCCTCGCGCCACTGTTTGTTTTGTTGAATGATTTGCTGGTATCAACTGTGTGTATTGCATTTAGGTGATATTTCAGACTGGAAGTACTCCGGTGATGAGAAAATTCAACTTTGCAGTGGTTACAAATAACTTTTGTTCTGTCGACTGCGCCGTTTGGAAGAACTTTAAAATAAGTGGCCATGTAAAAGTTCAGTACCCTTCTCCATGTTTGTTGGTCTGTTCTCTTGATACATCCATGCTTTCTCTATCACTCTGATCCATGCTTTCTCTATCACTCTGATCCATGCTTTCTCTATCACTCTGATCCATGCTTTCTCTATCACTCTGATCCATGCTTTCTCTATCACTCTGATCCATGCTTTCTCTATCACTCTGATCCATGCTTTCTCTTTCACTCTGATCCATGCTTTCTCTTTCACTCTGATCCATGCTTTCTCTATCACTCTGATCCATGCTTTCTCTTTCTCTATCACTCTGATCCATGCTTTCTCTTTCACTCTGATCCATGCTTTCTCTATCACTCTGATCCATGCTTTCTCTTTCTCTATCACTCTGATCCATGCTTTCTCTTTCTCTATCACTCTGATCCATGCTTTCTCTTTCTCTATCACTCTGATCCATGCTTTCTCTTTCACTCTGATCCATGCTTTCTCTATCACTCTGATCCATGCTTTCTCTTTCACTCTGATCCATGCTTTCTCTTTCACTCTGATCCATGCTTTCTCTATCACTCTGATCCATGCTTTCTCTATTACTCTGATCCATGCTTTCTCTTTCACTCTGATCCATGCTTTCTCTATCACTCTGATCCATGCTTTCTCTATCACTCTGATCCATGCTTTCTCTTTCTCTATCACTCTGATCCATGCTTTCTCTTTCTCTATCACTCTGATCCATGCTTTCTCTTTCTGTATCACTCTGATCCATGCTTTTTCTTTCTCTATCACTCTGATTAGAGCCCGACCGATATGGATTTTTGGGGGCCGGGGCCGATGCCGATATTAACTTGAAAAGAGCCGATTTATAAGCCGATATTTTGATTTTGAAAATAAACTGGATATTAGACCCATTTCCTACAAACTGCACTTACACAACATTCAATAGCAAAATATCTGCCTGTTCTATGTATGTGGGCTGTATAAACCATTTTCCAGAAGGGATGTTAAAAAAAAAAGCCTTAGATTACAGTCTCAATGACTAAACAATTGCACATCTAAAGTATATATTTTTCAATGATCACAAAACAGTCTGGTTTTAAACATTTAACACTTTTACTTACTTCCAGTTGAAGCTGGTTTTAACAGTGTGTACTGTAAATAAATTATAAGTTAAAGTAAAAGAGCTATACCAAACAAATTAAATATTCCACAAAACCATAATAAAATTAAAATAAGTTAAATGTATAGCTACATATACAATAAATAAATATAAAATAAATAAATTTTATTTATTTTATATTTCATTTGAGGTATCTGTGGAGAAGTAGTCCCACACTTTGCTGCTACATCGTCCTCTTTTTTCAGCCATCTGTAGGGCAGAAAGAGAGACAGAGAAAGAATAAGCATGTGTATTAATAATATCACCATGTATCATTACTTATGTCATCATTACAATTATAATAATAATAAACAGGGATATCCTACATGGGCAAAAATGAGAAATATAGAGAAATATTTTTTTGTTTTTATTTGTCAAGCAATAG
This sequence comes from Gymnocephalus cernua, assembly GCA_023631565.1. Taxonomy (NCBI): domain Eukaryota; kingdom Metazoa; phylum Chordata; class Actinopteri; order Perciformes; family Percidae; genus Gymnocephalus; species Gymnocephalus cernua. Next base: position 2,290,188 of record CM042431.1, read on the forward strand.
GTATTACCTATTACCTATTTATATTTAACAATATTATTACAACATTTTCCTGTTATGTCTGTGAAGCTGCTTTCCCCTAACGTTCCCCTAACATTGTAACCTTTAGATAACGTTACCCTAACGTTCCCCTAACGTTCCCCTAACATTGTAACCTTTAGATAACGTTACCCTAACGTTCCCCTAACGTTGTAACCTTTAGATAACGTTCCCCTAACGTTCCCCTAACGTTGTAACCTTTAGATAACGTTCCCCTAACGTTCCACTAACGTTCCACTAACGTTGTAACCTTTAGATAACGTTCCTCTAACGTTCCCCTAACGTTGTAACCTTTAGATAAGGTTCCCCTCACGTTGTAACCTTTAGATAACGTTCCCCTAACGTTCCCCTAACGTTGTAACCTTTAGATAACGTTCCCCTAACGTTGTAACCTTTAGATAACGTTCCCCTAACGTTGTAACCTTTAGATAACGTTCCCCTAACGTTGTAACCTTTAGATAACGTTCCTCTAACGTTCCCCTAACGTTGTAACCTTTAGATAACGTTCCTCTAACGTTCCCCTAACGTTGTAACCTTTAGATAACGTTCCCCTAACATTCCCCTAACGTTGTAACCTTTAGATAACGTTCCTCTAACGTTCCCCTAACGTTGTAACCTTTAGATAACGTTACCCTAACGTTCCCCTAACGTTGTAACCTTTAGATAACGTTCCCCTAACGTTCCCCTAACGTTCCTCTAACGTTCCTCTAACGTTCCCCTAACGTTGTAACCTTTAGATAACGTTACCCTAACATTCCCCTAACGTTGTAACCTTTAGATAACGTTACCCTAACGTTCCCCTAACGTTGTAACCTTTAGATAACGTTACCCTAACGTTCCCCTAACGTTGTAACCTTTAGATAACGTTCCCCTAACGTTCCCCTAACGTTCCCCTAACGTTGTAACCTTTAGATAACGTTACCCTAACGTTCCCCTAACGTTGTAACCTTTAGATAACGTTACCCTAACGTTCCCCTAACGTTGTAACCTTTAGATAACGTTCCCCTAACGTTCCCCTAACGTACCCTAACGTTGTAACCTTTAGATAACGTTCCCCTAACGTTCCCCTAACGTTGTAACCTTTAGATAACGTTACCCTAACGTTGTAACCTTTAGATAACGTTACCCTAACGTTGTAACCTTTAGATAACGTTACCCTAACGTTGTAACCTTTAGATAACGTTACCCTAACGTTCCCCTAACGTTGTAACCTTTAGATAACGTTCCCCTAACGTTGTAACCTTTAGATAACGTTACCCTAACGTTCCCCTAACGTTGTAACCTTTAGATAACGTTCCCCTAACGTTGTAACCTTTAGATAACGTTCCTCTAACGTTCCCCTAACGTTGTAACCTTTAGATAACGTTACCCTAACGTTCCCCTAACGTTGTAACCTTTAGATAACGTTACCCTAACGTTCCCCTAACGTTGTAACCTTTAGATAACGTTACCCTAACGTTCCCCTAACGTTGTAACCTTTAGATAACGTTACCCTAACGTTCCCCTAACGTTGTAACCTTTAGATAACGTTACCCTAACGTTCCCCTAACGTTGTAACCTTTAGATAACGTTACCCTAACGTTCCCCTAACGTTGTAACCTTTAGATAACGTTACCCTAACGTTCCCCTAACGTTGTAACCTTTAGATAACGTTACCCTAACGTTCCCCTAACGTTGTAACCTTTAGATAACGTTCCCCTAACGTTGTAACCTTTAGATAACGTTCCCCTAACGTTGTAACCTTTAGATAACGTTACCCTAACGTTGTAACCTTTAGATAACGTTCCCCTAACGTTGTAACCTTTAGATAACGTTCCCCTAACGTTGTAACCTTTAGATAACGTTCCCCTAACGTTCCCCTAACGTTGTAACCTTTAGATAACGTTCCCCTAACGTTCCCCTAACGTTGTAACCTTTAGATAACGTTACCCTAACGTTCCCCTAACGTTGTAACCTTTAGATAACGTTCCCCTAACGTTGTAACCTTTAGATAACGTTAACCTAACGTTGCAACCTTTAGATAACGTTACCCTAACGTTCCCCTAACGTTGTAACCTTTAGATAACGTTACCCTAACGTTCCCCTAACGTTGTAACCTTTAGATAACGTTACCCTAACGTTCCCCTAACGTTGTAACCTTTAGATAACGTTACCCTAACGTTCCCCTAACGTTGTAACCTTTAGATAACGTTACCCTAACGTTCCCCTAACGTTGTAACCTTTAGATAACGTTACCCTAACGTTCCCCTAACGTTGTAACCTTTAGATAACGTTACCCTAACGTTGTTTAGATAACGTTCCCCTAACGTTCCCCTAACGTTGTAACCTTTAGATAACGTTACCCTAACGTTCCCCTAACGTTCCCCTAACGTTGTAACCTTTAGATAACGTTCCCCTAACGTTCCCCTAACGTTGTAACCTTTAGATAACGTTCCCCTAACGTTCCCCTAACGTTGTAACCTTTAGATAACGTTCCCCTAACGTTGTAACCTTTAGATAACGTTCCCCTAACGTTGTAACCTTTAGATAACGTTCCTCTAACGTTCCCCTAACGTTGTAACCTTTAGATAACGTTCCTCTAACGTTCCCCTAACGTTGTAACCTTTAGATAACGTTCCCCTAACATTCCCCTAACGTTGTAACCTTTAGATAACGTTCCTCTAACGTTCCCCTAACGTTGTAACCTTTAGATAACGTTACCCTAACGTTCCCCTAACGTTGTAACCTTTAGATAACGTTCCCCTAACGTTCCCCTAACGTTCCTCTAACGTTCCTCTAACGTTCCCCTAACGTTGTAACCTTTAGATAACGTTACCCTAACGTTCCCCTAACGTTGTAACCTTTAGATAACGTTACCCTAACGTTCCCCTAACGTTGTAACCTTTAGATAACGTTCCCCTAACGTTCCCCTAACGTTCCCCTAACGTTGTAACCTTTAGATAACGTTCCCCTAACGTTCCCCTAACGTTCCCCTAACGTTGTAACCTTTAGATAACGTTACCCTAACGTTCCCCTAACATTGTAACCTTTAGATAACGTTCCCCTAACGTTCCCCTAACGTTGTAACCTTTAGATAACGTTCCCCTAACGTTCCCCTAACGTTGTAACCTTTAGATAACGTTACCCTAACGTTGTAACCTTTAGCTAGATAACGTTACCCTAACGTTCCCCTAACGTTGTAACCTTTAGATAACGTTCCCCTAACGTTGTAACCTTTAGATAACGTTACCCTAACGTTCCCCTAACGTTGTAACCTTTAGATAACGTTCCCCTAACGTTGTAACCTTTAGATAACGTTCCTCTAACGTTCCCCTAACGTTGTAACCTTTAGATAACGTTACCCTAACGTTCCCCTAACGTTGTAACCTTTAGATAACGTTACCCTAACGTTCCCCTAACGTTGTAACCTTTAGATAACGTTACCCTAACGTTCCCCTAACGTTGTAACCTTTAGATAACGTTACCCTAACGTTCCCCTAACGTTGTAACCTTTAGATAACGTTACCCTAACGTTGTAACCTTTAGATAACGTTACCCTAACGTTCCCCTAACGTTGTAACCTTTAGATAACGTTACCCTAACGTTCCCCTAACGTTGTAACCTTTAGATAACGTTACCCTAACGTTCCCCTAACGTTGTAACCTTTAGATAACGTTACCCTAACGTTCCCCTAACGTTGTAACCTTTAGATAACGTTACCCTAACGTTCCCCTAACATTGTAACCTTTAGATAACGTTACCCTAACGTTCCCCTAACGTTGTAACCTTTAGATAACGTTCCCCTAACGTTGTAACCTTTAGATAACGTTCCCCTAACGTTGTAACCTTTAGATAACGTTACCCTAACGTTGTAACCTTTAGATAACGTTCCCCTAACGTTGTAACCTTTAGATAACGTTCCCCTAACGTTCCCCTAACGTTGTAACCTTTAGATAACGTTACCCTAACGTTCCCCTAACGTTGTAACCTTTAGATAACGTTACCCTAACGTTCCCCTAACGTTGTAACCTTTAGATAACGTTACCCTAACGTTCCCCTAACGTTGTAACCTTTAGATAACGTTACCCTAACGTTCCCCTAACGTTGTAACCTTTAGATAACGTTACCCTAACGTTGTTTAGATAACGTTCCCCTAACGTTCCCCTAACGTTCCCCTAACGTTGTAACCTTTAGATAACGTTCCCCTAACGTTCCCCTAACGTTGTAACCTTTAGATAACGTTCCCCTAACGTTGTAACCTTTAGATAACGTTAACCTAACGTTGCAACCTTTAGATAACGTTACCCTAACGTTCCCCTAACGTTGTAACCTTTAGATAACGTTCCTCTAACGTTCCCCTAACGTTGTAACCTTTAGATAACGTTCCCCTAACGTTGTAACCTTTAGATAACGTTACCCTAACGTTCCCCTAACGTTGTAACCTTTAGATAACGTTACCCTAACGTTGTTTAGATAACGTTCCCCTAACGTTCCCCTAACGTTCCCCTAACGTTGTAACCTTTAGATAACGTTCCCCTAACGTTCCCCTAACGTTGTAACCTTTAGATAACGTTCCCCTAACGTTGTAACCTTTAGATAACGTTAACCTAACGTTGCAACCTTTAGATAACGTTACCCTAACGTTCCCCTAACGTTGTAACCTTTAGATAACGTTCCCCTAACGTTCCCCTAACGTTGTAACCTTTAGATAACGTTCCCCTAACGTTGTAACCTTTAGATAACGTTAACCTAACGTTGCAACCTTTAGATAACGTTACCCTAACGTTCCCCTAACGTTGTAACCTTTAGATAACGTTACCCTAACGTTCCCCTAACGTTGTAACCTTTAGATAACGTTACCCTAACGTTCCCCTAACGTTGTAACCTTTAGATAACGTTACCCTAACGTTCCCCTAACGTTGTAACCTTTAGATAACGTTACCCTAATGTTTCCCTAACGTTGTAACCTTTAGATAACGTTACCCTAACGTTGTTTAGATAACGTTCCCCTAACGTTCCCCTAACGTTGTAACCTTTAGATAACGTTACCCTAACGTTACCCTAACGTTCCCCTAACGTTGTAACCTTTAGATAACGTTACCCTAACGTTCCCCTAACGTTGTAACCTTTAGATAACGTTCCCCTAACGTTCCCCTAACGTTGTAACCTTTAGATAACGTTACCCTAACGTTCCCCTAACGTTGTAACCTTTAGATAACGTTACCCTAACGTTCCCCTAACGTTGTAACCTTTAGATAACGTTCCCCTAACGTTCCCCTAACGTTGTAACCTTTAGATAATGTTCCCCTAACGTTCCCCTAACGTTGTAACCTTTAGATAACGTTATCCTGACGTTGTAACCTTTAGATAACGTTACCCTAACGTTCCCCTAACGTTGTAACCTTTAGATAACGTTCCCCTAACGTTGTAACCTTTAGATAACGTTACCCTAACGTTGTAACCTTTAGATAACGTTACCCTAACGTTCCCCTAACGTTGTAACCTTTAGATAACGTTACCCTAACGTTACCCTAACGTTGTAACCTTTAGATAACGTTACCCTAACGTTCCCCTAACGTTGTAACCTTTAGATAACGTTACCCTAACGTTCCCCTAACGTTGTAACCTTTAGATAACGTTACCCTAACGTTGTAACCTTTAGATAACGTTACCCTAACGTTCCCCTAACGTTGTAACCTTTAGATAACGTTACCCTAACGTTCCCCTAACGTTGTAACCTTTAGATAACGTTACCCTAACGTTCCCCTAACGTTGTAACCTTTAGATAACGTTCCTCTAACGTTCCCCTAACGTTGTAACCTTTAGATAACGTTACCCTAACGTTCCCCTAACGTTGTAACCTTTAGATAACGTTACCCTAACGTTCCCCTAACGTTGTAACCTTTAGATAACGTTACCCTAACGTTACCCTAACGTTGTAACCTTTAGATAACGTTACCCTAACGTTCCCCTAACGTTGTAACCTTTAGATAACGTTACCCTAACGTTCCCCTAACGTTGTAACCTTTAGATAACGTTACCCTAACGTTGTAACCTTTAGATAACGTTACCCTAACGTTCCCCTAACGTTGTAACCTTTAGATAACGTTACCCTAACGTTCCCCTAACGTTGTAACCTTTAGATAACGTTACCCTAACGTTCCCCTAACGTTGTAACCTTTAGATAACGTTACCCTAACGTTCCCCTAACGTTGTAACCTTTAGATATCGTTACCCTAACGTTCCCCTAACGTTGTAACCTTTAGATAACGTTACCCTAACGTTCCCCTAACGTTGTAACCTTTAGATAACGTTCCCCTAACGTTCCCCTAACGTTCCCCTAACGTTGTAACCTTTAGATAACGTTACCCTAACGTTCCCCTAACGTTGTAACCTTTAGATAACGTTACCCTAACGTTCCCCTAACGTTGTAACCTTTAGATAACGTTCCCCTAACGTTCCCCTAACGTACCCTAACGTTGTAACCTTTAGATAACGTTCCCCTAACGTTCCCCTAACGTTGTAACCTTTAGATAACGTTACCCTAACGTTGTAACCTTTAGATAACGTTACCCTAACGTTGTAACCTTTAGATAACGTTACCCTAACGTTGTAACCTTTAGATAACGTTACCCTAACGTTCCCCTAACGTTGTAACCTTTAGATAACGTTCCCCTAACGTTGTAACCTTTAGATAACGTTACCCTAACGTTCCCCTAACGTTGTAACCTTTAGATAACGTTCCCCTAACGTTGTAACCTTTAGATAACGTTCCTCTAACGTTCCCCTAACGTTGTAACCTTTAGATAACGTTACCCTAACGTTCCCCTAACGTTGTAACCTTTAGATAACGTTACCCTAACGTTCCCCTAACGTTGTAACCTTTAGATAACGTTACCCTAACGTTCCCCTAACGTTGTAACCTTTAGATAACGTTACCCTAACGTTCCCCTAACGTTGTAACCTTTAGATAACGTTACCCTAACGTTCCCCTAACGTTGTAACCTTTAGATAACGTTACCCTAACGTTCCCCTAACGTTGTAACCTTTAGATAACGTTACCCTAACGTTCCCCTAACGTTGTAACCTTTAGATAACGTTACCCTAACGTTCCCCTAACGTTGTAACCTTTAGATAACGTTCCCCTAACGTTGTAACCTTTAGATAACGTTCCCCTAACGTTGTAACCTTTAGATAACGTTACCCTAACGTTGTAACCTTTAGATAACGTTCCCCTAACGTTGTAACCTTTAGATAACGTTCCCCTAACGTTCCCCTAACGTTGTAACCTTTAGATAACGTTCCCCTAACGTTCCCCTAACGTTGTAACCTTTAGATAACGTTACCCTAACGTTCCCCTAACGTTGTAACCTTTAGATAACGTTCCCCTAACGTTGTAACCTTTAGATAACGTTAACCTAACGTTGCAACCTTTAGATAACGTTACCCTAACGTTCCCCTAACGTTGTAACCTTTAGATAACGTTACCCTAACGTTCCCCTAACGTTGTAACCTTTAGATAACGTTACCCTAACGTTCCCCTAACGTTGTAACCTTTAGATAACGTTACCCTAACGTTCCCCTAACGTTGTAACCTTTAGATAACGTTACCCTAACGTTCCCCTAACGTTGTAACCTTTAGATAACGTTACCCTAACGTTCCCCTAACGTTGTAACCTTTAGATAACGTTACCCTAACGTTGTTTAGATAACGTTCCCCTAACGTTCCCCTAACGTTGTAACCTTTAGATAACGTTACCCTAACGTTCCCCTAACGTTCCCCTAACGTTGTAACCTTTAGATAACGTTCCCCTAACGTTCCCCTAACGTTGTAACCTTTAGATAACGTTCCCCTAACGTTCCCCTAACGTTGTAACCTTTAGATAACGTTCCCCTAACGTTGTAACCTTTAGATAACGTTCCCCTAACGTTGTAACCTTTAGATAACGTTCCTCTAACGTTCCCCTAACGTTGTAACCTTTAGATAACGTTCCTCTAACGTTCCCCTAACGTTGTAACCTTTAGATAACGTTCCCCTAACATTCCCCTAACGTTGTAACCTTTAGATAACGTTCCTCTAACGTTCCCCTAACGTTGTAACCTTTAGATAACGTTACCCTAACGTTCCCCTAACGTTGTAACCTTTAGATAACGTTCCCCTAACGTTCCCCTAACGTTCCTCTAACGTTCCTCTAACGTTCCCCTAACGTTGTAACCTTTAGATAACGTTACCCTAACGTTCCCCTAACGTTGTAACCTTTAGATAACGTTACCCTAACGTTCCCCTAACGTTGTAACCTTTAGATAACGTTCCCCTAACGTTCCCCTAACGTTCCCCTAACGTTGTAACCTTTAGATAACGTTCCCCTAACGTTCCCCTAACGTTCCCCTAACGTTGTAACCTTTAGATAACGTTACCCTAACGTTCCCCTAACATTGTAACCTTTAGATAACGTTCCCCTAACGTTCCCCTAACGTTCCCCTAACGTTGTAACCTTTAGATAACGTTCCCCTAACGTTCCCCTAACGTTGTAACCTTTAGATAACGTTACCCTAACGTTGTAACCTTTAGCTAGATAACGTTACCCTAACGTTCCCCTAACGTTGTAACCTTTAGATAACGTTCCCCTAACGTTGTAACCTTTAGATAACGTTACCCTAACGTTCCCCTAACGTTGTAACCTTTAGATAACGTTCCCCTAACGTTGTAACCTTTAGATAACGTTCCTCTAACGTTCCCCTAACGTTGTAACCTTTAGATAACGTTACCCTAACGTTCCCCTAACGTTGTAACCTTTAGATAACGTTACCCTAACGTTCCCCTAACGTTGTAACCTTTAGATAACGTTACCCTAACGTTCCCCTAACGTTGTAACCTTTAGATAACGTTACCCTAACGTTCCCCTAACGTTGTAACCTTTAGATAACGTTACCCTAACGTTGTAACCTTTAGATAACGTTACCCTAACGTTCCCCTAACGTTGTAACCTTTAGATAACGTTACCCTAACGTTCCCCTAACGTTGTAACCTTTAGATAACGTTACCCTAACGTTCCCCTAACGTTGTAACCTTTAGATAACGTTACCCTAACGTTCCCCTAACGTTGTAACCTTTAGATAACGTTACCCTAACGTTCCCCTAACATTGTAACCTTTAGATAACGTTACCCTAACGTTCCCCTAACGTTGTAACCTTTAGATAACGTTCCCCTAACGTTGTAACCTTTAGATAACGTTCCCCTAACGTTGTAACCTTTAGATAACGTTACCCTAACGTTGTAACCTTTAGATAACGTTCCCCTAACGTTGTAACCTTTAGATAACGTTCCCCTAACGTTCCCCTAACGTTGTAACCTTTAGATAACGTTCCCCTAACGTTCCCCTAACGTTGTAACCTTTAGATAACGTTACCCTAACGTTCCCCTAACGTTGTAACCTTTAGATAACGTTCCCCTAACGTTGTAACCTTTAGATAACGTTCCCCTAACGTTGTAACCTTTAGATAACGTTCCCCTAACGTTGTAACCTTTAGATAACGTTCCCCTAACGTTCCCCTAACGTTGTAACCTTTAGATAACGTTACCCTAACGTTCCCCTAACGTTGTAACCTTTAGATAACGTTACCCTAACGTTCCCCTAACGTTGTAACCTTTAGATAACGTTACCCTAACGTTCCCCTAACGTTGTAACCTTTAGATAACGTTACCCTAACGTTCCCCTAACGTTGTAACCTTTAGATAACGTTACCCTAACGTTGTTTAGATAACGTTCCCCTAACGTTCCCCTAACGTTCCCCTAACGTTGTAACCTTTAGATAACGTTCCCCTAACGTTCCCCTAACGTTGTAACCTTTAGATAACGTTACCCTAACGTTCCCCTAACGTTCCCCTAACGTTGTAACCTTTAGATAACGTTCCCCTAACGTTCCCCTAACGTTGTAACCTTTAGATAACGTTCCCCTAACGTTCCCCTAACGTTGTAACCTTTAGATAACGTTCCCCTAACGTTGTAACCTTTAGATAACGTTCCCCTAACGTTGTAACCTTTAGATAACGTTCCTCTAACGTTCCCCTAACGTTGTAACCTTTAGATAACGTTCCTCTAACGTTCCCCTAACGTTGTAACCTTTAGATAACGTTCCCCTAACATTCCCCTAACGTTGTAACCTTTAGATAACGTTCCTCTAACGTTCCCCTAACGTTGTAACCTTTAGATAACGTTACCCTAACGTTCCCCTAACGTTGTAACCTTTAGATAACGTTCCCCTAACGTTCCCCTAACGTTCCTCTAACGTTCCTCTAACGTTCCCCTAACGTTGTAACCTTTAGATAACGTTACCCTAACGTTCCCCTAACGTTGTAACCTTTAGATAACGTTACCCTAACGTTCCCCTAACGTTGTAACCTTTAGATAACGTTCCCCTAACGTTCCCCTAACGTTCCCCTAACGTTGTAACCTTTAGATAACGTTCCCCTAACGTTCCCCTAACGTTCCCCTAACGTTGTAACCTTTAGATAACGTTACCCTAACGTTCCCCTAACATTGTAACCTTTAGATAACGTTCCCCTAACGTTCCCCTAACGTTCCCCTAACGTTGTAACCTTTAGATAACGTTCCCCTAACGTTCCCCTAACGTTGTAACCTTTAGATAACGTTACCCTAACGTTGTAACCTTTAGCTAGATAACGTTACCCTAACGTTCCCCTAACGTTGTAACCTTTAGATAACGTTCCCCTAACGTTGTAACCTTTAGATAACGTTACCCTAACGTTCCCCTAACGTTGTAACCTTTAGATAACGTTCCCCTAACGTTGTAACCTTTAGATAACGTTCCTCTAACGTTCCCCTAACGTTGTAACCTTTAGATAACGTTACCCTAACGTTCCCCTAACGTTGTAACCTTTAGATAACGTTACCCTAACGTTCCCCTAACGTTGTAACCTTTAGATAACGTTACCCTAACGTTCCCCTAACGTTGTAACCTTTAGATAACGTTACCCTAACGTTCCCCTAACGTTGTAACCTTTAGATAACGTTACCCTAACGTTGTAACCTTTAGATAACGTTACCCTAACGTTCCCCTAACGTTGTAACCTTTAGATAACGTTACCCTAACGTTCCCCTAACGTTGTAACCTTTAGATAACGTTACCCTAACGTTCCCCTAACGTTGTAACCTTTAGATAACGTTACCCTAACGTTCCCCTAACGTTGTAACCTTTAGATAACGTTACCCTAACGTTCCCCTAACATTGTAACCTTTAGATAACGTTACCCTAACGTTCCCCTAACGTTGTAACCTTTAGATAACGTTCCCCTAACGTTGTAACCTTTAGATAACGTTCCCCTAACGTTGTAACCTTTAGATAACGTTACCCTAACGTTGTAACCTTTAGATAACGTTCCCCTAACGTTGTAACCTTTAGATAACGTTCCCCTAACGTTCCCCTAACGTTGTAACCTTTAGATAACGTTCCCCTAACGTTCCCCTAACGTTGTAACCTTTAGATAACGTTACCCTAACGTTCCCCTAACGTTGTAACCTTTAGATAACGTTCCCCTAACGTTGTAACCTTTAGATAACGTTCCCCTAACGTTGTAACCTTTAGATAACGTTCCCCTAACGTTGTAACCTTTAGATAACGTTCCCCTAACGTTCCCCTAACGTTGTAACCTTTAGATAACGTTACCCTAACGTTCCCCTAACGTTGTAACCTTTAGATAACGTTACCCTAACGTTCCCCTAACGTTGTAACCTTTAGATAACGTTACCCTAACGTTCCCCTAACGTTGTAACCTTTAGATAACGTTACCCTAACGTTCCCCTAACGTTGTAACCTTTAGATAACGTTACCCTAACGTTGTTTAGATAACGTTCCCCTAACGTTCCCCTAACGTTCCCCTAACGTTGTAACCTTTAGATAACGTTCCCCTAACGTTCCCCTAACGTTGTAACCTTTAGATAACGTTCCCCTAACGTTGTAACCTTTAGATAACGTTAACCTAACGTTGCAACCTTTAGATAACGTTACCCTAACGTTCCCCTAACGTTGTAACCTTTAGATAACGTTCCTCTAACGTTCCCCTAACGTTGTAACCTTTAGATAACGTTCCCCTAACGTTGTAACCTTTAGATAACGTTACCCTAACGTTCCCCTAACGTTGTAACCTTTAGATAACGTTACCCTAACGTTGTTTAGATAACGTTCCCCTAACGTTCCCCTAACGTTCCCCTAACGTTGTAACCTTTAGATAACGTTCCCCTAACGTTCCCCTAACGTTGTAACCTTTAGATAACGTTCCCCTAACGTTGTAACCTTTAGATAACGTTAACCTAACGTTGCAACCTTTAGATAACGTTACCCTAACGTTCCCCTAACGTTGTAACCTTTAGATAACGTTCCCCTAACGTTCCCCTAACGTTGTAACCTTTAGATAACGTTCCCCTAACGTTGTAACCTTTAGATAACGTTAACCTAACGTTGCAACCTTTAGATAACGTTACCCTAACGTTCCCCTAACGTTGTAACCTTTAGATAACGTTACCCTAACGTTCCCCTAACGTTGTAACCTTTAGATAACGTTACCCTAACGTTCCCCTAACGTTGTAACCTTTAGATAACGTTACCCTAACGTTCCCCTAACGTTGTAACCTTTAGATAACGTTACCCTAACGTTTCCCTAACGTTGTAACCTTTAGATAACGTTACCCTAACGTTGTTTAGATAACGTTCCCCTAACGTTCCCCTAACGTTGTAACCTTTAGATAACGTTACCCTAACGTTACCCTAACGTTCCCCTAACGTTGTAACCTTTAGATAACGTTACCCTAACGTTCCCCTAACGTTGTAACCTTTAGATAACGTTCCCCTAACGTTCCCCTAACGTTGTAACCTTTAGATAACGTTACCCTAACGTTCCCCTAACGTTGTAACCTTTAGATAACGTTACCCTAACGTTCCCCTAACGTTGTAACCTTTAGATAACGTTCCCCTAACGTTCCCCTAACGTTGTAACCTTTAGATAACGTTCCCCTAACGTTCCCCTAACGTTGTAACCTTTAGATAACGTTACCCTGACGTTGTAACCTTTAGATAACGTTACCCTAACGTTCCCCTAACGTTGTAACCTTTAGATAACGTTCCCCTAACGTTGTAACCTTTAGATAACGTTCCCCTAACGTTGTAACCTTTAGATAACGTTACCCTAACGTTCCCCTAACGTTGTAACCTTTAGATAACGTTCCCCTAACGTTGTAACCTTTAGATAACGTTCCTCTAACGTTCCCCTAACGTTGTAACCTTTAGATAACGTTACCCTAACGTTACCCTAACGTTGTAACCTTTAGATAACGTTACCCTAACGTTCCCCTAACGTTGTAACCTTTAGATAACGTTACCCTAACGTTCCCCTAACGTTGTAACCTTTAGATAACGTTACCCTAACGTTGTAACCTTTAGATAACGTTACCCTAACGTTCCCCTAACGTTGTAACCTTTAGATAACGTTACCCTAACGTTCCCCTAACGTTGTAACCTTTAGATAACGTTACCCTAACGTTCCCCTAACGTTGTAACCTTTAGATAACGTTACCCTAACGTTCCCCTAACGTTGTAACCTTTAGATAACGTTCCTCTAACGTTCCCCTAACGTTGTAACCTTTAGATAACGTTACCCTAACGTTCCCCTAACGTTGTAACCTTTAGATAACGTTACCCTAACGTTCCCCTAACGTTGTAACCTTTAGATAACGTTACCCTAACGTTACCCTAACGTTGTAACCTTTAGATAACGTTACCCTAACGTTCCCCTAACGTTGTAACCTTTAGATAACGTTACCCTAACGTTCCCCTAACGTTGTAACCTTTAGATAACGTTACCCTAACGTTGTAACCTTTAGATAACGTTACCCTAACGTTCCCCTAACGTTGTAACCTTTAGATAACGTTACCCTAACGTTCCCCTAACGTTGTAACCTTTAGATAACGTTACCCTAACGTTCCCCTAACGTTGTAACCTTTAGATAACGTTACCCTAACGTTCCCCTAACGTTGTAACCTTTAGATAACGTTCCCCTAACGTTGTAACCTTTAGATAACGTTCCCCTAACGTTGTAACCTTTAGATAACGTTCCTCTAACGTTCCCCTAACGTTGTAACCTTTAGATAACGTTCCTCTAACGTTCCCCTAACGTTGTAACCTTTAGATAACGTTCCCCTAACATTCCCCTAACGTTGTAACCTTTAGATAACGTTCCTCTAACGTTCCCCTAACGTTGTAACCTTTAGATAACGTTACCCTAACGTTCCCCTAACGTTGTAACCTTTAGATAACGTTCCCCTAACGTTCCCCTAACGTTCCTCTAACGTTCCTCTAACGTTCCCCTAACGTTGTAACCTTTAGATAACGTTACCCTAACGTTCCCCTAACGTTGTAACCTTTAGATAACGTTACCCTAACGTTCCCCTAACGTTGTAACCTTTAGATAACGTTCCCCTAACGTTCCCCTAACGTTCCCCTAACGTTGTAACCTTTAGATAACGTTCCCCTAACGTTCCCCTAACGTTCCCCTAACGTTGTAACCTTTAGATAACGTTACCCTAACGTTCCCCTAACATTGTAACCTTTAGATAACGTTCCCCTAACGTTCCCCTAACGTTCCCCTAACGTTGTAACCTTTAGATAACGTTCCCCTAACGTTCCCCTAACGTTGTAACCTTTAGATAACGTTACCCTAACGTTGTAACCTTTAGCTAGATAACGTTACCCTAACGTTCCCCTAACGTTGTAACCTTTAGATAACGTTCCCCTAACGTTGTAACCTTTAGATAACGTTACCCTAACGTTCCCCTAACGTTGTAACCTTTAGATAACGTTCCCCTAACGTTGTAACCTTTAGATAACGTTCCTCTAACGTTCCCCTAACGTTGTAACCTTTAGATAACGTTACCCTAACGTTCCCCTAACGTTGTAACCTTTAGATAACGTTACCCTAACGTTCCCCTAACGTTGTAACCTTTAGATAACGTTACCCTAACGTTCCCCTAACGTTGTAACCTTTAGATAACGTTACCCTAACGTTCCCCTAACGTTGTAACCTTTAGATAACGTTACCCTAACGTTGTAACCTTTAGATAACGTTACCCTAACGTTCCCCTAACGTTGTAACCTTTAGATAACGTTACCCTAACGTTCCCCTAACGTTGTAACCTTTAGATAACGTTACCCTAACGTTCCCCTAACGTTGTAACCTTTAGATAACGTTACCCTAACGTTCCCCTAACGTTGTAACCTTTAGATAACGTTACCCTAACGTTCCCCTAACATTGTAACCTTTAGATAACGTTACCCTAACGTTCCCCTAACGTTGTAACCTTTAGATAACGTTCCCCTAACGTTGTAACCTTTAGATAACGTTCCCCTAACGTTGTAACCTTTAGATAACGTTACCCTAACGTTGTAACCTTTAGATAACGTTCCCCTAACGTTGTAACCTTTAGATAACGTTCCCCTAACGTTCCCCTAACGTTGTAACCTTTAGATAACGTTCCCCTAACGTTCCCCTAACGTTGTAACCTTTAGATAACGTTACCCTAACGTTCCCCTAACGTTGTAACCTTTAGATAACGTTCCCCTAACGTTGTAACCTTTAGATAACGTTCCCCTAACGTTGTAACCTTTAGATAACGTTCCCCTAACGTTGTAACCTTTAGATAACGTTCCCCTAACGTTCCCCTAACGTTGTAACCTTTAGATAACGTTACCCTAACGTTCCCCTAACGTTGTAACCTTTAGATAACGTTACCCTAACGTTCCCCTAACGTTGTAACCTTTAGATAACGTTACCCTAACGTTCCCCTAACGTTGTAACCTTTAGATAACGTTACCCTAACGTTCCCCTAACGTTGTAACCTTTAGATAACGTTACCCTAACGTTGTTTAGATAACGTTCCCCTAACGTTCCCCTAACGTTCCCCTAACGTTGTAACCTTTAGATAACGTTCCCCTAACGTTCCCCTAACGTTGTAACCTTTAGATAACGTTCCCCTAACGTTGTAACCTTTAGATAACGTTAACCTAACGTTGCAACCTTTAGATAACGTTACCCTAACGTTCCCCTAACGTTGTAACCTTTAGATAACGTTCCTCTAACGTTCCCCTAACGTTGTAACCTTTAGATAACGTTCCCCTAACGTTGTAACCTTTAGATAACGTTACCCTAACGTTCCCCTAACGTTGTAACCTTTAGATAACGTTACCCTAACGTTGTTTAGATAACGTTCCCCTAACGTTCCCCTAACGTTCCCCTAACGTTGTAACCTTTAGATAACGTTCCCCTAACGTTCCCCTAACGTTGTAACCTTTAGATAACGTTCCCCTAACGTTGTAACCTTTAGATAACGTTAACCTAACGTTGCAACCTTTAGATAACGTTACCCTAACGTTCCCCTAACGTTGTAACCTTTAGATAACGTTCCCCTAACGTTCCCCTAACGTTGTAACCTTTAGATAACGTTCCCCTAACGTTGTAACCTTTAGATAACGTTAACCTAACGTTGCAACCTTTAGATAACGTTACCCTAACGTTCCCCTAACGTTGTAACCTTTAGATAACGTTACCCTAACGTTCCCCTAACGTTGTAACCTTTAGATAACGTTACCCTAACGTTCCCCTAACGTTGTAACCTTTAGATAACGTTACCCTAACGTTCCCCTAACGTTGTAACCTTTAGATAACGTTACCCTAACGTTTCCCTAACGTTGTAACCTTTAGATAACGTTACCCTAACGTTGTTTAGATAACGTTCCCCTAACGTTCCCCTAACGTTGTAACCTTTAGATAACGTTACCCTAACGTTACCCTAACGTTCCCCTAACGTTGTAACCTTTAGATAACGTTACCCTAACGTTCCCCTAACGTTGTAACCTTTAGATAACGTTCCCCTAACGTTCCCCTAACGTTGTAACCTTTAGATAACGTTACCCTAACGTTCCCCTAACGTTGTAACCTTTAGATAACGTTACCCTAACGTTCCCCTAACGTTGTAACCTTTAGATAACGTTCCCCTAACGTTCCCCTAACGTTGTAACCTTTAGATAACGTTCCCCTAACGTTCCCCTAACGTTGTAACCTTTAGATAACGTTACCCTGACGTTGTAACCTTTAGATAACGTTACCCTAACGTTCCCCTAACGTTGTAACCTTTAGATAACGTTCCCCTAACGTTGTAACCTTTAGATAACGTTCCCCTAACGTTGTAACCTTTAGATAACGTTACCCTAACGTTCCCCTAACGTTGTAACCTTTAGATAACGTTCCCCTAACGTTGTAACCTTTAGATAACGTTCCTCTAACGTTCCCCTAACGTTGTAACCTTTAGATAACGTTACCCTAACGTTACCCTAACGTTGTAACCTTTAGATAACGTTACCCTAACGTTCCCCTAACGTTGTAACCTTTAGATAACGTTACCCTAACGTTCCCCTAACGTTGTAACCTTTAGATAACGTTACCCTAACGTTGTAACCTTTAGATAACGTTACCCTAACGTTCCCCTAACGTTGTAACCTTTAGATAACGTTACCCTAACGTTCCCCTAACGTTGTAACCTTTAGATAACGTTACCCTAACGTTCCCCTAACGTTGTAACCTTTAGATAACGTTACCCTAACGTTCCCCTAACGTTGTAACCTTTAGATAACGTTCCTCTAACGTTCCCCTAACGTTGTAACCTTTAGATAACGTTACCCTAACGTTCCCCTAACGTTGTAACCTTTAGATAACGTTACCCTAACGTTCCCCTAACGTTGTAACCTTTAGATAACGTTACCCTAACGTTACCCTAACGTTGTAACCTTTAGATAACGTTACCCTAACGTTCCCCTAACGTTGTAACCTTTAGATAACGTTACCCTAACGTTCCCCTAACGTTGTAACCTTTAGATAACGTTACCCTAACGTTGTAACCTTTAGATAACGTTACCCTAACGTTCCCCTAACGTTGTAACCTTTAGATAACGTTACCCTAACGTTCCCCTAACGTTGTAACCTTTAGATAACGTTACCCTAACGTTCCCCTAACGTTGTAACCTTTAGATAACGTTACCCTAACGTTCCCCTAACGTTGTAACCTTTAGATATCGTTACCCTAACGTTCCCCTAACGTTGTAACCTTTAGATAACGTTACCCTAACGTTCCCCTAACGTTGTAACCTTTAGATAACGTTACCCTAACGTTCCCCTAACGTTGTAACCTTACACAACTGTCTGTGCATGAGCAGGAATTAATTATTATATATTGGCAGGAATGAATGAACAGGCAAACTTTAACTTGATTAGCGTTAGAATAACGTAACAGTTGTTTTTTCGAGGCACGCTGTACATATTAACTTCTAGTCATTTACTACACGCGCCCCCTGCCACAGTTACGCGGTCATTATGTGGGAAACACTGCAGATATATTTAGAATAAGTTAAACGCTAACGTTATAGTTTGACCTCTTATTAACGTTCGCGTTCTTCCACTGATAAACATGGTATTAGTTAGCTTTGTGGCTAATCTAATATAGCAATGCATTAGCGGCTGTAAGTGATGTTACAGAATATTTAGAAGTGATAATGATAGGACCGTTAGCTAGAACTACCACACCGTTTTTATATACAGAGTATGAACTAAATCTACAATCATTTCACATGACGAACGACAGACTCACCGTCAAAACAGTACATCTCCATGCCGGGTGTAATGCTGCCACTGGCTTGGCTGAGACTTTTCTTCTGTAGTGGATTTCTGGCGCTGTGTCAACTGGGGAGTTGCAGACCGCCCTCTGGTGGGCAAACTATGCAACACTCATAACATGAGTGAAGCATGAGACTCAGTTTCTCATGTTTCATCGGCCGTTATAAACGCCGATGCCGATTTAAATGCCATTAGCTCATATCGGCCGATAATATCGGCCGGCCGATATATCGGTCGGGCTCTAACTCTGATCCATGCTTTCTCTATCACTCTGATCCATGCTTTCTCTTTCTCTATCACTCTGATCCATGCTTTCTCTTTCTCTATCACTCTGATCCATGCTTTCTCTTTCTCTATCACTCTGATCCATGCTTTCTCTATCACTCTGATCCATGCTTTCTCTATCACTCTGATCCATGCTTTCTCTATCACTCTGATCCATGCTTTCTCTTTCTCTATCACTCTGATCCATGCTTTCTCTTTCTCTATCACTCTTATCTTTTCCAGTTCCTGTAAGCGCGGCAGCGGTCAGCAACAAACTTTTTCAAAATAAAAGCTTGTGAACAACATACTTTTACAATAATAAAAGAAATAATAAAAATTGTGTTAATGCACGATAAAATAATTGTCGGCTTTAATTAATTAATGCGTTAACGCTATAATAACGCGTTAACTTGCCCAGACCTAATTTAAACATTACCAGTGTTTCTTGTAGATGTAGCTATTGATTGGAGGCCGGTCCTGTCGAGAGAAACACATACAATCAGTGGCTAGTTTTGTTACCTAAACATGTGATTAGTATGGTATAATCGGATCCTGATTAATTTAATGCATCTGATTGTGCAATAGTAAAAGGTTTGTGTCTACGTAACTTGCTCTCCTCTCCAGGGTATTTGGGCTAAAAGAGCCATAGACCTATATAGAAATGGACCGAGTGACTCCGCTGTTTTTGACGGAGACGAGTGAAGCCTATTAGAAGCACTTTTCAGTGAGGCTCGAGCGTTACTGCGCAGCCTCAAACTGAGCTTGATGACGTAGATGTGACGTGAGCAACGTGTCTGAACGTTGTAAGTCTTCTGGTAGCTGTGCCAAGAGAAATCTCAATCATTCCCAATCTATCAGAGACGGAGAGCGTAGGTATATGTAAGGAGATAACATAGGCACAGGCTAATTACTGATAACTAAAATGATAGTTAACATTAGTAATTAAACTTAACAGCTGATGTAAGTCCAAACTGCCTGCGAGCTTCTCCTGTACTGTACGGTAATTCCTCTACTATGAGACAGTAAGTCTCGTGGTTATGACACAATCGTTAGCCTATTTTTATAAAAACTTCTACTACGGAGCCATAACGTGAGGTACAAGGTAACGGAGCCTTTTATACATTGTCATGTTTCTTTAGAAATAAACAACAGACAAATAAAGTCTTTAAACGCTTCAGGTGTAAAGTTATTGGCTGTCAAAGTGACGCCAAAATGAATGGCAGTGAATGCGATGTGCGAATGTGATTCAGAAATACTACCGGGTTTCTACTGATACAAAGCTGAATGCTAAATCGGTGAAGTATCCCTTTTAAGTTGTTAAACTTTACTAAATTAGTGGCTGGCTGGCTAGGAGCCTCAGTTCTCACTTCAGCATCATCTGTATTAGAGAAAAGAATCACTTCATCCAAGGTTAAAAGGGAATAAAATAGCCTTGCCAGCCTACTTACTGGAGTTCCACAACTACACATATCCTATATAAAAGTATGTATTTGTGTCCCCTTCAATAATTTCTCTTTAGAAATGTTATGTTGTTTTATGCTACGCAGCCATTCTAACAGTCTCATATTGTAAAAGTGAGATTTCCATGTCTTCTTTTATTATAAAGCAGGTGGAGGTGCTATATAAATACTGTGACAGTATCAAAAAGCTCAATCCACATAGAAATACACACAGCCCGTATTCAGAAACTGTGCCTTTGAACGAGCTGTCAGGACTTGTGTACGGTTGTGATGTCACAAATATACTTTGTAAAGGTAGAAAGTGCCGTAATAGTCATTCCCCGGCTGCAGGGATGGTGCAGAAACTCTTAAGAGCGCCGACGTGGAACGCATAGGAACACTGACCAATCAGAGCAGACTGGGCTTTTTCAGGAGGGGGGCTTAAAGAGACAGGCGCTAAAACAGAGGGTTTCAGACAGAGGGGGAATACAGGTATAATCAGACAGACAGGATGAGAAAAATAATGTGTTCCTTCAACATTAAAGCATATAAGTATAAGGGCTGCTTAAAGTGCCCATATGAAAAAATCACTTTTTCTTGGATTTGGGGTGTTATTTTGTGTCTCTGGTGCTTCCACACACATACAAACTTTGAGAAAAAACATCTATCCATGTTGTTCTGAGTGAGATACGGTTTCTGGATGATTCCTGCCTTCAGTCTCTGGGTGAGCTGGTCAAAATCTGCACGGCTTGTTACGTAACTAGCCAAAACGGCGGGCTAAACACAACCGTTAGCATGCTAGCGTTAGCATGCTAGCGTTAGCATGCTAGCGTTAGAATGCTAGCTCGTTCTCAATGGCAAAGCGCCGCTACAACACACACAAGTTCACCATAACCTCCAAAAGAAGTACTTCCATGTGCGCCCTCCTTTAGAAGAAGTCTCCCGGCTAATCCTGCCTTGTAACTGACCAAAGTTGGAGAAGCAACCTTTCTTTTACTGTCTATGGAGCTAACTGACATGATCTACCATCTGAGCTACTGAGCATGTGCAGAGTGGAATCAAAGATAGTACAGAAGGAAAGATGATTCACTCTGTAGCTAAAACAGAGACCTGAACACAAGGTGAAAAGAGGAGCTGCAGCAGTGAGAGAGAGATGTGCTGTACAACAAAAATATATTAAACCACGTAAACATATTCTGGTACAACCTTAAAATACAATTATCAACCTGAAAATGAGCATAATATGGCATATTTAATAAATATATATATATATATATATATATATATATATATATATATATATATTCATCATCCTGCCTTGTCTAGGCGTCTAGATTCTGGGTTTAGTTTCACGATGCTGTGATATTCCGAGAGCAGAACTCTTTAGATCACAATGGATTAACGCAGATTTGTTTCTTCTTTTTTAGCAGTTATTTTATTTTAAAATTGCCCGTTGTGCAGCCCTAGTAAACATGTAGTAGAAACCTATAATTCAAGAATTAACCTAAAAATTAGCATGACATGGGACCTTTATTTCGTTTCATTTCATGTTTATTTGAATAGGGACAGATGCTACGACATAGACATTTGTATAAATGTACAGCATCACAACATTTATAGCTGTTGCTAGTTTCCAATGCCCGTCCCTTTTAAATTAATAGCTGTGTGTCTGTATTTCACTTTAACCTCCAGATGTCCAGAAACTGATCGTCAGAAAAGAAGAGCAGCAGGAGTGGAGGCCCAGTGTGGACTGGGAGGAGCCAGAGCCCCGACACATTAAAGAAGAACAGGAGGAACTCTGCAGCAGTCAGGAGGGAGGGCGGCTCCCAGGACTGGAGGAAGACGATATCAATAAGTTCCCATTCACTGCTGTCTCTGTGAAGAGTGAAGACGAGGAAGAGAAAGCTCAGTCCTCACAGCTTTGTCCGAGACGAGCTGAGGAGAGCCAAGAGGCGGAGCCTCCAGCCTGCGGCTCCACTCAACGGATGGAAACAGAAACTGAATCTGAGACTGAGGACAGTAATGATGATTATTGGAAGGAGACAAAAGAACAAGAGTCAGGTTCAGACACCCTGAAAAACAAGAGCACGGTGAATCAGGATCAGTCCCACCAGAGACCATTTAGTTGCACAGTTTGTGACAAAAGATTAAGCTGCAAAGCGAATCTGCGCGTCCACATGCGAAGCCACACAGGGGAAAAGCCTTTCACCTGCTCGGTGTGTAACAAAGGCTTCAGTGCAAAGGTCAATCTGAGGACTCACATGAGATGTCACACCGGGGAGAAACCGTTCAGCTGCTCCATGTGTAGCAAAAGCTTCAGTCAGAAGAATACGCTAGTGATACACTTGAGAAGTCACACAGGGGAGAAACCGTTCAGCTGCTCGCTCTGTGTGAAACGTTTCAGGCATAAGGGAACGTTGACGAGACACATCAGAGTTCACACAGGAGAGAAACCATACAATTGCGGCATTTGTGGAAGGGATTTTAGTTTAGCTGTCGCATGTGAAAAGCCGCAACTGTGCTGGTGCGAGCAGTAACGCGTGAATCTGCCTGGTTTTGTGTTTTCAGACGTGACATTTGGGTTCATGCCACAAATGGCACTGTGTTTGGAAACACAAGCATGCAACAGTGCAGTGGGGGGGTCAGCACTATGTTGCTACATTTCTAGGACATTTTCAAAATTAGGTCTTGTGTTCCTACATTTCCCTTCAATTTAAGCCCTTTCCTCCCACAAAATGTTTTAGGGTTAGGGGGATAAAATCTGATACACATTTATGAAAAAGGAAATGTGGGAACATAGGGCTGTGGGAACTTAGCACGCTCCCCACAGGTTAAGAATTTACTTTAGGACGTGATGGTGGCTGGATTCAGTAATAAACTAGTCAGTTTTAGGAACTATTTTTTTAAAACAATGACTACATGACATTAACAAATAATTTAGAAACAAATAACTATTTTTATTAACAAATCGGACTAAAAGGTGATGCTGTTGAATCGTTGCCTGATGTGCTTTGTCAATTAAATGTTATGATTCAGCAGATAAAATACCTGATTTATCTGGAGCCAAAATGTTAAATGTAACCATACTACGTATTAACAACTTAACATTAAAACCATACTTTGATCCATACAGGAAGTTACGTTATTATAAATCTCAACACTGTGCGCACAGCATGTGTCCTCCTAACTCATGTTAAATCATATTAGACTAAGGCTATCCAAAGTTAAGTTGTATTATTTTTGTTATAAATCATTGTTTGTTAATTGACTTGTGTTTTTGGGATGCTATATGAAACGTTACTCTACAGGTGTCTGTGTTGCACTTTCATCTGAACAGATTTCTCTCTGTAAAACTTTTACAGCAAACTTAATAAAGTATCAAATATCGTGTTTTATTCGGCTCCATAAATAAATGTAACAAGGCACGA
This sequence comes from Gymnocephalus cernua, assembly GCA_023631565.1. Taxonomy (NCBI): domain Eukaryota; kingdom Metazoa; phylum Chordata; class Actinopteri; order Perciformes; family Percidae; genus Gymnocephalus; species Gymnocephalus cernua. The sequence continues at coordinate 2,314,072 of CM042431.1, forward strand.
AGATGAGAGAAAGAACTGTAGTCTCAGTAGCAATGATGAGCAACGATTCGCTCCGGTTAGCGGCGAGCAGAGCAGACTGCCGCGGAGAAGGTGAACAACCAGATTCTGATGAATGGCGTTCGCGGCGCTTTCACAGCGCTGTGGCCGCGGTGTTTTTACAGTTCATCAGTACACTTAATCTGGCAAGCCACAGCACCACAAGCAGCATGCTGCTAATAACGTTAGCCTTTGAGCGTGAAGTGAATCGTTGACGCTCTGTCTTGCACGGCGACTTCACAAGGGGGAGGGGCTGGAGGCCAAAACTCACGGTTCGGATCGGATCACGGTTTTGAGTCACGGATCGGATACATTTTCAGATCAGCAAAAAAGGGGAAATTTAAATAATTTATTAAAAATGGAATAACCATTACTTCTTTCACCAGTAAATTGCTGTTAAATGCAACCTTTAGTCACGTCTGTGTTGTTTTTCCAAGTTAGTTGAAGGAGAATTCCGGCCAATTTTTACATTTATCGAGTTGCTGCAGCTACCTCTATGAGCGCCCACTGAGCTGAAACGGCAGTTGTCGGCGCAGATTTTAGAGCGTCTTTGTGTCTCTTAACAGACACAAAATGCAATTAATGTCTGTGCAACATGAACAGGGCCCTAACGTGACAACAAGATGCGTTTTCAACTCCGACATTGTTTAAATTCACCTACCCTGGTCCCTGTCTCAATCCTGTCGGTAGCTGCTAGGTCGGTTTTTTTCTATTGAAAGTATTCGCATATCTATAGCGATCAAGATAAACGTAAACATTGGCCGGAATTCTCCTTTAATGGGGCAATCATCCAGCTTGTGTTTACCTTCACTAAGTGCTCGTTTTGCCGCTGACAGACTCAGATTAATATTCTAAGTGTCTGACAACATTATGGAAAGGATTTCTGAGGAGGTCGACCTTTCTGTTAGAGAGTAAGATATTTTTTTTAAACATAAAAACATGCGGGAAATAGCCTACACTAAACCCACCAGACTCCATGTAAATAAACAGTAATTTTAGCGTCGCAAAACACACTTCATTCAAAGTCGACAGAAACAAACTAAAACTATAAAAAGTCGTTTTGGGTCGTCTTTCCACTTTTCCAACCATCACAACTCTAGCTTAGGTTGAAATAAACATAGTTTACTGATTTACATGTGAGAATATGTTGGCTCTATACACGCTAAAAGTATGTTTTTTTTTAAATGGAGTCTGGTGGGTTTAGAGCTAGTGACCTCAGGTCTCAAAGAGGTTTTAAAGGTCTATCTCTGTAGGGATCCTTTCATAATGTTGTCACACACTCAGAATATTAATCTGAGCCTGTCGGTGGCAAAAACAACTTTTAGTGGACCAAATTGATGATGGACATTGGGTTACATTGCAGCCCTTTAACGAGCAGGTGTACCTAATAAAGTGACCACTGAGAGTACATACTGGCTGTCTGATAGCTAATGTGTTTTTGAAGGAGGCAGTAGACGAAGGGAATTACATGTCTGCAGAGGTTGGCAGGGGCACACGTGAGATTGAGAAGTCTGCCACACACACATTATCGTCCTCTGAGTGAGAGACAACATGCTCTGTAGAAGGACAGACGTGAACAAGCCTGCATTAAATCAGGTATGAAACCAGGCTGCAGGTCTCTCCATCACCACCAGATGTCACCAAACATCCATTAACAGCAGAGGGACTCCTCACATCTCAGCTTCACTTTGGTGCATGCTGACCATGTATCAGAGATCTTTAACAGGGGGTCTGGGACCCCAAGCGGGTCCGCAGAGTTGCTGCAGGGGAGCCGTTAAGTATTATATGCACCATAAGAAGGTTTGTGTAAAGGCTTTAGGCCGCCCTACATGTTATTGTAGGTCCAGTTTAATATGCAGCTACATTTTAAACAATATACTGTATATAGTTCAATTTATTTATATAGCACATTTAAACAACCATAGTTGACCAAAGTGCTTAACAAGCTAAAAAAAAAAAAGATAATACACACAAACAATACAATACAAAATAACCAACAGTAGAAAATGGTGTCAAAGGTCAACTTGAATTGAAAGCCAACGGAAGGAAGTGGGTCTTGAGCACGGACATGTTACAGCGGTCCGAGCAGTTCTAATATATAATATGAATAGGTAAACTACAGTATATCAGAGTTTGGAGCAGCCACTGAAAAGGCTCGGTCACCTTTGTTTTAAAACCTGGATCTGGGCACATCGAGGAATCTGATTGGACGACCTCAGTGCTCTGACAGTGGGACATGTAAAAGCTCCGATACATAAGAAGTCCACGCATTTAAAATCTTATAAACAAGCAATACAATTTTTAAATCAATCGTGAAACAGAAAGGAAGCCAGTGGAGCGAGGCTTAATGTTATCACGTCATGTCATCATCATGCCATCACCCTCTACAACTCCTCACTCGGGGGGAGGAGGAAATAGGGAAAAGACGGCAGAACAAAAAATAACAAAAAGAAGAAAATTGATTTCATTTGCACTCAATTGTTAATAGCTAAGAGCCCATTGTGTACTGTTTTATTGTATATCTTCTATTTCTTGGGCTAAGAGTTTTTTATTATTATTATTAATATTATTACTATTATTTACAGTCTACTGTTTCTTGTTTACTTACTATATGTATCTAAGAGTTTATTGTTTGTATCTTTTACTCTTTTTTTCAATACTGTACTTAAGTGTCTTTTTTGTAAAATGCTGGAATTTGCTGCTGGAAAGCCAATTTCCTTGCGGGAGTCATCCCAATAGGATCAATAAAGAGAAGTCTAAGTCCAAGTCTATGTTAAGAGTTACAAGAGTAATAAATAAATAATAAATACATGTATAACTCTTTCAAAATCTTTGCGTAGCAGGAAGGGCTTGACTTTAAAAGCACTGTCAATTTTCGTAAAACTGCCCATATTCGAACTCTACACAGTTGATTTCCTGCATGAAAAAGTCTCAGAAGTGAATTTAGTGATGAAATAGCAGATTTTTTTATTTTATTTTATTTTATTTAACCTTTATTTAACCAGGAAGAGACTCATTGAGATTAAAAATCTCTTTTTCAAGAGTGTCCTGGCCGAGGCAGGCAGCAGTACAACCACACACACAGTACATGCAAATACAAAATACACAAAAAACACTAATAACATAGAACAACAAAAACAGCAAATCCCTCAAAGTCAACCAGAATGCTAAACATGTCAGGTAAAACATCTACAGCCAGATGTGGCTCCGCCTCCAAGTCAAACAACATCCTCTTAAAAGCGACCAATGAGAGCAGCTCATTAAGTTTCATGGATTTCTGTAACTTGTTCCATGTAGAAGGAGCAGCAAACTGAAACGCCTGTTTCCCCAGCTCAGTCCTAACCTCTGGAACAGACAGAAGGAAAAGATCCTGGGAAAGAAGATTGTAAGTCCCGGTACTATTTACATTGATGTAGGTCAGAAGGTAGGATGGAAGGAGACCTAAGATAGCCTTGTATATGAAAATATGCCAGTGTTGAAGATGAAAATTGTAAAAAGTTTCCAGTTGTTGGCTGCAGCTAATATGGCTCTATATTCCTGATCTAGATTCTAGAATCGATTGCTTTTCCTTGGGTTCCTGAATTTTAAAACATTACATTTTGCAGCTGAATTTGGTCTGCTGAATTTGAATTTAAGTTGGAAAAAAAAAATTACGTTGAATTTTTGATTCTGAATTTATGAACTTAGAAAAATAAAGGTGAAAATTAGTTGGGGGAAATTTGAAGAGTAAAATTCAGAGGCAAAAAAAAAATCAGGTACATAATTTCAATGCAAGAAAGTCAATGGCTTTTTAATTTCAAAATCCAATGAAACTGATTTACTTCCATACCGGAACACACATCAGTAGCCTGGCTGTCGGTACCCGATCTGTGCTGCCTGCACGATCCGCCCTGTGCACGCGCAGATGATAATCCTGTTTTACGAGGATTTACGACACTGCACGATCTGTTCCACGCTTCCGGTCGTAGTTGTAGCGGTCTGCCTTTAGCCTCCACCGGGAAGCTAATGTTAGTTTAGCTAACAGCTAATTCGGCTAACCGCTAGCTGAGACAGCATGTAATAACTTTAAAAGACCCTCAAAATAAAACCTTAATATATATAACAGCTTTTACGTCAGTTCTACTTTACTTGTGCTCGTTTAAAATACAATCAATCAATACTTGTGTTTATTGTTATTACTGTGAAGTCTTAATTTAGCCGTAGCATGCTTTTCCCAGTGTTTAGTTTGAGTTAACGTTATTTTAGACTGAATCAAGCTGTCAGCTAGCGGTTAGCTGAATTAGCTGTTAGCTAAACTAACGTTAGCTTCCCGGTGGAGGCTAACGGCAGACCGCTACAACAACGACCGCAAGGCGAAGTGGAACAGGTCGTGCAGTGTCGTAAATTCTCGTAAAACAGGACTATCATCTGCGCACGGTCGTGCAGCCAGCACAGATCTGGCACAGGATGGAATTCATCTCTCATGGACTTCTTAGTTGTTGTTGCCAAATCAAACTGTAATTTCCACCTATGTTACCTTTCAACCTGAGAGAAATAAATGTTCTTCTGGAAGGAAAAGCATTTCGTCTACACATACTTCTCCTTTAAACAATAAAAAGTGACTTGGCAGAAGATTGCGAACAGTGTTCTGTGGTCCTACAGCCTCTCTAATGGCTGACCAGCCAACAGAAGCAGTAAATTTCACTAATGACTTTCCAATGGTCTTTAATTCTCCATTTAGGAGGAGAGGAAATGTCAGGGCCGATGGAAAGGTTAATGTGACTTTCACCCACTAATAAACATGCCTTGATCAAAGAACAACGCAATTAAAAGCTTTCTTTTATTCACTGGACACGCACGCACGCTGACACATACATATCCACACACACATACGCATACGGCCAGATATCACAACGATTTCCCAATTAGATTTCCAATTTCGAACTAAATGGATAAAGTTAATGAAATGGTCTTTAAGAAACAGACAAGAGAGGAGCAAGAGAGGATGATGAATTTGCAAAAAGGAAAGTTCTGATTGGTCTGAAAATGTAACGTACTTAATAATTACAACAATTTAAGTACATCAGATTAAAGAGCTGGTATTAAAGATTGGCCAGAAAATAGTATGATCACAACAAAACAACTTTCTCAGCCAAAGAAGCTAAATGTAAACTGTAGTTTTTAATGCCTACGAGACATTGAAACATACTCGTTGATTTGGGGTTCTGGGTCTACAAAGATTTTATGTGATGTATGATTTTTTTATGTTTTATAAAAGGATCTTTAACAGAATGCTTAGAAATCCTTTCCATAATGTTGTGGACTTGGACCCTAGTTTCCTATGTTTTTGTGTGATAGGAACAACAATCTTTGACATCGGTCCAGTATTAAGCGTGAACACTGTAACCGGCAGCCACAGACCGGGCTGTAATGTAACTCTACGGGGCAAATGTGCATCGTCAGTTTGGTCCACTGAAAGTTTTTTCTGCTGAAAAGCTCAGATTAATATTCTATGTGTCTGACAACATTATGGAAAGGATCTCTACAGAGATAGACCTTTAAAACCTTTTGAAGACTTTTCTGTTTAACAGCTCTGAAGCTCTAAACCCACCAGACTCCATTTAAAAAAACAATACTTTTAGCGTGTATAGAGCCAACATATTCTCACATGTAAATCTGTAAACTATGTGTTTATTTCAACCAAAACTAGAGTTGTGGTGGCTGGAAAAGTGGAAACACGACCCAAAACGGCTTTTCATAGTTTTATTTTGTTTCTGTCGACTTTGAATGAAGATTATTTTATGATGCTTAAATTACTGTTTATTTACATGGAGTCTGGTGGGTTTAGTGTAGGCTATTTCACGGATGTTTTTATGTTTAAAAAAGGATCTTACTCTCTATCAGAAAGGTTGATCTCCTTAGAAATCCTTTCCATAATGTTGTCAGACACTTAGAATATTAATCTGAGTCTGTCAGCGGCAAAACAAGCACTTTGTGAAGGTAAATCCAAGCTGGACAATCGTCCTGTTAACTTACATTGTAGTTTGTTTCTCTGCTGCCGACTGCAGCGATCTCTCTTAATACTGGACCAATGTCAAAGATTGTTGTTCCCATCAGTCACTTAGACACAAAAACATAGGAGAATAGGTTGAAGAAAACGGAAGTTACCCTTTAAAAAAAAGGCATTTTAGAGGTTGTTACCTCTGTAACGCTTTGTTCCAGTCCAAGGCCAGAATGACATAAGAGGAAGGAGAGTGTCTGATACTGCTGACAACAGACTGAGGCAAGTTGCTGAGCTGTTCCACAGCAACTGAAGCATGCCATCCATTCCCCCACAATACAGTACACACACACACACACACACACACAAACGCACTCACGCGGAAACCCTGAACACATGCAGAACACCAACAGAGGGACTGCTGGAGCAGCTGGAGGCCCACTGACCCAGAGAGGGAAGACAGGACAACACAGAGTCAGTGAAGAGCTGGAGTGTGTGACAACGCACAGTCTCAATCTGCCGCCATCTTTTCATATAGCTGTTTGAATGCTAGGCATTATTCAAAAGGAACATGAATAATCTGTACGTACAGTTTGTTCTTACCTCATTTAACTAAGTGTCTTGTTTTTCTGCATCCAGACCCTCTTCTGGGGCCACTTATGCCTACCGTTCTGTAGAAGACTAGACTGGAAGAAGTCGGACAGCATCTCACGTCTAAAGACAATCATCTGACATCTAACGTTGAACACTGTCATAATATGTAAAGACTGGGGATCTCGCAAAAAAAATAAACCTAATCAATCCGCCTGTCGATCTCACACTGCCTCTCATTCTACTCATAAATAAGTCCCCATTAATCCTCAGCTAGGCCTAGAAAGTCACAAACAGAATTATGAAGTACAACCATGGTGGAGCAGTGCCCCCTGAAAATGTCCTTGACTTGCAGATAAGAATGGAAGCCCATTAGAAACCCATTGACAACTTAAAATCTGACTATAGTTTGTCATGCCCAATCATCCCACAAGTTTCTCTCAGTTCACTGCTTAAGGTTAGAAAATCAACACCACTCATAGTTGAGTTTATCAGCTTAATAATGAAGAAGAAAAAATGCATGCACATTTCATTATCAAGAAATGAAAATATCCTGTTTTTAAAAAACTTCATAAGCTGATCCTCCGCAGCTACAGAGATTCTGTGTGTGTGTGTGTGTGTGTGTGTGTGTGTGTGTGTGTGTGTGTGTGTGTGTTTGTGTGTGTGTGTGTGTGTGTGTGTGTGTGTGTGTCTGTGTGTGTGTGTGTGTGTGTGTGTGTGTGTGTGTGTGTGTGTGTCGTCTGTGTGTGTGTGTGTGTGTGTGTGTGTGTGTGTGTGTGTGTGTGTGTCGTCTGTGTGTGTGTGTGTGTGTGTGTGTGTGTGTGTGTGTGTGTGTGTGTGTGTCTGTGTGTGTGTGTGTGTGTGTGTGTGTGTTTGTGTGTGTGTGTGTGTGTGTGTGTGTGTCTGTGTGTGTGTGTGTGTGTGTGTGTGTGTGTGTGTGTGTGTGTCGTCTGTGTGTGTGTGTGTGTGTGTGTGTGTGTGTGTGTGTGTGTCGTCTGTGTGTGTGTGTGTGTGTGTGTGTGTGTGTGTGTGTGTGTGTGTGTGTGTCTTCTGTGTGTGTGTGTGTGTGTGTGTGTCTATGTGTGTGTGTGTGTGTGTGTGTGTGTGTGTGTGTGTGTGTGTGTGTGTGTGTGTGTGTGTGTGTGTGTGTGTGTCTATGTGTGTGTGTGTGTGTGTTGTCTGTGTGTGTGTGTGTGTGTGTGTGTGTGTGTGTGTGTGTGTCTATGTGTGTATGTGTCTATGTGTGCGTGTGCGTGTGTGTCTGCGTGTGCGTCTGTGTGTGTGTGTGTGTGTGTGTGTGTGTGTGTGTGTGTGTGTGTGTCGTCTGTGTGTGTGGGTGTGTGTGTGTCTTCTGTGTGTGTGTCTATGTGTGTGTGTATGTGTGTGTGTGTGTGTCTATGTGTGTGTGTGTGTCTATGTGTGTGTGTGTGTGTGTGTGTGTGTGTGTGTGTGTGTAATAGTAAATTGCTGACTTCATTAAGGCAGGCCTCCTCTTCTCACTCATTTAATTACTAGAGAAAAGGTTAGTGCCACAATGCAATTTACAAAATGTGATTTCTTAGCAGCTATTAACTGTGTGGGTGTGTGTAGTGACAGGGAGGGGGAGGGGGATGCCCGGTATTTTTGTGCTCTATGTAGGCTTATGTGTGTGGGGATGTGGGTGTTTCAAATCTCCAAATGCTATCAAGTTCACGGCCACCATTTAATGTTGCAGAGGATTTTGTTTAAATTCTTTGTAGAAGTACACAGGTAACTCAGGTAACCAATACGTGTCCCTTTGCTTGGCTGTATTTTATTCATTAAATTAATTTACTATTCAATTTCAGTGTTTGGAAATAAAGAAAACCCAAGTTGGTACAAACAGCTTGGTCTCAGTTGGGTTGGTTGTTTCAGGAAAACATCACTGCACAGCCAGCACATGAAAATTAGGCCCCATGTTCCCACATTTCTAAGAATTAGAAAAGAAATTAGGCCCTATGTTCCCACATTTCCTTTTTCATGAATTTGTATCAGATTTTATCCCCCTTTCTCCCAATTTAGTAGCCAATTACACCCAACCTATTATCCAGCAGCAATGGACTACAGATGGAATGTAACCCTAACCCTCACATAGGGCCTAATTTTAAGAAATATATTAGAAATGTGGGAACATTGGGCTGTGGGAACATAGAGCTGTGGGAACATAGAGCTGTGGGAACATAGAGCTGTGGGAACATAGGGCTGTGGGAACATAGAGCTGTGGGAACATAGAGCTGTAGGAACATAGGGCTGTGGGAACATAGAGCTGTAGGAACATAGGGCTGTGGGAACATAGAGCTGTAGGAACATAGGGCTGTGGGAACATAGAGCTGTGGGAACATAGAGCTGTGGGAACATAGAGCTGTAGGAACATAGGGCTGTGGGAACATAGAGCTGTAGGAACATAGGGCTGTGGGAACATAGAGCTGTAGGAATATAGGGCTGTGGGAACATAGAGCTGTGGGAACATAGAGCTGTGGGAACATAGAGCTGTAGGAACATAGGGCTGTGGGAACATAGAGCTGTAGGAGCATAGGGCTGTGGGAACATAGAGCTGTAGGAACATAGGGCTGTGGGAACATAGAGCTGTGGGAACATAGAGCTGTGGGAACATAGAGCTGTGGGAACATAGGGCTGTGGGATCATAGAGCTGTGGGAACATAGAGCTGTGGGAACATAGGGCTGTGGGAACATAGAGCTGTGGGAACATAGAGCTGTAGGAACATAGGGCTGTGGGAACATAGAGCTGTGGGAACATAGGGCTGTGGGAACATAGAGCTGTGGGAACATAGGACTGTGGGAACATAGGGCTGTGGGAACATAGGGCTGTAGGAACATAGGGCTGTGGGAACATAGAGCTGTGGGAACATAGAGCTGTAGGAACATAGGGCTGTGGGAACATAGGGCTGTAGGAACATAGGGCTGTGGGAACATAGGGCTGTGGGAACATAGAGCTGTAGGAACATAGGGCTGTGGGAACATAGGGCTGTAGGAACATAGGGCTGTGGGAACATAGGGCTGTGGGAACATAGAGCTGTAGGAACATAGGGCTGTGGGAACATAGGGCTGTAGGAACATAGGGCTGTGGGAACATAGAGCTGTGGGAACATAGAGCTGTAGGAACATAGGGCTGTGGGAACATAGGGCTGTAGGAACATAGGGCTGTGGGAACATAGGGCTGTGGGAACATAGAGCTGTAGGAACATAGGGCTGTGGGAACATAGGGCTGTAGGAACATAGGGCTGTGGGAACATAGGGCTGTGGGAACATAGAGCTGTAGGAACATAGGGCTGTGGGAACATAGGGCTGTAGGAACATAGGGCTGTGGGAACATAGAGCTGTGGGAACATAGAGCTGTAGGAACATAGGGCTGTGGGAACATAGGGCTGTAGGAACATAGGGCTGTAGGAACATAGAGCTGTGGGAACATAGAGCTGTAGGAACATAGGGCTGTGGGAACATAGGGCTGTAGGAACATAGGGCTGTGGGAACATAGAGCTGTGGGAACATAGAGCTGTAGGAACATAGGGCTGTGGGAACATAGGGCTGTAGGAACATAGGGCTGTGGGAACATAGAGCTGTGGGAACATAGGGCTGTGGGAACATAGGACTGTGGGAACATAGGGCTGTGGGAACATAGGGTTGACCCCACAGTAAGACATTCAACGTTTGATCATCATCACATCACCCATGGTAGCGTCTATCCATACAGCTAACATTACATGGTGAATTTAGTCGTGGGGTAGCCCAGCGCTGTTACCCGTTCTGATAACAATCACACTTCAGTTTTCTTTCACATCCACTTACTTTGCTCACTTACTGTTTTATTTTGATACTCACCGTTTGTTTGCCCCGCCTGACAATAACTTAATGAGAAATATATAAAAAAATATAGGTATAGTAATAGTTTGACATTGTAATGCAGAAATATTACATATAATATTTTTAAAGGAGGTGTTAATTTCCAAAGAGTCATATCAGTCGCCGGTAGCTGCTGCGGACAACATGCTTGACTCAAGTCAAGCATGAACACAGTGGTCGCTTGGTTTTATTCCCCTTTTTTGTTCTTATGTTATGCATTGGCATGTTGAAAGGATTCTTGGAGGATTTTGGCACCGTCAACATGTTATACATACTGTATAGCAGTGAACTATGAAAGAACTATCAAATTCTTTGTTTATATTTCATGCACATACAATGTTTTTTAGCTCTGTCTCTGTAAACGTCTGCATTTAGGAAGAACAAATACCTACATTTGAAAATGTTCCCTTCTCTGGTCCTGTTAGTGTGTCAGGGTCTTTATCAGCTAATTGTTAATCACTGACCTGCAGTAAGCCGTTAATTGAGACTCTGCGAATTAAAGATAATAGTCATTAGAGCGAGGAGAGAATTCACCCATCACACTGAGACAGACGATGTCTCGGCTCCAAAGATGAACGATGGCTCTCAGTGTCAAGAGCACGACAGAAGAGAGCGTGAAGAAGGAAATGGATGAAGATGGCAGTACACTGCTGCAGCTGCTTTTCTGAAAGAAGGTACAGCAAATAAACAAATGAATGTCCCGTGCAGCAAAATAATTGTCTTATTTGCACAGAAGCAGGTACTGGTGACACAGATAAAAGGCCTTCGTCAGGCATATGTGAAGATTACATTAATTTATTCGTCATAATTCCTTGTAACATACATAAAGGAAAAGGAAAGAAGTCTCCACTTGCAGTGGAAAAGACAACAACCATACACACAAACATTATGTAGACTAAAATATATAAAATAAAACATAAATATTTGAAACAGTTAAACGGTTGATGGCACAGTGCTGTAGATCATTAAAAAGTCAGCAAACTGTACACTGCAAACACAGAATATGTAAAGTGGTGACGTGCATTAAAGGACAGTCCATTTAGTTCAGATTATGGCCCATTTGCAGGGGGCACAGTCCATTTGTAATCCTCACCAATAATGTAATTATGCAGTCGTTGTTTCTCATATTCCTTGCAGCTACCAAACCAGGAAGGTGGAGAGGTGTAAGGTGGGCAGACCTGAGTTTTTGAGTTAGCAAAGGGATTTCGAGAATGGCAACACACAGAGAGCTTAAGGTGAGGGACAAAGCCTGAAATCACACACTGCATGTCAGGCTTTATCTGACCTGGGCATGTACTTCTGTTGAGCCAGCCTATCTTTTTAATTACTCCCCGTTAGAGGCCATTTCCCTGCCATCTTTACACTTTGCATGTGTGTACATTGTAACAGGTGAAGTCATACTCAGGGTAAAACATGAATGTGACTGTAGTTCATCACCTGCAGAAAAAAAAAACAGGCTAACCATAATTACATTAAAATGTATTGAACGTGGGTGATTCAATCATTAAAGCCCTCTCTGTCATGATGATTTGAATTATTTCCATGAATGATATTCATTTTCTAAATGATGGCATATAAATCCAAAACTACACTGTCTTCAGATGACGACACGGGTAACCAATTTACATTAATGGTCCAATTTGACCTCAAGTGACTCCTATTCATAGTCATGCAGACTGGGTTTAACACACCTATTTGATCCTGTTTTCACTCAGGAGGTGTTAGCAACACTAATATTACATAAATGATATTAGTAATTGACTGGGTGATTGCATGGTAATCCTGTCTACATGTTTAAGGGAGGGACGCCAATAATCCAATTACTTTTCTGGGTTAGTTTGACTTGATTAGGCTCATATTTCATAGACCTTGATGAATATTAATATCACTATATATTTTTCTAACTGTAAGACATAAAACCTGGACAGCGCAGTATGTAAAAAGGACGAGAGACTTGATTATCTGATGACAGTTTTGCATATTGTAATGCCTTTATAATCTAAGTTGGATTGTATTAACCAGGACACAAAAAGTAGATGATTTAACATTAATAAAATCTTGTCACATATGGTAGTGGTCTTCAAGCCGTTAACATTACACTAATGCTTTGGTTACCTTGCACACATAGCGGACTGTATCTTTTAACTGGCTACACCTGCAGCGCACACAAGGTGTAGGATTGTACTTTCCATCTGGGATTGTTGTTGTTTCTTTGGCTTTTGGAGCCGGCACAGAGCTGTGAAACATCAATCTATTGTCAGCTAACATTTAAGGACGCAGGCGAGGGAAACAAATAAAAACAGAAACTCTCAAAAAGAAACTGCCTATACGCTTATTGACAGTCATTAAAGCTATAGTGTGCAACTATTATATATGAACGTCCGCTACATTCAAGCCGTTGCCAAATGAGTTACTACTAAGCTGATTAAGACTCTCAGCTCCACACAACTCTCTCTGGATCTCTCAGTGTGACTGTGTCCAGAAGATCGTGGCGTCCGGCGACTTTCCCGTGCAGAAACTCGAGTGAAGATAATGACCTCTTCTGAAGAGTCCATCATGTTTTTTTAATCCTCCGTGTCCTCCTTGGCTACTAGCAACTGTGTGGAGGTGGTGCACGATCACGGAAGGCTTGTATCATGTGGATGCAATGACAGGGTTGTTGTCATGACTTAGAATTCCTCATGGGGGAGAGAAAACTACACACTATAGACACTGTGTAAAAGAGATGCACATGCCTCGCATAAAATATGACTAAAAAACTGTCCTATTTTTACACTTGTAGAGTGGATCTCCACAGTACATACGCACCACTTATGCTTTGCTCTCATGGCCGGTGTAGGCCGTTTCAGTGATTGTAGTGAAAGCGTAGTGTTAGAGCAAACATTACGTGTGCAAGGTAGCCGGCACGTAACAATGTTCTTGTGTTGTTTTTTAAACGCACAGATACAAATGAGTATAGTCCACCTAAGATTCCTCAACCCATCAGTGAATGAATGTATGTGAAAGAACTGTTCATGAGAGTGACACAATCAAGCACTGTGTGTGTGTGTGTGTGTGTGTGTGTGTGTGTGTGTGTGTGTGTGTGTGTGTGTGTGTGTGTGAGAATTATCATTTTTTGAAAGAAACAAATAGTCGTTGCTGTAAACAACCCCCTCATTAGGTGAAACGATGGGCACAGTTTCAGACATCGCTCAAGAAAGCAAGTCCCATCTCGACAATGTTTTTATAACACATCTGCAGTAATTGTTTGGGGGAAAGACCTTGAAAGTAAATGTTCTATCATTTTTTTTTTTTAAATGACTAGAAACAGAAATCCACACCTAGTGGGTGCAACCCGATAGTCCACTGTATGCTGGCAATATAGGAATGAGTGTGTGTGTGTGTGTGTGTGTGTGTGTGAATTATCATTTTTTGAAAGAAACAAAGTCTTTGCTGTAGTCCCTGTACAGTCCCAGTATATGGACGTCCCCTCTTTGAGATGTAGACATTGCTCAAGTGTGTGTGTGTGTGTGTGTGTGTGTGTGTGTGTGTGTGTGTGTGTGTGTGTGTGTGTGTGTGTGTGTGTGTGTGTGTGCGTGCACTGCTGCTGCTGGGTTATGGACTCACAAAAGCAAGTCAAGGGCTAGGCTTCAACTCACAATATTGTAAAGACAAACTCCAGCCCCTCCCTCCTTGCAGTAATTACTGTCCATTTGTATGATTACCTGTAATTACTTGTTAGCTGTCAGCGTCAGACAGAAACTCAGCTTCTGAGACATGAGGAGGAGGACGTGGAGGTGGAGGAAGGTAGAATTGGAGTAAAAGTTGGAAGGGGCAGAGGTGGGTGGAGCGGAGATGACAGAAGGAAGAGTACAAAGAGGAGGAAGTGATGGAGGATTGGGAGGGGGTGGAAGGAGGTGGAGGAGCCGAGGACAGAGAGCAGAGTGTTGACATGTGTTTCTGTCAGCGAGGGTCAAGCGGTGGCTGTCTCTTCTTTCAGCTGCTGTCCATCAGAGTGTGCCGGTGAATGGATCTCCTCTTCATTTGCAGAGATGAAGCAGACCTCTGACAGCAGCAGTAATTGCAGGGTTACTGATCTGCTCTCTGATGACAGCGATGCCGTTTTTTTTCCTCAAGTCATGAGACAGTCGGGTGGCAATGTTAAGAAGTGGCTCACTTAGATCTTTTTCTGTTGCTACAAGCAATCGTTGCCGTGATGGTGATGCGCGTTGAGCTATAATTAGTATAATAATAGCATTTGGCCCCTAAAGATTTGGTAAAAAAAACATAGAAGGGGATTGGGATTATTTAGCATAATGTACATTTGCAAAGTCATGTCACATGCTGGAACACTTTCTATTTTTTAATAGAAATCCTGTCTTTTTCAGAAATTTATTTCAAGTGCTTCTCCTTTGTCGTTCTTTTGTACGGTGAGTTACTATCAATAAAACTTCCGAAATATGTTTTCAAACTGATTGATCTGCATAGAAATGTACAGTATGTAATAAATGCTAGTAATATAATGACAATATGTAAAAAGAAACTGATAATGTAATAACCTGCCTGTAATTTTTGTTGGCATATTTTGGAGGCAATTTCTTTTTTACACTGAAAAAAAAGGTCCGATATGTAATATATTTACTGTAATAAATCCTAAAATGACCCCAATGCGTCATCAGATATTAAGGAAACAGCCTTTATAGCAGGAAGAAGGAATAGAGAGATATCACTGCATTACAGATCCTCATGTGAAGACTCATACAAAGCAAAGATGGATGGACAGAGGGAGGGAATGATGGAGGAAGTGAGAAGGAAGGGTAGGGAATGAGGAGGGATGGATGGAAGAGGGAATGGAGAGATATCACCCCGTTACAGGCGTGAAATTAAAACATTAATAAGACTAATAGAGAACACAGGACATAGTTTAATGTTCAGGTCAGGAGCATGTGATCGTACATTAGCCTCCGTTGCTCCATTCTCACTGACTGCTGACAGACAGACAGCTATAAGAAGACCACATCTGAATGTGAGGCTGACATGACTAAAATATGAACACACTCACAACTGCCAATTATAGTAATGCTTTTAACACTACTGCTCTCAGTTAAATTAACTGCAGGGCCCGGCCCCTGGCATATGCAAATGCTGTGTAAAATGACTGCGTGAAGCACTAGAGTGCTGATCCTAAGGACTTCAGCTAAGACCTGAGTCTGATTCAAGATTCAACCTCCTAAAAGTATTAAACTGCCCCACTGCTGTGCAACACTGGAATCACCATGTTAGTGACGTGCAGTGAATGGGAGCAGAGGCCATGAATTGCATTGCAGTGCTGTGGCGTGACTTGTCCTCTAGGTGGGGCTGCAGCCCTATCGGTTGCCCTGTGTATTTTGGCAGTTTTTGAATTTCAAACACACGCCTCTAGTGGTTGACCAGTCTGGTCAAGTAGCCTTTCAGCTACTGCAGAGTTGCCAAGTTGGTTCAAAAGTGTCAGTATTAGCCAGAAAAAAAATAGAAATATTGAAATTAGTAAGAAAAATGTCAACACTAAAACAAACTAGGCTACTTTTTACTGACATAATTGAGACGGCTAATCTGGCAACATTTCTTGGGGCGTTAAATGGGTTTGGGTTAGGGTTAGATCCAGTGCCCACCGGAGATCCAGTCATTTTCAGCATGTGGTGTCCACCAAATAAGGGGCTACCAAGGAAATCCGAACATATTACACACACACCGCCGTCGGGTGGAGAAAGTATGCCCTTCAGCCCACAGACAAAGACCGTAGGCAGGGCTTTCCACTGTGCCAACAATAGGCAACTCTGTTTTTGTCAAAATAAATCCTTAATTCACCAATAAGATGTGAAAATATGCCGGCTCCACGCGCCGTTCCCCCCCACCACCACCGTGGTTTCTCTCTGCTGTCTCGAACAGCCGCCCGGTAAACAGATGCTTGTTGGCGTCTTTCACCATTACATTTGCAAAATACAGTGAAAAGTCATGCAACTCTTCTAGACTTTCCAAATGCTATTGGACCGAATGGATCAAATTCTGATAGTGAGACGAATCATTTCGCGGAGACTCAAAACAAATGTATCCACTGATTTACAGCTGTCTCAATAAGTCTATGGGGAAAAGTCTTTTTGGGCCAGAGGGCATCACGTGATGGACATGGAAGTTGTAATTCCACAGTTTGGCTGCTATGTCAAATTGGCTGTAAGAAGGTCTCCAGCACACCTCTCTCCAAGTAAACATGCAGAAACGCACATACAGCCCCGTGAGATCTGTCGTTGGCGAGAGTATCTAGCGAAAACGTGGTGAAAGCTGCGCACGCTGACATTTTCTGCAGCAGAATGATTCCGTTTCTGTTGGCATCGCCACCATAACAAGTGCCACTCATCCAGGCACGTCAAATCAAGTATTTATGAACTTCAATATCCAATGGAATATAATCTCTAAATGGAATAGCACAACGTGGTGTCAAAATACAACACTTTCAAGCCGGAGAGCGGAGTTCACTTCCCGGCAAAAAACAAAACCAGGAAACGCTCATTGGTTCCTCGGGAGTGTTTTAACCACCATCTTCTTCCTATCTTAAGGAGTCGTTTTGTTGCCTAAACTTAACTGGCATCGCCACATCACGTTTTCTGGCTGAACTCCACTACCACGGCCCCTGACAGGAGCGTCATCTGGCGGTGCCTGTAGCCGGCTCACAGTCACTTATTGGCGGCTAAAGAACAATTCAGCAGAGACAGGTATATATAGACCAGAAAGGGGGAAATCCCAAGCAATCCCACCTGGAAAATCACGGGTCAGTCACAACACTGTAAAAATGTATGCTCGTCTAGAACATCCTCTCTCTGGTGGAAATGGAGCTAGTTTGCAATACAAGAGAAGGGAACTGGGAAGTTAAAGCTAATTTAGCTTGTAGTCCGGACACCAAGTGGAGCCCCGGAGACACAGAGAACATCAGAAAGAACTGCAGGCTTCTTTCTTTCTTTCTTTTACACCATACCAGATAAGGTTGAAATTGCCGAATTGTCCCTTTATCTCTTTCACACATGAAGGAAAGTAAGTAAACGCACTTTCTGTTCCTTAAAGAGTGCAACGAGAAGAACAGAAGCGTGCTACGGATTATATATAGCTCTCTGTATATAGAGAGTAGGGCTGACTGTGTGTCATGAAACATCAAGGTGAAATATGTGATTAGTATGAACATGAAAAGGCAGCATGTGTTATTATTCTGTCAGCTATAGAGAAGAGAGGGAAACCTTTTATTTAAACCGAAGTTGAGTTAACAGGCAAGGAAATTCTTTAATCAACTAATCAAAAAACTTTATTTTGAATCGTGTGATTATTATTATTATTTCCTAGAGTTCCCAGAGTCACACATTGAAACAAAGTTATTTAAGAAACTTAGTATGTGACTCAGTATAACATTACAAAGAACGCGTGACTAAAATACCCATTGTTCTATCTTTTTGTGAACATATTGTACAAAATAAGATTTTACATTCATCCCGGTATATATTATTGTATATTTACACAGTTACCACAAAGGTGTATTAGCACAAAAGTACTTCAAAGAATCAGAAGGTAAACTACTTATTTGTTGTCCATTGTCATGGCTGGTGCAAAAACAAAACTGCATTAAAACTCTTTATATAACAATATATATTGATTAAAGATGCATGCACACATTTGAATAAATAGCCTAAATCATAAAGGGCCTTGCAGTCGTACATGTTTGCAATGCGGTACATTGGACACATTTGCATAAAACATCCTTACATCAACATCATTTTGTCTTTGCCCTATATTTGCATGAAACTTATTTTTCATCATGCATTTGCGTCAAAGGATTATTCCTGAGTTGGAGATTACGCAATAGTCCCTACATCACTACAAATATATGCATACAGCTCCAAAACTTACTATTGATATGCATAGAAAAATAAATGTAAATTTGT